>CM068961.1:68950584-68973496 GCA_035128595.1 Eptatretus atami
GTCTTCGTGGGATGCCACCAAAACTGATCAATCTGAAGTCTGAACTATACTCTGGCACTGAGAGTGCTGTGAGATGTGGTGGTACCATCTCTGACATATTTCCAGTTGTGACTGGAGTTTGGCAGGGGTGTGTACTGGCTCCCACACTTTTCAGCAGTTGTATGGACTGGATTATGGGGAGGTTGTCAGAGACATCAAGTTGTCATGCATCATTTGGGAACATCAAGATCTCTGACCTTGATTTCGCAGATGATACAGTCATCTTTGCGGAGACTTTGGATATCCTTTTGGGGACTCTCGAGGTGCTGAATGAGGAGTCTGAGCTGCTGGGATTATGGGTTTCCTGGGTCAATACTAAGATCCAGGCTTTTAATGACATCTTGGATCCTGTTATCACATCTGTACCTGTTTGGGGCGAGGATGTTGAGGTCACGGAGAGATTCACTTACCTTGGCAGTGATATTCATGTCTCTGGTGGCTGTGAGCCAGAGGTCAACAGACATCTGGGTCAGGCCTAGGGAGTCATAGATTCACTGGATCATGGGGTGTAGTACTGCTGGTACCTATGCAGGGGAACGAAAGTCCGAGTCTTCAGGTCCTTGGTGCTTCCAGTCTTGCTCTATGGATGTGAGACTTGGACTCTGACCAGGGATCTGAGATGGAGACTTAACTCCTTTGGTACCAGGTCTCTTCAGAAAATCCTTGGCTATTGCTGGTCAGACCTTGTGTCCAATGAGCGGTTGCTGAGAGAGACTCAAATGAGATTTGTTACCTGCATCGTCCGTGAGTGTCAGCTGTGGTTGTATGGACATGTGGCTCATTTTCCTGATGCTGATCCTGCTCAGCAGATTCTCTCAGCGAGGGAGCCTTGTGAGTGGAGGACGCCAATGGGCCGTCCACATGCCTCATGGTTGCAGCAGATTGATTAACATCTCAAGGAGATGGGGATGGGCCAGGCATCTGCCTGGGGGATGGCCAGACGCAGGCCCTTGGTGTCCCGGTGGAAAGTGGACACAGCGACACGCTGCTCCGGCGCATGCTCCCATACATGACCTGACCTGACCTGATCTGACACCCATTGCCTATTTGTCCTTCCAGTCTTGACACCAGGCTTTCCACTGTCATCACACCCAAGAAAGTTGCTAAGATTATTCAAGGACTTGACATCTCAAAATATACTGGACCAGACCAGAGTGTGATTGACTGGGAAAAAGACTGGCTTGTTACTTTCAACCAAAAAAAAACCAACTTGTTGTCTGTGTCTGGTTCAAGATCACCTTGTTTTCCAACCCTGTCTTTGGATTCTCCACCTTTGTAGGAATTTCCTGTTATCTGTCTGCTTGGATTGGATATCAGCTCAAACCTCAACTGGGAAAAATACATCTCTGGTCTAGCTAAAAGAGCCATATTTCATGCTCGGCAATACCTTCCTCAAGCTGCTATATGCTCCATCTATACAAGGCCACTAAATGGAGTATCACTGCCATATCTGGGCTGGTGCTTCGGCCAGTCACCTATCTCTCCTTGACAGAATCCAGAGACGTGCTGCCATTCTGCTGGGACAGGAGTTGGCATCATCCCTGGAACCTCTCTCAGTCCGCCGCTATGTTGCTTCTTTGAGCCTTTTCTATGGATATTACCATGGAACGTGCTCTCAGGGTCTCACAGGTTGTTCCACCTGAGCATACTTTCAGTCACTCAACACGTTTGGCAGTTTATTCCCATCCATACACGATATCTGTCCCAAGGAGTAAGACTTTGAGGTATTCTTCAAGTCCCCCCCCCCCCCCCCCCGCACTGCATCATTTTGGAACAGTTTACCTGCATCCTGCTTCCCCCTCAATTCCAACCTACCTAAATTCAAGAGGAATGTTAATAGATTCCTCCTTTCTGTTTGACATCTATACTTTTCTTCGTGAAGCCCCCACCCAGAGTGGCCTTTGACTTTGTGGTGGGCGAAATCTCATAAAAAAAATTTTTAAAAACAGCACAGAGTATGGGCCCAAATATGGAGGCTGAGGATTTTTTTTTCTTTTCAGTGTGGTTCCAAGAGGCGGGTTCTCTGCCCAGATCAAGCAGTGCTCGATGTGTGAGCACTTCTGCATTAGCAGTGAAAATTCTCCACGAGCTGTCAGTGTTACTCTTTGAGCCTGGTGGAAATGCATATGTGCAAAGCGATACACTAAAGACTGCCGACAGCAGCCATGTACATACTTATGCACTGCATTCTGGCTTTTTGCTCAATATAGTCCTTAAACGGGTAGGTTATCAATCATATATGTTTACCTGAAGTGTGAGTGCATATGTCCTTATAGTCAAGAATGCCAAGTGGTCGAAGGCGCTGCGTTCAGGTCGCAGTCTCCCCTGGACACGTGGGGTTTAATACCACTCCTGACATTCATGTTTAACTCGACTCGGTTGTGTAACAGTGAGAGCATCCGCTCCGTATCAGACGTTGGAGATTTGAACTCCATCAGTCATACAATATACTTAAAAATGGTTGGTACGTGCTGCTTCCTTGCTTGACACACAGCATTTAAAAGGATAGGGCACAGACAAACAACCATACATTGGCAACACTAGCACAAGCCTTGATGGGTCTCAAGGCCTCATGTGTTCAAGTTTCTTGTAATTAGGGAACTAATTATTGTGATTGTGTGTGTGTGTGTGTGTGTGTGTGTGTGTGTGTGCAATGATGCACCATATGAATGATGTACACCAATAGTTATCGAATAAAAAAATCCAATTAAGCATGGAACATATTAAATTGAACATTGTACACCTTATTTGATTTTCACAACTACAAGCACTGAACATGTAGTTACTTTATTGGGTGACAGCTTGGGAGGAACTGGCAGACATTCCACATGAAAAACAATGCCAAAAAAGCAATGGAATGCAAAATTATTTTCATTTAAATTATGTGCAAATGTTATTGCAAGCAGAATGCAAGGAATGAGCGCAGCATTTGAAGCTGGACACGTGATGAGAGGATGGCAGTTTTTATCTCAAATACAGATAGCTAGCAACAAAAAACAAACTGAGGATTCTCTTCGACATATTATAAATTAATTCCACTTCTATCAAAACAATTCTCTAAACCGTTTGGGAAACACTGGCGGTGAAACAATTGTATTCGATACCCTCGTTCAAGCTTACCATCGTACCGAATGCAGAAACCCTGTTGCTCTTGAGAGCTGTCACTATGTAAGTGCAGAATTGTGTGGTGGGTAGTGCTCAACACAGTTTCTGGTGTGTTCGATCCACTGAACCGTCGCATGGTAACATTCTTTCCGGTCAGCCGGGCCAGGACCTCCAGATAACCCGCATTCTGCTCCATCGTGAAATTTTCAAACCGTAGCACCACACCTGGGAAATAATTATGCAGTCTGTTTGTAATGCAGTTGCACCGTACTTCCATCACACTTCAAAAAGAGGTTGGCAGTCGGGAGATAAAACTGTGTTACGCTTCCATCCGTTCCTTGACCTCGGCGAAAACTGATCGGCACGGTGACGTGCGTGCGAGAGTGGAGTGCTCGAAACATCTCGGCTGGTACTCCAGCTCTTTTAGATTACGTCGTGGAACAGATGGAGACACACCTCGATTGAACTCGCACTGAACCTCAACTGTAACCAAAAAGCCATTGCCTCATGGTTTACCTGTATCAGCACTATTCGACGGCGATACATCGACTGCATTTCCTCGGTACTAGCCCAACATTGGAGCACATCTCCAGCGCTGACCTTATATCCCATTCCCAACTGCAATTATTCAACTGTATGTACCACTGAATACATATATTAGGAAGAATAATCTCCTGATTACGTATATTAGGAAGAATAGCAGAATGACAGAATGCAGATTTTTTCAAAAAATGGGAATATTGCTGGGAATAAACAAAACAGTGAAGATTTAAAACAACACTGCGTTTTTATCTCAACGAATATAAGAACAATATAAAAGAGACAAAGAAGTGCAGCCAGCATTATTGTGAAAAAAAAAATACGTTTTTGACATCCTAAGCAGGTTGAAGTCAAGCATTTAGCAGCTGTGCTGGCTTGGTTTTCTGCCAAAAGGCAGCTTTTCTATGTCTTTGGCCTCTCGTGGTGCTGAGCTAATATCCGGTAATAAACGTGAAGTATCCACAGGGACCGGGCATGGCTTTATACGCATCCCCACACATCAATAAATGTCAGCATTAAATAAATAAATATATTTGGAATTTTTTTTTACAAGCCACGTGACTTTGTGCACACCAGTTCACTGGCACACTGGCAATGTGTGTGCACATGTGCCGGAGATGCCTGCCAAAGAAAACCGTTATATCAAGACACTTCGCCCCAAGGCAAAGGAACCAATTGGTTTAGCGAATGTTGTGCTTTCATTGACCGCCAGTTAGATTACTCCGTTCCATCTTCCTGGCCATCTTTCATACTGTCTTTCTTTGGTTTTCTCATCAGCAAGTTTAGCGTCAGCAGGGTGTCAATCAAAATAGATGGGATGGCTCACCGCGAGCCACCAGAGCACCTTCCCATCCATTTTGATTGGCGCATGGTGAGCGTTAAACGTCATGGTGTGCTGGAATGCCATCGAACTTACCACGGCCCTCAGATAACCTGATGTCCCAGAAACAGTCAATCAGATTGGGATATGTGCCAGGGAAGTCGGGGCTCAGAATCACCCCAGTGTCACCGGTCAATGTACCACCGCACATTGCTGGAGGGGAGCGGGGATTGCGGGATGAAAGAGAGACGGCTCAGCATTAGTAATGGCTGACAATAAAAATATGGAAAAGGTGAGTGGTCGGAAAGCAGCTTCATTGGAATATTTATTAGTGAAAACATTATGTGTATTTTCATTCCATTTTTAGCCTCCTGAAATAATTTCTCATGAGACTTAAAAACAAGCTGATCAAAGAACCAAAGGCAGCACAGAATTGTACTGGACAGATTCAAAAGGAAATGCAGGAGAAACATGGCTCTAATCAGTGGAAGAGGATAAAGTAAATAAAGGAAATGGAAAAGGAAGGATAGAAAGAAAGGAGGTGATTAAGGAATGAAAGGAATGTGGGAAATGACATTGGAGTCTTGAATCCTTTATGAAAAGGACATCAGCATATCAAAGAGTGCAGGACACACCTCTGCAGATGGGGGGTGGAAAGTTCCACCGTCGGATGGGGCCTGGCATGCACATGATGTGGGCGTGGCCCTACAACAACAACAACAACATTTTTTAGGGCATATTATGCCTGAAACCAAATCACAGTTTGCTCAAAATAGTCGTTTATGCTAAACAGTTTACAGTAAGCAGCAAATGCCTTGCTTTATTGGAAATGTAAAGTTGCATTGAACAATAAGTTATAAATGCATTTGAAGACAGTATTAGGATGAGTCTCTCCAATGACATTATTAATTTGAGGTGCAAAAGGGATAGGTAGTTATAAATACACCCAATATGGGATGTTGTCCGAAAGGATGGAGTATAGGTGGCACACTCACCTTTGAGCTCCCGTCTGGATTTTATTCCCGACCGGATTATAAACTGTGGGTGTTGCATGCATCACAATGTGCGCCATCCCTAGGATGGATGTTAAGCCAGGTGTCCCCATCCGCTGGCATTATCTGGTGTCTTTTGCGGAGAGCAGACGAGTTATTGCCAGCACCAGGAACAGAATCCATATTCCTGACCATGTGGTGATGCAAACAGCGAGGTGAATTCATCATTGAATCCCAGTCCAATATGCTTCCACTCTGTATGAGGTTTTTTTTTTCTCTCTCAAAAGGTAAAGAAAATCTCCGAACAGCAGTATACAACAAAACCAAGAGAAATATTTCAATGTTTTTAAAGTGTATTTTCAACATCTGGAATTGTGCATCATTCTTATCATTTTAACACAAAGTTTGTTGTTAGCCCGTTCCCACCCCCTACACCCACCACACAGCATGATGAGACAGGGTTTTGCAATCACTTCGGTGTATGTGTCCGTGTCTGTATCTGTGTGCGTGTCTGTCCAGGCCATAACTTTTTTTGACAATTTCATCTTTTGTCATCAGATTTTCAACAAAGCTTCCTTCAGAGAATATGGAGAAGACGTTAATAATTATTTGGTCAAAAGGTCAACGTCACATAAAATCATCAATTTTCATCCAATTGACCTGAAATTTAAAGAATTTTCATATTGGGTCACTGAATTGGTTCACCAATCAAAAGCTAGAAGCCTATTGTTTTAAAATTTATTTTTTTGTTTTAGGCAAAAGGTAAAAGGTCAAGGTTGCATAAAAGGAGGGTTTGCATATGAGGTCACTGAAGCCTGTTGCTTTTGAGGTCAATAGGTCAAGGTCACCTCTCATCGCAATTTTTTTTGTATTTTTAACCTCCGCCATCGAAGATCGGAGGTTACTGTTTTCACCCCTTTCTGTTTGTTTGTTTGTTTATTTGTTTGTTTGTTTGTGAACAGTATTACGGAAAAACTCCTCGACGGATTTCAACGAAACTTGGTGGGGGGATTAGGTATGGTCCAAGGATCATGCCATTAGATTTTGGACCTGGTCCAAAATCCAATATGGCCGCTATGGCGGCCATTTTGAAAAAATATTTTAATTTTTTTTTTTTTGCATTTCTACATGTTTTAAGTGATTTCCAACAAAAAACATGCCAAAATTATAATTGCGGCTGATTTTGGAACTTCAGGTGGATATACCCACGTAAAATCAATTTCTGTCTCAAGGAATCTAGTTATGACGAATGAATTGAGTATGTAAAAGTTAAAAGTAAAAGGGAAAGTTGCAAACTATAACTCTGTGAGCACTGTTGACGTCAAATTGAATGAATAGGATATCAGGTTCACTTGAGTGACCTAGCAGTATTGGCGGCGGAGGTTTTGCACTCTACCGAGTGCTCCCCCTCTAGTTTTTCTAGCTGTTTTTGTCATGTTTAGCATACGGAAGAAGAAAAAAGTCTGATTACAAAGCGGACAGGCTTTGCATTTTCAGAAGCATTCTAGTTCTCTTTTCTAATTCTCGAGTAAGTTTCAGAAGTTCATCATGTTTTGGACACACAATTGATGCACAGCCTCAGCGGCGATTTGTACTGAAATTTAATTTCTCATAGCATGTTTAAAATATTGCACAAACAAGGTACATTAAGTCCTTTGGAAATCGCTATGTCACCAAATCCATTTCAATATTGCATATCAGAAAGAACAATTGATATGAGTGCGCATATGGCAGAACCCAGAGTTTGAGTCCGTAGCATCCTCTTCATCATCAAAAAGCTATCAAACAAATATAAAACCAAAATTATACAACGGAAAGGAAAACTAGAAAGTTTTTTTTTTCTGCAGTAGCAGGAAACTTTATACGATGCGTGTGTGACCTACTTAACTGACCACTTGGTAGTTGAAACACCTCCACACTTAACGATGGAACCTGAACAAACAAATAATGAATGGATGGACAGATTTACGGAAAGAATCACTCTCACCTGGAGTTTGAATCCAGATTCACATTCGAAAGAAACAACGTCGTTGACAAGGTATCTGTCTCCAATTTTAATGCCATTGCTCAGCCTGTTGGGTTCTGAACAAGAGGACAGGCCCACAGCTATTGGGAAGAACAGGGTAATGATTAGCAGAAGAGAAAAACGTCAAACACACAATGTTTTGAAAACGAACAGGTTAAATGAAACAATTCCTCAAAGTAAGATGTTTTAGCGAACCTTTCATGAGCGGTGGGAATGTTCTTAACAAAGGGAAACGTGCTGTGTGAGTATATGAGTCCAGGTGAGCAAAGTGGCAAACAGTGGCATGCAATATCAGTGAGATTACAGTGACAGTTGGAAGAAAAGCCATTTGAACGTTTCTTCAGCCTCCACTTATGATCTTTTATGAACTCCCACTGGCTAAATGTCAAACAAAAGCGAGCCACTAACTCCGGCACATGTACACAGTACATGTTATTACAAACAGTGGTGAAAGCTCAATAAAGAGCTTGCTTGGAGATTTCAAGTAAGTGGAAGCACAAGGAAATTTGGTCAGGGTAAATAAGTTAATGTGAGATGAGGACTGTGAACATGTGTGTTATTATTCATACACATGGTTGATCTTCCTAGCCGAAAAGAACAACCTCGGTATGTGAATTTCGTTGTAGTGCAGAAGCTGCTGCCCAGACAGCAGCCACACTCGAAGACAGCGAACTCTGGAACCTGGTGTCAAGGGATATCCAAGATATCAGACCAATTGTTAACTGCAGTTTCAGCAGGAATTTTGAATTTGGCTACAATGCCAGAAATAATTTGCCTACTCTTTGGGCCACGAGAGGGTCAGGTCAGGTCAGATCAGGTCAGGTATGGGAGCATGTGCCAGCGTAGCACGTTGCTGCATACACTTTCCGCCGGTACTCCAAGGGCCTCCATCTGTCCAATGCCCAGGAAGGTGCATGGACAATCCCCATCTCCTTGATATGCCAATCAACCTGCTGCAGCCATGATGCATATGGTCGGACTGTTGGCGTCCTCCACTTACAAAGTTCCCTCACTGAGAAAATCTGGTGAGCAGTATCAGCATCAGGAAACATGCCACATGTCCATATAACTGCAGCTGACGCTCACAGACTATACAGGTGAGAAATTTCATCTGAGTCTCTCTCTCAGCAACCGTTCGTTGGACACAATGTCTGACCAGCGATATTCAAGGATTGTCTGAAGAAACCTAGTACCGAACGAAGTAAGTCTCCATCTCATATCCTTGGTAAGTGTCCAAGTCTCACATTCCTAGAGTAAGACTGAAAAGACCAAGGAATTAAAGATTCAGACTTTCATCCTCCTGCATAGGTACCGACGGCACCACACCCCATGATCAAGTGACTCCATGACTCCCCAGGCCCGGCCCAGACATCTATCGACCTCTGGCTCACAACATGCGGATACATTAACATCACTGCCAGTGGAAGTGATTCTCTCCGTGACCTCCACATCCTCACCACAAACAGGCACAGACAAGATAGCAGCATCCAATATGTCATTAAAAGTCTGGATCTTTGTTTTAACCCAGGAAACACACAATCCCAGTGGCTCTGACTCCTCATTCAACACGTCGAGGGCTCCAATAAGGATATCCAGTGTCTCCGCAAAGATGACTGCATCATCGATGAAATCAAGGTCAGAGATCTTGAAATTCGCAAATTATGCACTGCAGCTTGATCTCTCCAACATCCTCCCCAGAATCCAGTCCAGACAAGCAATGAAAAGTGTGGGGGCCAGAACACACCCGACGAACTCCAGTAACAACTGGAAATAAGTCGGGGATGGAACCACCACATCTCACAGCACTCTCAGTACCAGAGTGCAGCTCAGACATCAGATTGATCAGTTATGGTGAAACCCCACGAAGACTGAGAATCCTCCAGAGGGCATACCAATTCAATGAATTAATCAAATGCTTTGCGGAGATCGACATAGACTGTGAGCAACCCCCTACTGAAACTCTCATCCACATTTGGTTAAGACCCGAAGAGCAAGGATACGGTCAATCGTTGACATCCTTGGTGCAAATCCTCACTGCTCTGGACGCTGGTGCTGAAACAGATGGTGGCAAACCCTATCAAGAATTATGCGAGCAAAGACCATGCCCGGCACTGAGAGCAGCGTCACCCCTTGGTAGCTGTTGCAGTCCTGGCGATCACCCTTCCCTTTCCAGAGAGGAACAACAAAGCCCCTCTTCCAATTAGTGCGGATGATGCCTGCGCTCCAAACAGAGCACAGAACTGCATGCAATGACATGAGTACAGCACTTCCACCAGCCTTGAGAAGTTCAGAATGGTATCCACATGGTATCCACATGGTTCAGCATGGTCAGTGGTATCCAGTGTCCCTATGCCACAGATCCCAAGAGCTATACTCCCTTTGAATGGTTCACCACAGCCTGTGTTTCCACAAACGCAAGCAGTTCACAGTTGATTGGAGGATCAGCAGAAGGAATAGTTACACCCATGACATTCAACTCAACAGCTGGTAAGACAGCCCGGTAGGGTCGCTCAAAGTAACTGGCCCAGCGGGCCTTCACATCAGACTCCTCTATCAAGAGCCCACCTACCCTCCACTCTAACTGCAGTACACCAAGGAATGGGCTTGGATGAACGCAATGCACAAATTCCTCTTTAAGCAGGACGAGAATCACTTGACCAAAGGTGTTGCTTCACCACGTCACAGATTTCTCACGCATAGGCCTCCTTGTCCGCCCTCAGCAAATGCACAGATTTATGCCTCAGCTCCCTGAACTGCTCAGCTCTGCCAGTAAGCATGGCCCTGCAACTCTGGTCAATGGTATCCAGTGCCCCTTGGGAGACAAACTACTTCTTCACCTGACCTTGGGTTCCAAGATATCCAACAGCAACATCAAGGATGGTATTCTTGAAGGCACTTCACAACTCTTCAGGATTCCTCGAAACACCCAGATCCTCCAAATCCCCACTCAGCCTGTTCATAAACTCCTCAGCCACCCTCTCATCCTTGAGCTTGCCAACATCCAGCCCAGGCTGGAATGGGACCATTCTCCTGGATTTAAGCTGCAACAAGAGTTGCGACAACAAGTCTGTGGTCGGTATTGAGGAAATGAGCACTCTGGTAGACCCTGCAGTTATGGAGATTCCTCCAGCGACCATCAATGAGCACGTGGTCAATCTCCTTTGCCACACCACCAGCATTGGAATACCAAGTCTGGTGATGAGGCTGTGGGTGCTGAAACCATGAAACAGCCACCCTAAGTCCACAACTTGCAAAGTCAAGAAACTTAGTGCTATTCTGGTTCACAGTTCCAGACCCATGGAGATCAACACATGTCTCATAACCATCCCTATGAATGCCAGTCGATGAATTGAAATTCCACGAGACTAGAGGAGTATCTCGCCTGGGGCAATGATCAACCTCGAGTGCAACAGGGAATACCTCCTTCACAGAGAGATCACTCACCTCAGTCAGAGCATGTATAGAGACCAGGGAAATGACACCCTAGGAGTGACGAATCCTCAGTCTCATAATACAGTACACTCATTGAGCAGTGTTACCTCAAATATCATGGGAGACAGCTTATTGGACACAGCTCGAGCAACTGCTTTGACATTGTAACCATAAGAATGACCAGACCAGTAGTAGGTGCAACCACCCCCATTGATCTCACCACGATCTGGTCTCCGAGCCTCAGAGAGTGCTGCAATACTGAAGTTCAAATGCTGGAGGTCAGAAAATAGCAGTGGCAGGTGATCATCCTCTTTTAGGGACAGGACATTATTTGCACCCACTCAAAGGAACCACATCAAGTTAATCCGAGGAGACCGCCATCTGGTGGATAAAGTGTTTTATGGTGGCCTGAGTGCAAATCCTGCCACTAATCCTTGAGAAGAAGGTAACCGAACAGCAGCAGGACATCTGCAGACACAGTTGGGCACCAGATCTGAATGGCCATTGGCTCACTAGGAGCTCCTCCGCCCTTTGACCTCCGCTCACTCGAAGGGATGGGTTGATAAGAGACAAACTTTCAGCAAAATAAAAACAAGAGTGAAGTCGATGGCCTGTCATCATAAATCCCCACACTTCCCACATATATCAAAGTCCCACATAAGGCAAAAGTTTCACCAGGAATGAAACAATGTCAAGTTTTGAGTTAAAACGTTTTTCTGTTTCAAATCGACTTTCTCAACTCTGTCCCTTTTCTGTTCCCCCTCCTAGCCTCACTCCAACCCTCTGTCCCACACTCTCCCTTCCTTCTTTAAGACCTCAACTCCAGGTCCGCAACCTCCCTTTCTTCTCCAAGTCCTCAACTCCTCCACCCCAAAGCCGCAGCCCCCTTTCCCAACTCTGTCCATTATATGCCCCCCCACCCCATGACTCCAATCTCTGTTGTCACTCCTTTCTTTTTCAAGTCCCAACCCCCCCCCCCTCCCAACCTCATGTCTGCTGCTCCCTGCCCCTTACCTCTTCAAGCCCTCAACCCCAATCCCAACCCAAACTACTCAACCCTCTCCACCCCCCACCCCCAACGCCTCAACAAAGCCTCAAACCCCTTTACCAACTCGATCATTCCCTGTCCCCCCACCCTCCCCCCTTTCCGCATACACTGTCCGAACCCAAGAGCTCTTCAATGAGGTATCATCCAGCATTAGACTATCCATGCTGTGGTTATGACATTTACCCTGTTCAGCCACAATCATTCAACTTGCATTTATATACAGATAGACGTGCACATAACCCGGTTCCACAAGGCTGTTGTAAGTGAATTAGTTTCCAATGGAGGTGGAATATTTAGGGAGTCAACTCTTCCCCCCCCCCCTTCAAAAGGTCTGAACCTCCCCCATCCAACTCTGTCCCATCATTGCTCTCCACATCATTTCCCAACTCCAATTCCCTGCTACCCCTCATAAAAGCAAAAATGCATTCTTACATCAGATAGACAGATAAACAGGCAGACAATACAAAATTGCATTACTAAAGACATGGCACAAGGGCATTCTTACAACAGACACACACATGTAGATGGAAAGATAAGGTAGATAGATAGACAGATAGATAGATAGCTATATAGATAGACACACATACAGATCGATAGATAGCTATAATGATAGATAGATAGTTAGACATACATATAGATAGATAGACACACATATAGCTAGCTAGATAGATGGATAGACACACATATAGATAGATAGATACACATATAGATAGATAGATAGATAGATAGACACGTATAGATTCTGTGTCGGAGTGGCGACCCATCCAGGATTGTGCCCAATAGCCCAGGAGGCTGCGTATGCAGTTACCAACGCTCTGCACAGAGTATGGTCCTGGTGGATGGATGGATATCGATATTGACAGATAGATACACAGGTAGATCGGATAGATTGACAACACACACACACACACACACACACACACACACACAACACACACACACACAAACAACAACACATAGACAAACACACACATTGACACACACACACACACACACACACACACACACACCACACCACACACACACACACACACACACACACACACCAAAACACAACACACACACACACACACACACACACACAACACAAAACACACACCAAACAAACAACATAGACAAACACACACATGACACACACACACACACACACACACACACACACACACACAACAACACACACACACACACACCACACAACCAACACACACACACACACACACACACACACACACACAACCTGCCAGTGTTAGCCATGTGTGCTACTAATTCACTGATTCACAATGCATAACAAGAACACACAAAGGATCTGTATCAGTGTGCAAGGTATGGAATGCTTGATGCCCAGTTCTGGGATTGCCATGTTGCCAAAAGTTGTGAAATAAATCTCCTGAGAGCAATTGCTTTTGCCGTGTTCACTTTCTCCCTGAACCACCTCTAATGGTTGTCACGGACACAAACTTTAATCACCTCTGCTTTCCCAGGCCATCATTTTGGCCTGAGAACACATCCGGAGAATTCTAAAATGCAACTTTCCTGATCGACCAAAAAAACAGTTTGGAAGGAACGCACCATTTTGAGGTTCACCATTTTTGGTGAAACATGCCATTTTCATTTACTTTTCCTGTTTTTTGAGTGCCTCACAATTTTGATGTACAATTACAATGCAGACTTGCATATAATGGGGCTTTCATGGATATGTGCCAAATGGAAACCACGTCTCAGAAGAAATAAAAAATAATCAAATCCGAGATAAACATCAACAAACCCAAAAGGATGTTATGATTATATAAACAAATAAATATTGAGTATAAGCACGAAGGAGGTGTTCCTACAATTCCCACAACCCATTGAATAAAACAACAGTATGTTAGCAATCATGGCATCATTAAGGATTACAACAAGGATGAGTTCAAGTGCATGGCACAATCTGTTTGAGAGTACGAGACTTCATAATCCACAAAGGTTGAAGGGTGGCGACGATGGAAAGCCTGAGAAAACAGAAGTACAGATTTCTAACAGCATGTAAGTGGGAAGTGATTTATAAATAAAAAGTTTATAAAAAAAGCTAAAAAAGTTTAAAGGTGAATCCCAGGTGCTGTGAATACTGTGAGTAAACAAAAGAAAAGGCAGAAAATCGATTTTATTGGTCTGTATGCTTTATAAACAGGCTTATTTATAATACTCAGCACAAATTATTTGACTCCGCCGTATATTGATGTGATCTCTGAGGGTGAAGCAACTTACCAGTGTATTTTAAGTGGAATCCGCCAGTCCCCATGCTGACATCAGAAATGAAGTGGATATACAATTCGTTGGAACTGCTGTTTACAAATGTTGGAACAGAGGTACCTAAGGAACAAAAAGGTTTCACACAATTACCCATTCAAAATTTGTTAATTACATGCCTGTGTACGTACATGATGAATGGGGTAAAAATGGAAATTGCCTTGAATGAGACTTTGAATGAGACCTTGGAAATTGCCTTCAATGAGATTCTTGTGAAGAACAGAAAAACTACTCCAGCCAAAGCAATAAGTAAATATATAATTGACATAATTAGCATACAGTTGTCTAGAATATTGGAAAGGGCTAAAATTAATGCTTTTTGCAAATATGAACTCAGGTTTGTGCTTATACGTTGTTCCATTGGAGGTAATTGAACATAAGTAAGGGGGATAAAAAAAATACAATGAAAAAAGCTTTCCAAGAAAATGGTAGTTTGCAAAAATTTTTTTTTTGAAAAATCAAATACTAATTTTCATTTCAAACAACTAGAACAGCACTCAGTAAAGTGCTCACCTCCGCCAGGCTGAACAGTTTACATTTTACATCCACCGATAGGCCGGATCTGCACGGAAATCGAATCGGCTTGTTCTTATCATGGAACCAACTCAACAAATTTTTTTTTCCGCGTAATTCATCCGCAACTTTTTGCAATATCTTGCTACGTATCGTTTTTCGACGCATCGCTGAATGGTGAAGAATCACTTTACAAATTACACGATCCAGATCCGGATCTACATCAAAATCTCATCAATTTGTCGTTGTCAAACACCCAACCTGTCCACCAAGTTTCGTCCGAATCTGTCCATAACTTTTTTGTCATATCTTGCTCACAGACAAACAAACATAACAAACATATCATAGATAGACAGACAGACAGACAAGGGTGCAAACATAACCTCCATCCATCTTTTGTGGTAATTAAAGAGCCCTCAATGCAGAGGCGGTATTTTTGATTCATAACGAGACCAAGGCCATTTTGTACACCCAGCACGTACAATACAGTAGGCGTAGGAGTACCAACTTGAAAAAAACACTTTCACCTGGACAAGGCGTGCAGAAGGTAAGGTTATCGATCGGTACTTCCATTCACGAGCTAAATTACTCTGGGCCATTTAAGACTTCAGTGAGGCTTAAAGATGGCAAGTTATTGGGACTAGTGAAGAATCCAGAGGACCAGTGAAGAACTGATGGATGAGATAATTCCACCATTCCCCCAGAATTGGAGTATTTTAATAATACCATAATTCAAGAAGTGTCTGTTGATGTGTGCGTGTTTCTTTGTTTGTTTGCTTGTTTAATTGCTTGCACTACTGAATGGAATGAGTTGAAAAGTTGGTCATTGTACTCAGGAGCCCGAGAAGGCTTTCGATGGTTAAAAAAAATAATAATAATAATTCATACCCCCGGAGTTTGAGGGTCTCTATATATATATGTGTATCATATAGCGCCACTCCCGAATGAAGAGGGTATGACCATTCACATCAGGAATTAACCAGTCCATAACCCTGGGAGAATTAACTTGTCCGTCAGGATGGGTTCTTCGCTCATGAATGAAATCAAGAGGGCATTAAGTTATGCTATCCGCAGTGGGAAGCAAGGAGAAGCTGACCATTTTGGGAATTAACCCTTCGTCGGAGCAAAAGGGGGAGGGGTTTGTTAAGGAAGGATTAATGCCTGAAACATCAGCCTCTCCTTCTTCTCATGGCAGGTAGCAAACTTCAATCAATGTCCTATTGATTTCATCCGTTGTTGGACTAGTCCGATGATGCAGTTCCACACCAGCCTTCACGAGCAAGACAAGTTTTTCATTCTACAACGGTGTATTTTAGTATGACTTGTAATATCCACTCCCACTGAGAGTGGTGCTGTGCCATACATTCAAGGTCTCTCAATAAAATGTATACAAACTTTAATATTTCCCCCCAAAAAATTAAATAGTAGAGAGAGTATTAATGTTGCGTGTTATCAACACCGAACAGATGTCATCAGTCAGCTATTTCCCAAAAGACACCACAGACCGACAAGATAGGGTGGATTTTCCTGATATATAAAGTCTGTGTACATTTTGAGAGACCCTGTATTTATTTCTGGTGTTGGCTTAATGGTTCGGGTGGTGGGCTTTGGATCCTCGGGTGCTGAGTTCAAATCCCGCTCAGCTGTTGAATTAATACCAGGTGGGGTTAACTCGGCCTGTCATCCTTCCGAGGTCGGGAAAATGAGTGCCAGCATGCTGGTATCCTGTGTCGGAGTGGCGACCCGTCCAGGATTGTGCCCAATAGCCAAGGAGACTGCTTAAGCAGCACCAACACTCTGCACAAAGTATAGTCCCTACATATGTGTATATATCTCAACGAATTCACTCCATCAGTTTCAGGAGTGCAAAGTCAAACACACATACAAATGCAAATGGAGGTGGATACTTTAAGATCTGGTCGGTCTCTGCTCCATCTCCTGAAACCAACCCACGTGTGACGATAGCAGCCAACAACAGCAAATTGCATTCACACATACACAAACACAAACATATATGCGCATGCACATGCACACATGTGTACACGCACACACTCATATGTACAAGCACACATGAAGGTGGATACTTTGAGACCTCGGAGTGCTGGTTCCACATTCTCAAACCCGCATATGGAGATAACAACACACACACACACACACACACACACAACCTCTCAAATTATCATATGATTACAAACAACACCGATATATCCAACAGTGAAAATGGATGAAAACGACTTCTAACAGAGTTATCAGCAGAATGGTCTGCCAACATCAATAAGTCAATGATGTTAAAGACAGGCCTCAATCTAGCCAGGCCATGTTTGAAGTTGAACAGAGAAAATGCAGCTCTGATCAGATTTCTCAGACACATTCATTTTGCCACAAGCACAGTGTTGTGGGATGAATGGAATCTCCCTTGGAAGTCATCCGCGAAAATTGTCCAGAACCAGCTTCATGCTTCTGGTTACAAATCCAATCGTCCAATAAGACATACATTCTATTCTAACCCCATAACACAAAGCACAAATTCTTGGGTGTAGGATGAAGAAAATGGACCCACCTGTCCAGACTTTGGCATGTTTGGAGGCTGCTTTGCACCAGAAATGGCAACAAGTCTCTTTTGATTCTCTCTGCTAGCTTAATGAGGAGATGAGGAGGGTTGCAGCAGCCATTCCTTGTAATGGTGCTTATACACAATATTGACCTTTTGAGACATCCATTCCATTGTGACATCAATGGATGTGTCATTATTAAATAGTCTTGAGCCCTACATCACTCAATGTGTTGCCAGCATCCCTATTCCAAACTCGGTATGTTTTTTTTGGTGTAAACCATTTCAGACATTGCCACTTTGTAATTAATAAAACAAAAAAAACTTCTCCATTTGTGTCAAGTCATTTGTCGAACATGCATACTTTTCCAAGATATGCTTGCACATTTGATCAACGTAATGGTTTCTGAATAATTTTCTTGGTTATTGGTATGATCCAGAAAAACACAGCCCATGGTTAACGTTTGTGGAAGTTCAGAGTCGTTCCTTCCCCTTGTGTAGTGGTTTGAATGTGATTGAATGCGTTGGTAAAGGGTTAGATAGGTTTTTACCCCTTTTCTTAGGGGCTAATTGTAAATCTCCCATGAGTTTCATGCTGTGCAACGTGGGTGCTAGCTAATTTGCATATCGTGCCAAAAGCTCGTTTAAATCGCACGCCAAGACCAAACTGCCCCCCCCTACCTCACTCAACTTCCCCATAATCATCCTTCAGATGACATAATAAGTACACAACCCTTATCATTTATTAGTGCACATTTTTATTTCCACTTGGTTTATATTTCGTCCGTCCACAACTTTTTGAGATATCGTGCTATATATCGTTTTTGACCCGATCTCTCAGTGGTGAAGAATCTCTTAAAAATTTGAGTGGCTGGATCCGGATCCGGGTCTTCAGCAAAATCTAATCAATTTGTCCTCGTCACTAACCCAAGCTGTCCACAAAATTTCACCCGGATCCGCCCACAAACTTTTGAGATATCCTGTACACAGACAAACAGACAGAAAGGGATGAAAACATAACCTCCTTCACCTTCGGTGGTGGAGGCAATAATCATATGTATGCTGATGACATAATTGATGCAGCCAATGGAAAGTGTCGCACTGGGCATGGGCAGTGTGGATTCTCACTGGGTGCCATTGTGGGGCATGCAATAACGAGAGCTGGACGACGTGGAATCTCCGTTTATCGATTGTTGCAAATGTTACATGACGGCAGCAGTAGACTATCCAGTATGGAGCAACTTAAACCTCCAGACTCCCTGAGTCTTGAGAGAAATGTAAGTAAAAACTGGAAACCTTGGGAACAACTATTTCGGTTGTACTTGAAGGCCACGGGGGCTGATGGCTAGTCGGAAGATGTGCAAGTCACGATTCTTCTCCTTTGTGTTGGGGAGGATGGACTGGAGGTGGTCAACACCTTTGATTTCAAGGACAGAGAGGTCAACAACAAACTGAAAGATGTCCTGGATAAATTCGCACGCGACTGCAATTCTTGGAAAAACACCTTGTTTGAGAGATATAAGTTCTGGAAGTGCTCCCAGGATGAGGGGGAAACAATTGATCAGTTTGTCATGGACTTGAAGAAGATGAAAAAAAAAACTGAGTACAAGGAATCTACACATGTTACGGTTCGTGATCGTTTGGTGTTTGGAATCAGTGATGTGAAACTGCAAGCACACCTTCTTCAAGAAAATGTTGATGATCTCACACCAGACAAAGCACTGTCATCTTGCCGTGCTAGTGAAGTGACTGCCAACAACAGCAGGGAAGTGAGACATTAGGAGATCTGTGGAAGAAAGAGGGATGGAGCACGGTACATGTGGTAAACAACATGGACACTTCAGGGACTTTCAGGAAGGAAAACGGAATTTGAAGTTGGAGGGTTTGGGGTGGATTAAGAGGGGTAGACAAAAAATCATGGATTTGGATGGGGAAGATAAGAGGTGGTGATGAACGGCTTTTTCTTCTTTCCCCTTGCTTTTCGCCTTTTTTCTTTATCTCCCCTTTTTTCCCCTTATTTTTTGAAAACCTGGAGAGAAGAGTGAGACTGAAGAGATTGTGGGAGTTTGTTCTAGAGGTGGGAAAAAAGGAAATGAAAGAGTGAAGGTGAGCAACATTTCATGATTTTGGCAGTTTTACCAGAAGGGGTTACTGCAGACCTTGAGCGCCCTGCGGTAATATGGAGGGGGGGGGACATAGCACAGACAGAGAAAGGGGGGAAGGGCGGCAAAAAGCTGGGGAGGAGTCGGTAGAAGATGGAAAGACCACTGACCTGCTTGCGGTGAGTAGAGACCCAAAGACTCAGCTTCATTACGTGAGATACCAATGATCCTAAAAGCCTCGGTTTCCACAGCGTGGAGCCAAACTAGGTGTGAGGCAGGAGACTGAACCACATGGCCTTGCATGTCCTTATAGCAGCAAAGTAGAATGCCACACTGTATGACTGTCTAGTATACATCCATGGAGACGGTCCTGATCTCTTGTTTGAGATTTAAGACGTCCGACCATTGCTGATGGAGGAGCAACAGCACATCGAGAGTTTAGTGACTGGGACGGAATCCAAACTGATGGTCAGAGATCAGGATGTTTGAAAACAGGAAAGAATTGACATCAGCATCGATGATAAATTCCATGAGTTTGCTCATAAAAAGAAGTAAGCATACTGTCCTGTAGTTGAGGGGATCTGTTTGTGCACCCTCTTTGTGAACAGGAATGATGCTTGCTGATTTCTGGGCAGATGCTATGTGGCTGAAGGACCATGGACAGAAGAGTTTATACAGAGCAGAAGCAAGAGCAGCACAGTGAGATATGAGAACATGGGCATTGATGCTATCTGGGCTATTCGCTGAAGCAGGGTTAAGGCTGGACAGAAATTTCTCTACCGACTTGGGTGCAGACAAAAGTCCAGTCTTCTTCTTCTTCCATATGCAGCACTAGGCTGCAGGGTAGCATCATTGGCTGAGGGTGTGGTTGTGCCACTGATGCAATGCCCTCTGAAGGTGAGAGCACAAATATGGAATTTGGCCAGGGTGCCGGCGATGGCTCGCTTACTCTTTGCTAAGCACACTGTGGCATCTTTAACGTCCCCAAACTAATGCTGGATAATGGAACGCCCAGTTTTCCGTCCATCCGAGGGACGGCACACACATTGATGAATCACCCCGCCTGTGAAACACTGAGATGACAGTTTCTAGCTGGGCCGAGATTTGAACCGAAGCGAGGCAGCTTTGACGCAAGTGTGCGTCCCTCCAGGACATCATGCCAGCCCACAAAGTCCAGCTGACAGTCGATAAGAGTTAGAATCCATGTAATTATTATGTGGGCCCTACACAAATATGGTGTACGTTTGACTCGTCCTTCTCCCCACTCCCCACACCCATCCAATATCCCCTTCTCTCTCTCCACTCATCCCAAACTCCCTGAAGGCCATTCATCACTAATATCCACTAAGCATTACTGGCTTGCACCTCCATTCCAAATTGGAACGGTGCCGTTCCTGTCCATGTGCTCTGTGCAAGGTGCTTTGCCTCAAACTTACCTCAATGACTCCCCTTTCGTCAGCAAGCAGAGTTTTTCATTTCACACATTGTCCTTATTTCCTTTACTGCAGTCCCTTTCAGCACCAACCCATTGTTGTTACAATGTGGAATCCATTTCAAGAAGTAACTGAATGCAGGCTAAGAGAGGAGATATTGAGCACCGTTTTGTGCAGTCCCTCTTGCTCTCCAAAAAACACTTCATTGCATGGGTTCAAATAAGGGTCAGACTCGTATGTGAAGCCATAGCATGCTATTACAGTTTGGTAACCTATTGTAATTGTTGTACAGTGAACTTGTCAGCGACCCTTTTCCGATACGTTTTGTAGGCCGACTGTATAAGAAATACTCACGCGAGTATTATTTCATGAAATAGCCCCACTCGATCCAATTCATGTGTCACAACAGTGAATGTAACAGTATATTTATTTTCAATAAAAATGAGATAAATAAAGGTATATTCATTGCGGCTGTGACATAACTAACCACAATGATAATTCTGAAGGACCAATACCAAAGAGATATCTCAGAAACACTGAAAAAGGCAATAGGTTTGAAATGTTTGAAACCCTATGTGCTCGCTCTTTTTATATATTCCTAATCAGGATACAATGATCTTTTTAAACACCAAATGATGCATGCAAGCATTCCTTCATTTCTCGTGGGAAATCGACTGTGGGAGAGTCAATGACTTGTTGACTCAATGGTTCAAAGCAGACACAGACAATAGGAGGGCTTGTAATGAGGCACGCTCTCAACCCTGCACTTGACCCACATATGTAATTAGCAATTTTGTAAGTTCATAGGCAATTGGGCTTACTCTTCAAAATACACAAGGATTCAATTTAACCAAACTCGGTGGCATAACGGTTGGGGCATCCGTCTGAGTCTGGGAGATCGGTGATTCGAACTGCAACGAGTCATAGGCAAAGAGTTGAGAAATGGTATGTACTGCTTCCTTGCTCGACGCTCCGCCATTTCTAAAATATAGAGCAAGGACAAACAACCATGACGACCATTATTTAGGCTTGATGGGCCTAATAGCCTCCTGCGTTAAGTAGTTCCTTGCAGGGATCTCGCATTTATATTTCAGGAAAGTCGAGAATACAGAGAGTCACATGAAGTTGGAGTATAACCAGCAACATATCAAGCATATAATCACCGTCTTTAAAAACTCATGTTCAGCATCAGGCAAGTCAATAAGGAGATAAGTCCAATTTATCCCTTGAAGAAGGTTCTGCCTAAACTTGCGTCTTAATCTTTTACATGAATTAATTTGTACTTTTTTTTTTGCAAAAGGGCATGCGGACCTGACATGAAAACCAGAAGTAAATTGTTATAATTATAACCTTCTGCGGAATAAAGAAAGCAGGGGAGAACAACCTCAAAAAGACCTCATTCCTGAGTATTTGTTTGAAACCTGTGTGAGGAGACATGTGGGAAAATGTTTTAAACACACCAACAACAACAGCAACAACAATGAAATGCAAGCTCAATTGCAACAGTGAGAGTACGGCCCACAGAGGGTATAACTGGGGCAGCTTCAGATGGATGCAATTAGATTCGGATTATTGCTCAATACGTTATGACTCGGGGGTGGGGGGGGGGCATCGCCCAAGATGTCCAGATCCCATCTCGATGCTACTGGGACATTTTTGCATGCACAGGTTTGGCAGTCAGTGCCTCTCAGAAATGGGAGCTGTCGTGCACTATCCAAGAAGCGTGGAGTACTGGGCATGGCTCCCAGTGAGAAGAGCAATGCCTGAGAAGGCAAAGCCAATTCAGCAGCAGGCAAGAAAATGCACAAGCATAGCTTAACGAGAGGTGACGGCAGATAAATTAAAATGCATCGGTCGCCTCTGGCGATGGCAGCATCTCATTTGGCAGCTGTGAGGACAAACCACGTCATTCAGTCAGCACCAATGCCTTTGGGGACACAAAAACTTGGACCGCTAGATATATTTAGTCACAACATGGTAACTTGGAAAAAAAACAAGAAGAAACAAGCAGCACAATCGGACGTA
>CM068961.1:68973506-68988007 GCA_035128595.1 Eptatretus atami
AAATGGAGCAAATTGGTGTTCTCTGTGTGATAAAAATTTGGAATGTTTTGCACGAAATTCAGATTTGATTAAGAAATTGAAGTTCATTGTCTGAACTTCCCTGATAAAGCTTCAAATTTGACAAAATTAAATGCACTCGTAATGCCGTTTCACTCAGCGTGATCAGTTACTGATGTCTGTTGTTGGCTTAATGGTTAGGGTGGTGGGCTTGGGATCCTAGGATCCTGAGTTCAAATCCCCCTCGGCTTTCGAATTAATACCAGGTGGGGTTGACTGCCTGTCAATCTTCTGAAGTTGGCAAAATGAGTGCCAGCTTGCTGGTATCCTGTGTCGGAGTGGTCCAGGAATGTACCCAATAGCCAAGGACACTGCTTAGGCAGCACCAATGCTCTACACAGAGTATGGTCCCAATGGATGGATGGATGGATCAGTTACTCTGATGCTTTACACCAATTGCTGCAGTTCCAAGTTTTTAGTTCCAAATTTTCTCTCCAGCCCTCAGGTGAACATGTCCCTTTGCATTTCCCTGTCTACTAACACTCTTACAAATACCTCTCAACCCCTTTTGCAACTATTTTTATACAGTATACAAATTCTGAGGGTCATGGAAGAAGTGAAGGGCAAACATACTTACAGTGGGAAGGGAAGGGTTTGCAGGTGAGAGATTCAAGTAAGAGCAGTAAATAAACCTCAAATGTAAACAGGATTAAAGAATATGATGATGAGCTGACAACTTATATGACTGGAGGAGCTGATGATGTAGGACAGAAGCTTCCACAGATGAGAGGGGAGGAGATGATCGAAGATTGATGTCGAGTAGTCAGTCAGGATCTTTGGAGGCAAACAATGAGTAGGTTGGAGGATGAGTACTGTACGTTTCATTGAACAGGATAAGAGAGGAGTGGATGATGTGGAGTTGGTCGTGTAACAGCAGAGTAAATGAGGGGGAGAAAAATAAATGGTGGGAGCAAGTCGGGTGACTCGGCATCCATTTTCGACATGTCAATGAATCTCAGACCTTTGAGGTTTACAGTTTGAATAAGTGCCAGGTGGGAGACAGGGGCTCCTGTCCAAAGTGGGAAGCCAGACTCCATAGAGCTCCTCCTCACAAAGGCCTTGTATGTTATCAAGCCCCCAAGGAACGACTCGATCATGCAGTGCATGCCACGAGAGCATATGCTTTTATGCCAGCCATGGATTTTGATCCACCAAGACAGGATATTGGTTCATGATGAGGCCAAGAAGCACCATGAAATTGGCCTTTGTAAGTGGATGGCCAAATATGAAGATTGTGAGGGGAGTGGGGGGGGGGGCTGAAGGTGAAATCCTTGAGACATCTTGTATATTATTTCCGAGTTTGTGGTTTCGTGTCGCGCTATCTTCGACTTTGTTCTGCGCTCGAGTAACGTGATATTCGGCTTACATTATCTCAAAGACCATATGAGGTGCATGTACAAAAAAAAAGTAAATAAAATGGTTCTGAACAGTGAAATCGTATTCCACTTACTGCATTAAAGTAAAATTACTACTGATACTCTGCATCAGTTCCATTCTCAAACACACCCACCCAAATGTCCGCGCAGAGCGCGGGTTATGCTAGTTTTGATAAAATGAGAGTATTCTGGATTGAAGAACATGTTGCATATGGAAGACACAGCTATACTATGATGCAAGTTAGAATATAGGTATTCTACAATAGTCTGTATAAGAATGAGAAACTGCAGCCCAGGTAGAATCCTGAGCAAAGTGACACTCAAAGTTATTACCTCTGGAAGGGGGTTATGTTTTCACCCCTGTCTGTCTGTCTGTCTGCATGCAGGATATTTCAAAAAGTTGTGGACGGATTTGGATGAAATTTGGTGGGCAGGATGGGTGTGTGATAAGGACGAATGGATTACATTTTGGTGAAGATCCGTATCTAGATACTGGGATTTTTAAAGTGATTCTTCACCATTGAGAAATGGGGCCAAAAACAATACACAGTATCGCATGATATCTCAAAAAGTTATTGATGGATTTGGACAAAGCTTTTGAACAGGTTGGGGGTGTGACAAGGACAAAACAAATTCGATTTTAGTGAAGATCCAAATCTGATCTGGATACAAGCATTTTTATTTAATTTTCCAAGTGATTCTCCACCATTGAGAGATGGGGCCAAAAACGAAATCTAGCATGATATTTTGAAAATTTATTGGGCCAGATATGTTCTACAGGAGCAGGCATTGTGTGGTGGAGGTATGCACTCTACTGAATGTCCTTCTAGTTCAACATGTAATGATAATAATGGTAATAATAATAATACCATTCCTTTCATGCCATCAAGGCACATAGGGCTGCCAAGGCAGTTTCATTGGCAAGGAGTACAGTCCTGGATGGGTCGCCACTCTGACGCAGGTTACCCCGAATGGTTATTACACCAGTACACTGGTACTCTAGTACCCCAGTACTCATTTTGCCGACCTCAGTAGGATGACAGGCTGAGTCAACCCCAGCTGGTGTCAATTCAACGGCAGAATAAGGGCTCAAACTCAGGACCCTTAGGTCCCAAGCCAGCCACCTTAACCACTAAGCCAACACCAGGCTTAGTTCAACATGTAAAGGTCACCAATTATTGGGCAACAATACTGCACTGGGGAACAACAGCTCCCAAAAGGAGAGTTAATGAGACAAAAAGCAATATAATGCAAAAAAAAAAACAAGAAAATGCTTGCACATATGGAAGGAAGCACTAGTTGTAAAATAAGTTGGTTACACATGCCAAAGGTTAAAAGCTCAGAGAGAAAAGCAGGAAGACAAACTATGCTGAGGACTTGATATATATATATCGTGAGAGATTGCTTTGACCAACTTGAGATATTGGGCTTCCATCCATTGCTGGGTTAGAAAAAGCAGCTGGGGTCTAGGGTTGAGTTATGTAACTGGTCAAAAACCAACCTGGTGATATATATAAGTGACCAAACCGTTGATGTGTGTTTAAGTGAGATGGAGATAAATTTTATCTCTGCCGAGATTATATCAGTTCCAGTATTTCAAGGGAGAGGGCTGACTAATCGAGAGTTGATCAGATTTGTTTTGTTTTTTTTTCCCATTTTAGAATAACATTAGCCACCGTCCATGTACGTATGATCTGGCAATAAAATAAAAAAATGAAAGACTTGGAGAAGAAGAGAGACAAAGAAGGAACCAATTCAGCTGAGCAGGTATTGATGACATGGTCCACTCACCACCCATCTTCACCTCACCGTGATGAATCCATTCACTAAATTCCCAATCTCTTCTTCTATCATGGCCCCCTCATCCCATTTTCTCCGCTACTTCCATCTTCATACAGCATTGTTTGTGCATCACTTTATTTATTACTTGCGAAAATCGAAGATTTTTCAAATATATTGGTTGGTCTTGTGCGTTATTCTGTCTGTCTGTCTGTTTGTCACTTAGAGGTCACAATTTTAAACCGATCTTCACGAAACGTCACCACATGGCAGAGTTTGTCATAAGCAAGAAGCCTATTTTTTTTTAAGGTAAAAAGGTCAACATAGGCCAAAGGTCAACAACCTTGTCCAATTTCTAAAATCCTCAATTTTCATCCGATTGACTTGAAATTCGAACTGGATTTGCACATCAGGCCACTGAACTCAATCACTGATTATTTTTAAGGTCAACGTCGGCCAAAAAGTTTAACCGAGGGCAGATTTCTAAAATTGTCAATTTTCATCTGATTGACTTGAAATTCGAAGAGGAGTTGCGTATTTGGTCATTGAATTCAACCACCAATTATTTTTGAGGTCGACAGAGGTCAAAAAGTCAACACCTGCCAGATTTCTAAAATTGTCAGTTTTCATCCGATTGACATGAAATTCGAAGAGGAGTTGTGTATTTGGTCATTGAATTCAACCACCAATTGTTTCTGAGGTCAAATTTGTTTTATGGATTTCACAAGTATCGTGCTATGCATGACTTCTTTCTTGCTTTTTGTTTTGTTTGTCTCTGTCATTCTGTTGTCTCGCATCGATGGTCCTCAATTTCTGTATTAATAAATAAGTATGTTGTATTTGAGATAAAGGGAGAAGTGGAGCAAATACAGCAAAAGGAAGTGGTGAGGAAGTGGGGACTGAATGAGGATGGGACTGTGAAAAGTAATTTTTTAATTAAAGTATAATTTCCTTCAAAATCAATTTTAAAAAAACGTATTACCCAACATTCCTCCCTTTAAACAGAGGAAGAGAAGTGAGTTTTGGGAGGGATGGTGGTGACGTCAGATAGTAAAGGGAGTTGTTGGGGTGGGGGGGGGGAGGGTAGGCAGTTGGGAGGATAGCCTAGAAGTGACATCAAAGCACCGAAACGCCTAAAGATAATTTCATTGTATAGAGCCTTTCCTATCTGTACAAAAATGCTTTGATTAACTGTACATCAGTTAATCACACATACTCATACCTGGGTTGCGAGTTTGAACTGTAATTTTTGTTATTTCAATTATGAAATTTATCTTTTTGTACAATTCCCAGTCATTGTGGATTGTGGTATTGTGAGATATCTTCACAGGTCCATGCTGTGGCATTGAGGAGTGACTGAAAAAATCTCATCCATTAACGCAGCGCTGGTATTTTTCTTTACGTGACCTTTCCTTCATTTTCCTATTCTGTGGATTCTTCCTGCAAATTGCACGTGATAGGGTTATTTAAAACTGTCATAAACATGCAAAACCTAAACTATGCCTCCATAGAAGGAGAGGAAAGATTGTGCTGCTCGTAGTGAGTTTACCTTTCAGTGTATCGAGTGGGTTCGATGGCTGAGGGAGTCGGAATAAACTAAAAATTGCAATTCAAGTGTGATGTCACAATTAAACGCTGAATTTCAGATTGCATTACGGACATAAAGCTGGCTGTTCTGTCTGCATTTCGGATTACAATGCATGTCCTGAAATGTGAAGATTAGTAATATAATCCTCATCTTTATTTTATGACAGTGATCTAATTTTCATAAATGGACCTTGTACATCAATCACATGTAGATCAAAGGCATTAGTGGACAACAATGTTCTTTTCTACGACTTTACAAGGAGATTCGTAGAAGTTGGACAAACGCCGATAGTATAATTATGCATTTGGGATTCGAACCTGGGTTTTTACGTAGTGCCACAAGCCATTGGTTTCAATGAGAACACAAAACAAGCCAATCCAAAAAAGGCCAACAAATCTTGTTTTTTTGAATCGAGTCAAGGCTCCTGGAAGAACTAGAGCACTGAATGGATCAGGACGCAACAGGCCAAAAGGAACAGGGGAGATGGGGGTGGGACACCAACAGCAGAGTTTAAGGACAAACTCAACGCTTTGAGATATCCTGCTCACAGACAGACAAGCAAATAAACAGGGGTGAATACATAACCTCCATCCACCTTTGGAGGCGGAGGTAATAAGTTATTTTGTCGGTGCAGGATCGGAGTTGTTTGATTAAGATAATTAGGAAGAGACATAAAAACTGGCTTGGTACGTTTCGAGAAGTGATAGATTGCTAAAGGAGGTGTTTGAAGGTATGGTGGAAGGAAAGAAGCAGAGAGGAAGACAGAAAATGATGTTGCGAGATTGGATTAAAGATGAAGGCAGTTACAAAAAGCCATTGACAGAGAAAGATGGCACATGCACCAATGGAAACCATGAACATCCAAAAGGCAAGCAGTTAGGAGGAGGGGATGAGGAGGAGGAGGGGGATGAGGAGGAGGAGGAGGAGGAGGAGGAGGAGGATAATATTCAACAGTAAAAGAGACAAGAACTTCAGGCTTTTCTCTGTAATCTGATCTGCCCTTATGCTAATGTAAAATTTTATGGTCATGAATTTCTATCTCAACGAAATAACCTACAACTACACAACTACTTACGTGTGTTACATGGAGAACAAACAGAAATTTCTGAAAATTCCTTCAAATGAACAAGTGAAAGCAACATGGGTATAATGGATTAACATGGCTGTGACTCAGTGGCATCATGGTTCGACGGTCCTCTCTGAGTCTGGGAGGTTGGTGGTTTGAACCACGACCGAGTAATAACAGACTTTTAAAATGGTATGCACTGATTCCTTGCCTGATGCTCAGCGTTTATAAAAGGATAGAGACGGAACAAATGAAATAACCATAAGTTGGGAGTAATAGCGCAGGCTGATGGGCCTAATGGCCTCCTCCTGCATTAACGTTCCTTTAAAAGGAATATATACTAATATACAACTCCAACAAGCACATGTTCAAATAATGTCCTCCGAGGCAGACCATTGACAGACAGCAGGTCCATAACCACCACTGTAACTCCGTGGGTTCTATGAGCAATGGAACAGAGATCAGATGTTTTACTTTGAAGTTTTGTAGCAACAAGGCATTTCGCATCACATTGGAAACACTTCACGATGTTGAATCGATCAGGCTTTTCTACACCAATACTGGATCAGGAAATTGTGTTTCCCTGAATGAAGTAAATAATTTTCATATCATTACTGAGTTTAACCAGAAAGTGTGTGTGTGTATCTGTGTGTGTATCTGTGTGTGTATATATGTATATGTATATAATACACACACTCACACACATGTAAAAATGACATGGTAATTCTCTTGAGGATACCTTGAATTTCCGGACCCTCAAATTAAAATCCTTAATACTGCCCCGACCATGTCCACGAATAAACAATAACAAATCAATGGAGAATCAAACAAGTAGCGGTGTAACACGGGTATCATGGATGGAATCAAATTAACTTGATCAAAGTATGCTAACCGCTATAGAAACAAGGATAACCTGACATTTCATAAGTTAACCCTTCGTCGGAGCAAAAAATGGAGACGGGGTAGGGGTGAAGGTTGATATATCATAGGATCGAGTGATTCAGCATTTTGTGACAGAGCAACACGCAGGAATGAGGGTGCACGTGGGGAAGGAACGACTAATTCTGACACATCACGGATATCAGGGTTCAAGAATTACAAGTCAAGGGGACTGCCACTGGGTGAAAAGGTTGGAATAATGGGGGAAACAAATAGGGAATGGAAAAAGGGAGGAGGAGAAGAGAGACGCTGAATAATGAAATAAATAACTCGGAGTAAAACAAAAACAGCGAAAAGGGAGAGAAGATTAAAATGAGTGAGAACAAAGGGGGAACAAAGGACAGAGAAAAGAGAGGAGGCAAAGGGAAGAGGAGACGAAAGGGGGTAGAGGAAAGGCGGAGAGGTAAGATAGATAAAAACAAAATTCAATGACAATGCACTCCAGGGAGGGTCTGACTCAGTCTGTTATGTCTGTTCTAACACGCCATGGTCATTTTGTCATTTGATTTACTATAACAAACTTTTCGAAGTTAACTAACTCTCTGCAGGTATGTCCCCAGTACGTAGAGATAGCAAGTTACTTCTATTCTGTTCATTCTCTTACGACTTGCTATCGTTGTCGTTTCATATGCAGCCTATACTATGGTTGCCGGTTGCATCATTTTCTGCAAGTGCAGCTGTGCCGCTGATGCAGTGCCCCTGTTCACAGTAAGCTCGTACTCATTTTGCTGACTTCGGAAGGATGACAGGCTCAGTCAACCCACCTGGTGTTTATTCAATGGTTTTAAAGGGCTCAAACTCAACACCCTAAGATGTTAAGCCAGCCACCTTAACCGTTAAGCCATCACCAGGTTTTCCAATGCAGTACTGCATTAAAATTTGTTGTTTTTGGATATTAAAGCTTGATTTTAAGAATGGCCTCTGAATTAAAGATGAAAAACTGCTTTGACAATTTCCCTCAAATTTTGCACATGTGCTCGGGGTACCCATAGGCAGGTCATGTGTGCAAAATAAATTCCACTCCCTCTCCCCCTTTTCCCCCCGAGGATGAGGAGACAACACCAAAGCTAGGGTGTGTATCTTTGTCTGCGTATATTTGTTGGTACCTTTTAAAAAACTATCACTTTCACTCTACAGCCGTATCATTTGCTCATGGCAACTGACTTTGCCTTTCTATACTTGGATAGTGTCAGCTGTATCTGCTGCTTGGTCACTGCTGCTATATTCATCTGACTAGAGATTGCCTTTACTGTGAAAGTGTCCTCTCCCTCTCAACCAGAATCTCTTGAGCTCTTTGTGCCTGCTTACTCTTTTCAATTTTGTTTCCATAGTCAAGGCTTGGGGAAATGCTCGTACTAGTCCACTGAACAGACCTGAAGGCCAAGAAAAGATGGAGACCCAAAGAAAATAGAAATGGGTGCGGGGAGGAATGAGAGGCAGGAGAGGATGCATAGGGTGAACAAGATGGACATAGAAGGAAACTCTCAGGAGGGAAACCTGGAAATTTGGAAGGAAGAGGGATTGGGGTGGGAGAGGGGAGTTAATGAGGGCAGAAAAGATCATGATTTTGGATTGGGGAGGATCTGAGATGGTGGTGAACAGCTGTCTTGAAGACCAGGAGGGAAGAATGTGAGTAGAGAGAGAAGGTGGAAGTTGGTTTCACAGGTGGGAGAAAAGAGGAACGAAGGAATGGAGGTGAGCAGTGATCCTGGATTTAGGTAGTTAAACCAGAATGGGGTTGATGGTGGATCGTGTGTGCCATGCATAAACCTGGGGGGGTGGGGGGGGGGGGGGGGGGGGGGGGGGATTACAGAAAGAGCAGAGGGAGCAAGACCAGAAAGGAGGTGGTAGAAGACAGAGACCACCGACCTGTCTGCGATGACGTAGTGATGGACCCATAGACTCAGCTTCATTGTGGGAGATTAAAATAATCTTTGAATGCCTTGGTTTCCACAGCGTCAAACTGAGCAAGGTGTGAGGCAGGGGAGCCAGCCCAAAGGGGAGAGCAGTACTCCATCAAGTTGCAGATAAAGGCCTTGTTGGTGGAAAGGTGTTTAGGTGTGCAAAGAAAGGACTTTGTACGACGGAGGATGCCCAGTTGGTGGTTGGCTTTGAAGGCCAACTTTGAAATGTGGTTTGCCAAAGAAAGATCATGGCTGAGACACTCAGGAGTTTGAATGACTTAACTTCCTCAAAAGGCTTGTTAAGAAAGTAGATGGGGAAGGTGGGTGAGGGGGAGGGATGCCAGACGGTGTTTTCAGAGACAAACCCACATATGGGAACATCACAATATGCATGTGCTCAACCTACAGCCATATCGTTAGTAGTGAAATAAGAGTGAAATATGGAATTGAACTTTAACTTGAGATGGGTGGGAAGATGAATATAGGAGGTAGCTGTGCAAGTCTGGAGGTTTGTAATTAATAGAAAGGGGTGGCAGGTCCACTCTCTTTGACTGAAACATTCATGTCAAGAAATTAGATAGAAGTACATGAAATCTCCCATGTGAAATCAACGGCAAGGTGGAAGGAATCGACAGTCAATAAATCATTCAAGATCCCTTTTGCTGCAAGATGTGGCATGAATGCAGTCATCTATGTAATGGCCAAATAAGTATGTTGTGGGACTTTTGAACTGGTCAACAATTTGTTGCTCAATACATCAAAAATATTAACATAGCTCGGATCTATGTTGGTAACAATGTATATGCAGTTGGTCTGCTTGTAGATGTTATCTATCAAACACAAAGCAGTTGAAAGTGAAAACCAGTTCGGTGAAGCGGAGTTGAGTTTCTATGCTTGGTTTCTCAGTTGTATGGGAATCAAAAATTGTTTGAATGCTCGAAGACCCTTGTCGATATAAATGACAGTGTACAGGTATTTAATGTCCAGAGTGAAGAGAAAATTTATATCCAACGGAAATCGGAACTGTTCAAAGAATGTGAGTAAATGAATGAAGGGTGTCCTTGATGAAGAAGGTTAGAGATTGAATGAGAGGAGCCAGATTCTTATCAAGATAACTGGAGATTAGTTTGGTAGTGTAACAACTACAAGTGGAAATGATAGTATGGCAGTCTGGGTTGATGTACTTGTGGATCTTTGGTAGAAGAATGTGTGACATCTGTGGAGTGGTGATGATGAAGTTGCAAGCAGGCAGAGGGAGTTTTGTTTTGAAATCAAATGTTTGATGTCTCTTTGACGGACTTGGTTCACAGGGATAAGGTTGGTGTTAACTTTAGAGTAAAAATCAGTGTCGGAAAGTTGTTATAAGGCTTTGTGTTTGCAAAGGTCTCTGGAACAAACTACTGTTTCCCCACTTTTGCAGGCTGGTTTGATGGCATCTTCCCATTTCTGGAGAGATTTAAGTGCATTCCATTCATCTTTGGGGAGGTGGGAAAAGTTGAGACTGTGGGTAAAGTTCAGTTGTTGGATGACAAAGGCAAAATTTTTGGACAAAAACTTGTATGGAAATACACCGAAATACATTTGGGAGAACGAGGGGTGCGGGGGAATAGCGTCTAGGAGGGGGGAGTGGTCCAGTGGGATTTCCGAATGTTGAACTATTCAAATTCATGTATTGGGGAATGGTTAGGAATATCCTGCTTGTTGTGGAAGGGTTTAGCATGGCAGATAAAACTTGCTGTGTCTTCTTTCACAGTAAATTTGTCCATTCTTTTCGACATGGAGACACTGAAGACTGATTTTTCGGTCTCAAGAAGAGTCAAGTTGTCTGCACTCATTGGAACTGTATGGTATGGTTCTTGTGGTGCATCAATGACAGGAGGACCAATGAACTGATTAGGTTTCTGGTTGCTTGATTTCCAGTAAATGATGAAACAGCTTTGAGTTATGGTCCTGAACAATGAAATGGATGGAATAAACTAAGATTGCAGAACAGTTCACTTTAAGCTTGACACTTCAATCCTCCTGAAAATTTGTTCAGTCACAAAGCAGTCTCTCGTAATTTTCTTCATTTCACCAACACTGACAGTCAAAAGCATAAAGAACAAAGCCTAATCTTCAGGATCGACGCGTTGGACACCCACGAGATTAACGAGCATTTTTCATTCATTTAGACCACCTGTGTTTTACAACTTCAAAATCTTTTTCACGCTCTGTATTTTTACGTTTATATTAAATTTTGTTTTGTTTGATATAACCGAACCATCCTCATTTTACTCTTCTCTCTGCTCTATCCCTTCCCCTCTCCTCTTAATCATTTTCTCTCTTTGTTCTTTGTCTTTTTGATCAACCCTTTGTTGTTGTTTTTTTAAATCAACCTTTGTTCTCTTTTAACTCTACTTCATCAACGATTCTCTGACACTGGAAAATCCTCTTTATCCATTTGCTAACGACTCCACCCTCTGCCCTGACATCCTTCATCCTTCAGACAGACAGGCTGCCACCTCTTCCCTCTCTTCAGACCTTGAAAAAAAAAATCACAAGCTTGTCAATCACTTGGAATATTGTCTTTCAATCCTCACACTCATTTTTTCCATCTCTCTCTCCGAAAGAACCGTATGGCAAACCCTCCTATCTACTTTCTCAAGGATCCTCTTGAAGAAGCTCAGTCACTCAAACTTTTGGGTCTCACTGTTAGCGATGATCTTTCTTTGACAAACCATGTTTATAAATTGGCCTCCACAGCCAGTCGCTGACTGGGCATCCTCCATTTTAGAAAGTTCTTCCTTGGCAAACCTGAACTCTTGTCCACCGGCAAGGCATGTTCTCCACTATAAGCTGGCACCCCTGCCTCACAACTTGCTCAACTTGATACTATGGAAACCAAGGCCCTCAAGATCATTGGATTCTCCCATTATGAAGCCGAGTCTAAGGGCCTATCACTTACCCATCACAGACAGGTCGGTGATCTCTATTTTCTCGCACCTCCTTTATGGTCTTGCATCCTCTGTTCTTTCTGTGCTTTGCCCCCCTAAATCCTGCTGTTGGTCTCCACCCCTCCCCCACCTCTCTTTCTGCTGTTCCATTTTTATGTTATAACCTGATTCATTCTGTGTTCTCGTTCTTCCATGAGCCTTGACTTTGTTTCCAAAAAAACATTTTTTCATTTAGTTTCTTTAATATTTATCATCTCTCTTCTCTCCCAGTCATTTTTTCATTTCCTGTTTGTTTGCATTTTTTTTTCTCCCAGTCCAATTTCCAATCTCCTTGACTTGCAACTCTGAAAATTTATTGCACCCTTTTCTGAGATGTCAAAACGAGTCATTGCCGCCTTCTGGTCACCTTATTTCCTGATGTAATACTGCTGCACACACATCAGACTCACTTCCACCCTCCTTCAACCGTTCGCCCCTATTTTCTTCCAATGAAGGGGTAATGCCAAAATGCCAGCTTCTCCAGCTTCCCATGATGGTTAGCATAACGATAAATGTTCTGTTGATTCTGTTCATTGTTCTACCTCTCTGTCGACGCAATGCGATACTAGCTTACCATGGTGGTTAGCAATGAAGACTACTTTTCCATTGTACCATGAGCACAATGAAGAGAGGTAGTACGAGTGTTTACAGTATCACAATGGCTGTGTTTCAAATTTATTTTGGACGTGGTTTGCTTCAAAACGTTTATTCTGATCCAGAAATAATATATCGTTCAATCCATGGGATATTTATAAAAAGTGAACACAGAACAGTAATCAGGAGGCTCTGCACCTGAGAAGCTGCCAAGGCGCAGCGCGTGTTCATCTTGCCCGTCGTACACGTGCAGGGTGTCCCACGTATGTTCTGTTGCAAACTTCAAAACCTGTAGCTGCATTAATCATGAGGGAACAGTGAAAATGTTTGGATAAGCACATAAGTACAACTTCTATCAAATTAAAAGAGATTTTTGCAAAAGCAATAATATTGCAGAAATTTTATGACTGGTGGATGTGAATTTTACAGTCATGTAAGATACCTGTAAAGGGCACTGTGCCTAGAGCAGGTGCCACAGGGATGCAGCTGAACACAGCCGGATGGTGAGTTCACTTATACAACTCGACAAACACTAACCACGTGGCAAAAAGGCTTGATATTTCTCATCACCGTTAATCTCATGCTTCTCGGTGTGAATGAGACAAAATGTTCGCAGAATTACATGCCTAAAAACCTGTAGAATATCTATAGCTCTTTGAAAAAAATAAAATGATGAGAAAGATTTGTTTCATTCACACCAGGAAGCATTTGGGATTCCACTCTAAGAGGTGCTAACATTCTCAGGTGTTCCAAGTCGTGTTTCAGGTAGGTGGGAGCATGATAGAGGGTTATCTGGAATGTGTTGATGTTACTTCACCAACAAACTATTCCACCCACTAAAATGAGATGGGAAAACATTCTGCAAGAAAATTTGTTGGCCTGGTTGAAGGTGAGGCCCCCTTGCTTAAGGCAGGATTAAGGCGGAATAAATCATCGGTTATGCTCTTCGAGCACAGCAACAGTTTGCAGTGTTACCAAAGCAAACGTTTTATACCTGCTGTAGTTATAATGTTTGTCACTTGTAAAACAGCTCCCTACAAATCACATTAATCACCATTACACACAAGGAACGATAATACAGGAGGAGGCCATGTGGGCCATCGTGCCTGTGCTACACCGACCCCAGGATCCATGGAACATCCACACACAGGCCACCTATAAATCAGAGCAATATCCCCATACCCCTCTATCTCTAATGCATCCAGGTACATATATAATTCCAATTTAAACCGATTTATTGTCAGGTCAGGTCAGATTACATCTGTGACTCGCTGCAGGTACAATGCAAACCTGTACTAACCTGATTCATGGTCGTGTTGTCGGAGATTTAACCGTCTCCCCCACCAAGTTTCTTGGTGAGGAGGGTGTATGATATGGACACCCAGCAGGATTAAAAACAAAACCTGTCAAAGGGCAGAGGAGCTTCTTGTGAGCCAACGGCCATCCATATCTAGCGCCCAACTGTGTCTGCGGACGTTCTCCTGCAGTGGGTTACTTTTTATTCGGAGGTTGGTGACAGGATTTACACTCCGGTCACCGTCAAACTCTTCATCCCACAAAACATACCAAAAGCAAAAATAAATCTGAAAACCCACTCCGTGGGAGTACCTCCTGTGCAGCTTTCCTTTGCAGGGCAGCTCACCGGATGACGGGATTGGGGCAAAACCTTCGGGACCCCCAACCTTTGATGATAGGAGGGAAACCACGGGGTAACCTTCCCGGGTCAGAATGCGGTAGTGTGTGTCGAGGTGGTGCCGAGGTGTCATCCACCAGACGGTGGTCTCCTTGGGTTAACCTGAGGTGGTCTCTTCAGGTGGTTGCCTCGAATGTACTCTCCCTAAGAGAGGATGATCACCTGTCTCTGTTATCATCTGAGCTCAAGCGTTTGGACATCAGTATTGCAGCACTCTCTGAGGTTCGGAGACCGGATTGCGGCGAGATCATGGGAGTAGTTACACCTACTCTTGGGCTGGTCGCTCTGATGGCTACCATGCCCAAGGAGTTGCTGTGGCTCTGTCCAATAAGCTCAAGGATGAGAGGGTAGCTGAGGAGTTTGTGAACAAGCTGAGTGGAGATTTGGGGGTCTGGGTGCTTTGGGGGATCTGAAGATTGTGGAGTGCCTTCAAGACCACCATCCTTGATGTTGCCGGTGGATGTCTTGGAACTCACAGTCGGGCAAAAAAGAATTTTGTCTCTGAAGGGACACTGGATATCATTAACCAGAGT
>CM068961.1:68989376-69024435 GCA_035128595.1 Eptatretus atami
GTCTGTACCTGTTTGTGGCGAGGATGTTGAGGTCACGGAGAGATTCACTTACCTTGGAAGTGATATTCATGTCTCTGCTGGCTGTGAGGCAGAGGTCAATAGATGTCTGTGTCGGGCCTGGGGAGTCATGGATTCACTGGATCATGGGATGTGGCGCTGCCGGTACCTATGCGGGAGGATGAAAATCCGAGTCTTCAGGTCCTTGGTTCTTCCATTTTGCTCTATGGATGTGAGACTTGGACTCTGACCAGGGATCTGAGACGGAGACTTCATTCCTTTGGTACCAGGTCTCTTGGAGAATTCTTGGCTATCGCTGGTCCGACTTTGTGTCCAACGAGCGGTTGATGAGAGAGACTCAAATGAGATTTGTTATCTGCATTGGCCGTGAGTGTCAGCTGCGGCTGTGTGGACATGTGGTTTGTTTTCCTGATGCTGATCCTGCTCACCAGATTCTCTCAGCGAGGGAGCCTCCTGAATGGAGGAGGCCGATGGACCGACCATGTGCCTCGTTGTTGCAGCAGGTTGATCAACATCTCAAGGAGATGGGAATGGGCCAGGGAGATGGCCCTAAGAGTCCCGGCAGAAAGTGGATGCAGTGATGCACTTTCTCCGGTGCATGCTCCCATACCTGACCTCTGACCTGACCCCTCCACTACCTTTCTAGGGAAACTATTCTTTGCATTAACTACTCTCCGACTGAAAAACCATTGACTTGAAACTGTCCCAACTCTCTCTTTTTTTACTATGTCCACATCAAACTATGTCCACTGGCCCTAACATTGTCCACTCTGCTGAAAAACTCCATTGTATCTATATTTTCCATGCCCTTCATTATCTTAAACAACTCTTTCAGATCCCCTCCCCTCACAACCGCCTCCTTTCTCATGTGCAGTGGTGTGCAAAAGTATTCACCGCCCTCCAAAGTTTTCACATTTTGATGCCACCTGAACTTATTTCATGATTCCTTCAAATCAACCTTAATATATGGAGTCTTCACAAACTACTTCAAAGTGATAAAGATAAAAAATGCAGATAAAATGTGAATAAGTTAGATTAATGGAGAACATCAGATGATTCTCAGTTGCGTAAGTATTCAAAGCCTTTACCAAATTAACCTTAAATCATTCAGGAGCAAATTTTTTGTTTAAAAAGTTACAAAGTAAGTGTTATCAGTTTCACCTGTATGTAATCAGTGGTTTAACTTAGAAATTGACTCCCCCACTCATCTAAGGAGTTTTAAGGTGCAACTCACTTGGTCAACCAACAAAGCAAATGTGAAGACCAAGGAGGTTCCAAAAGAAGTCAGACATAAAGTGGTGGAGAAGCACCATTCAAGAGAGGATTATAAGTCACTCATTATTACTTTGAGTTCAGTGAAATCCATCATTAAGAGGTGGAAGACGTGTCATACCACCCAGACTCTACCCAGATCAGGTCACCCATCCAAACTCAGCACCTGGGAAGCAGGAAACTGGTTTGGAACATCACTGTAAATCCAATAATGACTTTGAAAGGTCTGAAAGGCTCAATGTCTGAGATGGGGATCAGTGTTCATCAATCACCAATATACCATTCCCTTCACAAAACTGGCGTTTATGGACAGGTCGTAAGAAAGAAGCCATTACTGAATAAGACACATCCAAAAGCTCATATGGGGTTTGTGGAAAAGCATCTTGATGATACTGCAGGAATGTGGAGAAAAGTCTTGGGGTCAGATGAGACAAAAATTGAACTTCTTGGTCTAAATTAAAAGTGTTACATGTGGTGCAAGCCTCATACTGCACATTACCAAGTCAACACCATCACTACTGTCAAGTATGGTGGTGGCAGCATCATGTTATGGGGCTGCTTTTCATCAGCAGTGACTGGCAAACTTATCAGGGTAGAAGGGACAATGGACGGTGCAAAGTACAGGAGAATCCTTGATGAAAACCTGCTCGAGTCAGCCATGAAACTGGATAGAAGATTCACATTTCAGCAGGACAATGATCTGAAGCACAAAGGTAAAGCCACACTGGAGTGGCTGAATAAGAAAATAAATGTTCTTGAGTGGCCCAAAGTCCTGAGCTGAACTCAAATGAACATTTATGGCGAGACTTCAGGGTCCATCGACAATCCCCATTAGACTTGACAGAACTAGAGCAACTTTTATGTGAATAATGGACAAAGATTTCACCATCTCACTGTACAAAGCTGGTAGAGACCGACACAAAAAGAATCATCGCATTCATTGCTCTAAAAGGTGTTTCCACCAAGTACTGACCGAAGGGGCTGAATACTTTTACAACCAGTGAGTTTTGATTTGTACATGATTCTTACAAGTATTCCTGACATGTAACCTCTTTCAACTATAACAATGTTTCGTTTGATCTCTTCAGTTATGAATAAAAAAGTTCATTTGGAGAAATTGATTTTACAGTAATTAGTCATTCATCTGAATGTGGCATTATTGGTAGGGGGTGAATACATTTGCAGGCCACTGTAAAAAGTCACATTTCCTCATAATTTAGTCCAGCTCGGCCCAGAATCAATCTAGTAGCTCTACGTTGTACCCTCTCTATGGGAGATTTATTAGGATTCCTTACGTCTCAAAAAAGGGGTCAGGTGATTTCTAAATGATAAAAGTGATCTGAAAACAGTTTCTAAACCATCTTGAGGCATAGCATCCAAATTTTGATGTTGCAAATGCTGAATTTTTCAGGAAACCTGGTTTCGGTGTTAATTTATTATTAATTGACAAATAAATATACAAACGCTGGGCGGTAAAGTGGCCAACACCGAATCCAAATGGTCAAGGGACATAAATTAGTATCTCATATGACCCTTTCATTGGTATGCCAAGTTTGGATTTTGTACTCATTTTGGAAACGGGTCGCAAATCAGAAAAATATCCAAGTTATAACAATAGTCTACCATAATGAGTGACAATGTGTTAACATGTTTTTTAAATCACTAAAATTGGTTTCATAAGCTTCACTTATAACATGGATTAGGTGGCCATTCAGGTCCATCTTTAAGAATGATTGCTGGACATATGTATGTGGCATTTCACGCCAAGTGCTGCTTGTCAGACTCGGTGATCGTTTCAAATCTGAACACTTTCGCAGCAGTCTATGAAGGACTATAACTATGCCAGGAAATTCCAAGGATAATTTCCTCCACCACCAAAAGTGGACAGAGGTTATGTTTTCACTATTGTATGCCTGTCTGTGAGCAGGATATCTCAAAATGTTATGGACGAATTCAGACAAAACTTGGTGGATGAGTTGGGTAGGTGACAAGAATAAGCCCATTAGATTTTGCTTCAGGAAGAGATGAAGATCCAGCCCATCAATGGGCTACAAAACATAAACTCTTCAGCCTGGTGGAGGTATGCGCTCCACCGAGTGCCGTTCTCGTTCTGAATGTGTTTAGATGGCCTTTTTCAAGAATTGCCACCATTTTACAGAATGTCTCCTACATGTTCAAATTATTCCCAGGCTCTTTTACTATGATTCGTCATCTGTCAAATTGGGAACCGAAACAACAATATGCCTTGGAATTGAACATGATTTAACAAATGAACATGTCCTTTGTATATTGTACTCATGGCATTGCCACAATTAAAATGTGCCAGTATACAGTCAACTGATTGCAGACCATGGACGTGCAAGAAGAAGCACCCAGTGTCCAAGTGACGAAGAAACAGATGAGGATTGGAGCAAGGGTTCTATTACCACATCACTTGACTCTTTGGAAACCAAGATGGGTGAAGAATGCAGGGAAGATTTGCAAATGCTGATCGATAACCAGATCCAACCAGTTCCTCGTACTGGGGCAATAACAGAGCATTCACCTGAAAGTCCACAAAATGCAACGTACCAGATGGCACGACTATACTTCACTCAATTCCTGACAGAGAAAAGATAGAACCAATGTCTGATATGAACAGGGTATTCCAATCTATAATTGAACAAAATACTTGGATGTATGGAGAGACAGGTTGATCTTTGATCCATACAATGAGGGTTTGAGAAAGGCCACAACAAGAAAAAGAGAAACAAGTTCCTCTGTCATGAGAAGACGAAGCAAGTGGTTGGAATGTTCCTTGCAGGAGCATTTATCGAGACCTTGAAAGACCGGAAGAAAACATTCATCACAGCCTTCACAGACGATGTTCATACCAGGACCATGTGTACAAACACTGAAGTAAATGTAGAGAGACTGATGACAAGATGATTAATCATGATGAAGCTGACACAATGCTGATTACATGTGCCACCCACTATGCAGAGATCAGGCATCGTCTCAAGATGCAATTCACATCTGGAGACTTACGTACTGCTCCCACCATTACACTAAAGCCCATCTCTTCTTGCACACACGTTTAGTTTGGCAGGATCAGACATATGACATTGCTTGGCTGTACAGTTACATTGGACATGGGAAAGCAATAGGATTGCTGGGCTGACATGTCTTAACTGGCTATGATACCACTCGGAAATTTGCTGGACGAGGAAGGAGGACATGGTGGAATCTGTACATGGCATTAGAAATTGTGAATGACAAAGTCATCGTTCAAGGTTTTCGATAATTTGGGAAAACAACACAGCTGTCAAAAACGGCAGTACACGCCCTATCAAAATTTGTGGATTCAACCTTTGCTAAAGGTATTCATAAACTCCAGGCAACAGCAACTCATTGGCATCTGTTCACCAAGAAGATAGCTGAGGGAAAGAAACTTCCACTGACACGCAACACCTTCAGGCAGCATCTGCTGAGAGCCTTAGTGCAGACTCACACATGGAGACATGCTCATGTTTCACACATGCCACTGCTCGATGTGAAGAGTCAACGGTTCGGTTGGAAATAGGAGCACAAGCACTAGAACTCAATACCACTGACTACAGGTGCCGTGCCATGCCATCTGCTATCATGACATTCATCAAGTGCAACTGTCAAGGGACATGTAACACTTGGTCATGTTCTTGATAGAAAGAGAACCTGCCCTCTACAGATATGTGCCATGCATCAGGGGATAGTTGCTGTGAAAATACTGATCCAGAAGATGTTCAAGGCATTGAATCAGATGAAGAAGACTTTGAAGAGTACCGCATCTCGAAAGAACATTGTGATAACGCTTCATTTTTGACATTTTCTTGATGGAAGCTGAAACAGTGTGATATTTTCTTTCCACTGATAAAATGCGACACTCGGTAAGGATCAATACACTTATAGCTCTAACAATTAACAAATATTGCATGAAATCAATAATAAATAATAACCATTTCTTTAATGCTGTGAGGCACATAGGGCTGCCTCGGCAGTATCAAATGGCGAACAAGTACAGTCCTGGATGGGTCGTCACTCCGATGCAGGATACTCAAATGGTTTAACACCCCAGAAAGCTGCTACTTATTTTGCCGATCTCAGAAGGATGACAGACTGAGCAAATCCACCCCGTGTTATTTCAACAGCAAGACAGGGGCTCAAACTCAGGACCCAAAGACCTTAAGCCAGCCACCTTAGCCATTAAGCCAACAGCAGGCTTGTATAAAATCAATCAAACCTGTTAAGCTTCATCCACGTCACCAGGAGTGGAGTTCACGTATTGACAGTCATATAATTTAAAATGTGCATGTGTGTGGCAGCCATTAATTTTGGTCATTAATAATTTTGGTAGCTCACTATAGGTTGCAGTTGAGATCACAATTAGTGGTGACATCATGATGATTCTCAGGTGAGAGAACCGAGAATTTGACGTTTTATTGTATTTTCATAATCACACCTACACAATGATGTCATATACAAACACATCTTGTCTGTAACTGTTGCTAGCAACTCGATTTCAGAATTTCTTGAATGAGTTGTGCATGTGACAGGACTATTCATATTTTTGATGAGGGATATTTGTTCTTGAAATGATCACAGTGATCCTGTAATTTACCCACGATGGCACCGATTCCTTGTAATGGCAACGATTGCCTGTGATGGCACCGATTGCCTGTGATGGCACCGATTGCCTGTGAAGGAAATGATTCCCTGTGATGGCAAGGATTCCCAGTAATGGCAAGGATTCCCTGGGATGGCACCGATTCCCTGGGATGGCACCGATTCCCTGGGATGGCACCGATTCCTTGGGATGGCACCGATTCCCTGGAATGGCAGTGATTCCCTGGGATGGAAATGATTCCCTGGGATGGCAAGGATTCCCTGGGATGGCAAGGATTCTCTGTGATGGAAATTATTCCCGGTGATGGAAATGATTCCCTGTGATGGAAATGATTCCCTGTAATGGCAAGGATTCCCTGTAATGGCAATGATTCCCTGTGATGGCAAGAAACCTGGTGTTGCCTTAATGGTTCGGGTGGTGGACTTGGGATCCTAAGATCCCGAGTAAAAATCCTGCTCGGCTGTTGAATGAATACCACGTGGGGTTAACTCGACCTGTCATCCTTCCGAGGTCAGCAAAATGAGTGCCTGCTTGCTGGTATACTGTCTCGGAGTGGCGACCCGTCCAGGATTGTGCCCAATAGCCAAGGAGACTGCTTAGGCAGCACCAACACTCTACACAGAGTATGGTGGCAATGGATGGATGGCAAGGATTCCCCGTAATGGCAAGGATTGCATGTAATGACAATGATTCCCTGTAATGGCAAGGATTCCCTGTATTGGCACGATTTCCCTGGGATGGCACCAATTCCCCAGGATGGCAATGATTCCCTGTGATGGCAATGATTCCCCTAATGGCATGGATTCCCTGTAATGGCAAGGATTCCCTGGGATGGTACTGATTCCCTGTGAGGGCAAGGAGTCCCTGTGATGGCAAGGATTCCCTGTAATGGCACGGATTCCCTATAATGGCAATAAACCTGGTGTTCGCTTAATGGTTCGGGTGGTGGACTTGGGATCCCAAGATCACGAGTTAAAATCCGGCTCGGCTGTTGAATTAATACCACGTGGGGTTATCTCGACCTGTCATCCTTCCGAGGTCAGCAAAATGAGTGCCTGCTTGCTGGTATACTGTGTCGGTGTGGCGACCCGTCCAGGGTTGTGCCCAATAGCCAAGGAGACTGCTTCGGTAGCACCAAAGCTCTGCACAGTGTATCGTGCCAATGGATGGATGGCAAGGATTCCCTGTATTGGCACCATTTCCCTGGGATGGCACCAATTCTCCGGGATGGCAAGGATTCCCTTGGATGGCAAGGATTCCCAGTAATGGCAAGGATTCCCTGTGATGGCAAGGATTCCCTGTAATGGCACTGATTCCCTGTGATGGAAATGATTCCCTCTGATGGCAATGATTACCAGTAATGGCACGGATTCCCTGTAATGGCACTGATTCCCTGTGATGGAAATGATTCCCCATGATGGAAATGTTTCCCTGTGATGGCACTGATTTCCTGTGATGGCAATGATTCACAGTAATGACAATGATTCCCAGTAATGACAAGGATTCCCTGTAATGGCAAGGATTCCTTGTAATGGCAGGATTCCCTGTAAGGACAAGGATTCCCTGTATTGGCACCATTTCCCTGGGATGGCACAAATTCCCTGTAATGGCAATGATTCCCTGGGATAGCAATGATTCCCAGTAACGGCAAGGATTCCCAGTAATGGCAAGGATTCCCAGTAATGGCAAGGATTCCATGTAATCGCACTGATTCCCTGTGATGGAAATGATTACCTGTGATGGCAATGATTCTCCTAATGGCACGGATTCCCTGTAATGGCAAGGATTCCCTGGGATGGCACTGATTCCCTGTGATGGAAATGATTCCCTATGATGGCAATTATTCCCTGTCATGGCACAGATTCCCTGTAATGGCAAGGATTCCCTGGGATGGCAAGGATTCCCTGGTATGGCACTAATTCCCTGGGATGACAATAATTCCCTGTGATGGCACTAATTCCCTGGGATGGCACTGATTCCCTGTGATGGCACTGATTCCCTGTGATGGCACTGATTGCCTGTAAGGGCACCAATTCCCTGGGATGGCACTGATTGCATGTGCTCGCAAGGATTCCCTGTAATGACACTGATTGCCTGTAATGGCACCAATTCCCTGGCATGGCAAGGATTCTCTGTGATGGCACCAATTCCTTGTGATGAAAATTAAGTTTTGTGGTTTCATGAAGACTATTTTTAGTGCTGTGATGAACTTTCATGGTGTTTAGTGCCAAAATGAACACCATGAGTCTTGTAATGACTATGGATTTTGCATTCGATGGAAATTACTTTTGTGACAGCCATGAATTTCCTCCAATGATAATTAGATTTCCAGAGAAATGAATATGACTGAGAATCATGGAAAATATATTTTTGGTGGTGAAAATGTTGGCCATGAACACATATTAGAGTTTTGTAATCATCACAAGTTTTCCTGTGATGTCTATGATTTTTCCCATGCTAGCCATTTCCCTGGCAATGAATGTGAGATTCGTTATTTTGGAGAGAGGAGGGGGGATGTGGTCAGGCAGGCATTTGATATGGATATAGTTGGCAGGAGGACAAAAAGCAAACCAAAATTGAGGTGGAAGTAGATTGTGGAGGGAGAAAAGACATAAGTGGGGTGAAGAGAGAGATGGGATAGAGAGGTACAGAGAGGAAAAACTCATGTGGCCAACCCCACAAGGAGATGGTATTTGGTACCATGAAAGTAGTAGTGGTAGTAGTAGTAGCAGTAGTAGTAGTACTATACAACATTATCTTCCAAAACTATTGCAAGACAACTTAAAAAAGGATTAAATACATGGATTAATCCCTTATAAGAAGATGCCTTGCAATGGTGTTGTTTATCATTCCGCCTTTGAGCAATCCTGATTTCTACAATACATTTGGGAATTCTTGTGAAAAACGATTTCTATCTGGTAATGAATAGCATCAGTTTTTCCACTAACATATTCATAGTTTGGCAACTTGACTGTCAAACTTTCATCTGTCTTCAGGAAGATTTGAAATTAATAAGAGGGCATTTATTACGTATTAAAATATGTGGGAATTTTTATTCCAGCCTCCAACCACCTTCAGTTCTTCGCGAATGCATGTATGGACCCTCAGGTTAGTTATACAAGTCTTATACCAGAAAAGACAGGAACTGAGAGTATGGCCACGATACGAGCACACAGCCGAATAACATTTTTGAAAGACATTGTAAAATCGTTTATACACACATCTACATAAGTGTAAGTGGAGGAGACAATCGGGTTAATGTCCCGTTTGAAGTATGGTTTCCGATATGATGCAATTTTTACCTGTGAAGCACCGGGATTGCAATTTGTAGTCAGATCACATTTCATCAGGAATCAATCCCTGACTAGACAACTCAATGGCGAGTACACGACCAGATATCCCACTTACTATGGCTATCATGCAGTGCATCACCTTTATATAAAAAAAATGACGGAATCACCAATGAGTACAGCTGTCCAGCAAGCAAGAATATGGTGGTCTTCACTTGGGACTGTCCAGGCATTGTGTACCAAGTGTTTACGTGATGCTCTCTCTCCTTTAGGAGAAAGTATTGAACTCCGAGCACAGGATGTCCGACAACTGTACTTGGTGGTGCCTTCTTTTTGAAGATGGATCTTCCCAACTATAACAGGTTATTTATCTATCACTAGATCAAAAACCTGTAAAATCTTATGGCAGTCAACATTGTTGCTCGGATGTATTCGTATTAATCAATCAAAACGAAGGATTATATGATTTTAAAGACAAACTATGCAAACATAATTCAAATGTTTGTTACACATAATGAAAACCAGTTTGCACACAATTTAAGTATCACTTGATGTGACATTAATATTGTCAACACTTGCCTCGACAGTAATGTGAACGTAATTACCAGCAGACATATACATATATAGAGAAGGGAGTTCCTCAGGCAGAGAGGGGAATCGGAGCAAACCTGAACGCCGTCACCTTCAGGCAGGGTGATACGCCACACACAGCTAAGGTTGTTGGCGTAACTCCCCGGAAAGCCCGGAGAGAGTATGGTCCCCGACATATCTGTCAGATTCCCACCACAGGGTACTGCCACAGGGACACAACATATCAGGCATGTTATTTGTGCAGCTGTCTTGCAAAACTCAATCTCGATTGGAGTTATGAGAAACATATATGGAATCATAACATACCTTTCTACCAAAAATGCTACTTCTAACATAAACTTCATTATCCATGCCAAGCTATTGACATCCACAACTACACTTTACGATGAAGGTTTATTTATAGAGTACAAAATTGCAATACCCTTTGATACTTATGATAGCTTCAGGTATCATCTTCTACTTTCAAAAGTATAGGTGTGCAAAAAAAAAAAAAAAGAAGCAGCAACTAAACTTTGCCAAGAATATTGATTAAAGCTATCACCTCAATTTAATTATCTCCACCACCGAAGGAGGATGGAGGTCACGTTTTCACCCCTGTCTGCTTGTGAACAGGATATGTCAAAACGTTGTGGACAGATTCGGACGAAATTTGGTGAAGAGCTTGGGTATGTGACACGGCCGAAATGATTAGATTTTGGTGAAGATTCGAATCCGATACTTTTAAAAGTGATTCTTCACCACGGAGTGATAGGCCATTCATCCATCCATTCATCCATTGGGACCATAAACTGTACAGAGCGTTGGTGCTGCCTAAGCAATCTCCTAAACTATTGGGCACAATCCTGGACAGGTCACCACTCCGACACAGGATAGCAGCAAACTGGTACTCATTTTGCTGACCTAAGAAGGATGACAGGCTGAGTCAACCCCACCTGGAATTAATTCAACAGCCAAGTGGGATTTGAACTCAGGACCCTAGAATCCCAAGCCCACAACCCAAATATGAGTTGGATAGGTGACAACAACAAGCTGATTAAATTTTAGTTCAGGTCCGAATCCAGATCCGGCCTATCAGTGGGATACAAAACGTAAACGCATCAGCCTGGTGGAGGTATGTGTTCTACCGAGTGGCCGTTTTAGTTATATTTTGTGTTTGGAAGGCAAAAAAAAATATTGAATAAAAATAATTCCATCGTGAGCCTAAAAGTAGGTAAATAAACGATATTCTGAGTAAACACAAACAAATGCAGTGCACTAGAAGTGTCCCATTTACACACAAGGACATACACAGATATGCAAAGAAATAAGATGCCCGTATTGACTTCAAAATGTCTCCACATGAACAATGCACCTTCCTTCTACACAATGCAATACCTGTTGTCCAATATAATATATACACACATGGTTTTTTTTCACATAAAGCTGTTCCACACATCAATTGTAATCATTTATTGTAACAGCATCACAATAACAGCAATGGCAGAAATAGTTGTATGCTTAAAGTGAAATCTTTAGTAACTTCGAAGTGATTGCCAAGATGTTCAAGCTGCCTGGGCAATCAACTAGCTGAAATATAATCGACAATGTATAATACAACGATAAGAATCAGCTGACTCAATTGAAAATGGCATAGTGTGTGTGATTTCCATCAATGTATCACTGAACTTGCTACCTTTTGTAATTCTTCGACAATAAAACGTTCAAACAGTCCACTTTTTTTGATATATGTATATATATACACCCTGTATATGTAAAAAAAAAAAAAAAAAAAAAAAATATATATATATATATGGGTTGACTCAGCCTGTCATCCTTCCGAGGTCGGCGAAATGAGTACCAGTATACTGGGCCGGTGTATACCCCGGTTAAATAGGTGTATCATATCCTGTGGCGACCAGGGTTGCGTCAGGAAGGGCATCCGGCGTAAAACATGTGCCAAATCACTATGCGGATCATACGGATGATCCGCTGTGGCGACCCCTAGCGGGAGCAGCCGAAGGAAGAAGAAGATAGAATATATATATATTATATATATATATTATATATATACTGATATATATATACGTAAATAAATAATATACGAAATAAAATATATACGTAATAATAAATAAAATAAATATATTATACGATGGTCTCAGGACCTCAGGGCTTTTGTACATTCAACAGAAGTAATATGTGGAGGTAAACATTTATAAACTAGACTGAAAATATCAAATCTGGCAACGTAGTTATAATATGGACTATTTCCACTTGCACAAGGGAATAGAAGAAGGTTTTTGTGTAAAAGGGAAACACATATTCAGGTATGTTTCATCGAAAAAAACAGAAACGTAGAGGTGCCTGAAATAATGATAAACAAAAAATGGAATCTTCTTCAAAAGGAGGTTACACTCCTCTTTCGAAATGGAATGATCTCATATTGTTTAGTCTGCCTTAAACTGGGCCATGTATGGAGGACAGGTCTCGTGAGAATACATGAATGCACACAATGTCTACTGGCCAAAGTAGTGGTCACATTGTAGTGATGTTGAAGTAGTCTTTCCCACAGACTTTGCAAGCAATGTCCCATACGTAACAATATTGTCCCATATGTAGCATTTTAAAAATTACTTGTGAACTAATTATCTCCTTTTATTTTAAGCTAGAAAAACAGGATATATGACCAATACATGATGGATTAGAACTTCTGAAAATGGCATGAAATGTTTTTTGGAGCTTTTAGTGTAATCCTAAAAAATCCATGTAAAATTGTTATTATGGGACATCGCTTATTAAGAACAGGCTTAATTTGCATAATTAATGAGGTGAACATTTTTTTTCTTGTGTATTAAAAGGGCATGGTAGAGTATTCATATCCAGGTAAACAAATTGTTGTAAAGTTTGGTTTAATTGACTATTGTCCCATACGTAGCACCTAATTTGCATATATGTAAATTAGTTTCGTGATTTCACAACTCAAACCTATGACTTTGCCATTTTCTTTCAAAGATTAGTAAAATTTCACATTCAGACATGAAAATCTCCTTGAAATTAGAGCTGTGGCATGAATATGAAATTCTGCCATCTGAGGGGACCTTCTCTTGGACTTGCCCACTTACTTACTGAAGTGTAAATTAATCTCTTCAATGACGTTATTTCACAAAGCAACTCTTCTGCAGGGTTGGACAATGTAAGCATGATTTTTTTTTTTTTAACATTAAAACCCAACATAATAACGAGTAATTTATTTGCAAATGGTCAGTTAATTGTTATTGTCAAGATTTTCACGAAAAAATTTTGCATTGATCAATTATAATTACATTTGCACGATTTTCTTAAATAAATAAATTTTCTTAAATTACATTTGCACGATTTTTCATCCACAACTTTGAGATAGTATCCTGCTCCCAAACAATTAAACACACAGACAAACAAACAGATGGGGGAAAACATAACCTCCTTCCACCTTTGGTATACCAACGAGTCGCAATTGCACTTGTTCACGAATGAAACGCATGCGACTGGAGTGCCGTCCATGAGAGATCAATAAGGTGGACTCACCAGAGCAGGATGGCATGGAGTCGTTCCAGCGTGCCAGCGCATTTGCCATGGTGATGCAGCGGACAGATTTCACACCCTTGAGCTTGTAGCCCGGATCACATTTGAACCCGAGTGTCGTGCCCACGGCTAGGCCAGAGCCGATCTTCTGGCCGTGACGTGGTGCTGTGATGGGTGTGCATTCGCTTGCACTTGACTTTGGCACGGCTGTCAAAGGGGCAGAGTGGTGAAAGTAAGAAGCATAGTGGGCACTTGCTTGGTACATCTTCAGGTCAAGAGATCTATTGCACATTTGAACAACTGTAGGCTGCCTCTGAGGTTCAAAAACAAACGTGTGCACGTGCGTGTATGTATGTGTGTATGCATATGTCGGTGTACATACAATTGCTTGCAAATGTGTATGATCACATACAAGTGCGTGCATATGTATATTGTGTTAGAATGTGCATGCAGCTGTTGTATTTGCAACTTGCTTAAAGAGAAGACCAAGTTGAAAACTGTTGCACATTAGGTAGAATTTTCTCCTTCAAATTAACAACACTTTAAACAATAACACTGAGGGGGATTCGTGAAAGCCAGTATGTTATGTTTTTATTTGGCGTGTAAAGTTATTTTAATACCTTTTAGACGATCACTCATTAAAAATTACAATTCAAACAACCGGTTACATTACAAGCAAGAATAAAAGCATTGAATTTTTTTTAACCCCATGTCATTTTATCCCTTTATGCGCATGTTTTCTTAAGTTGCGTTTCTTTGAGAAATAAGATGGTTTATTCAATTACACCACACGTACAAATCATACATCTGTAAAACCACAAAAATACGTTGCTTTATCTATCTCAAATCTTGCATTGCTGTGAACCTTTGATTTTGGATATATTTTCAACTGTAAAACAATCTCAGTCACACTGCTCCAAAACATTACTTATAATATGTTGTAATAAGTCATGTACTCAAAAGCCGCCTTGAAGAAAGGCACACGTACCTTTGTATACTAAGTGGAATCCTTTTGCGGAGCTATCCTTACTTGGTGAAAAGACTAGTGTCATCTGATGTGATGAGGTCAGTGGCAGCACCTTCTCTGCGCACGCACGCAGCACACTGTTAGTACACCATCACTGAGCGGGCATCGAGAAGACATTCCGGCGGGTGACTGTATGGGCCCGTACCGCGGAGAGAGCCGGAGAGTGAACCGAGAAGGGGAGCCCGCTGTGATGGGCCATCATAGATGTAAAGGAAGTCCTTGTGTGCTGTCTGGAAGAAGGAAAACTCGGCGAATATCACTGCAAAGAGAGAAAAAGAAAATCCATCGTTTTCTTGAATTTGAGGGTTTTTTTCAGTTTCATTTTTGTACTTCAGAAAATGTGTTTTTCTTTAACCTCGTCTGAAATGGAAAGGCCATTGTAATCGGTCTGTGTGTCAGTGAGTGAGTCGAGTCAGTCAGAATTTGAGTCAGTCCACATGCAGATTACATTGACATGGAGTGTTCATTCTTAGATCTAACATATTCTTATATACCCCGGTGACACTCTGCAATTTTTTTTATATATATTTTTCCTGTATATTTTTATATTTTATACTTTATATTTTTTGAAATATTTTTGAAAATATAAAGAAATATAAATAAAATTAAAATATAAAGCACTTTATATTTTTTCAATAATGAAATTGGAACAAAGTTCTCTAATCTAACCATTACAAATGAAGAATGCACATAATCTGTGCAGTACAGCCACAGCAAATTGGGTTTCAACATTACATTCACAGAATAGACGTAGCAACGCACTGCTCTGGTGCATGTTCCCATACCTGACCTGACCCTGAACAGTTGTAAAACTTAACCTTAAATTTTTTATGCCGAATTGAATCATGGTTTTATTTGATAAGTTGAATTCTGTCCAAATTCAAGTTATCAAATTTTGTGAAGACACCCTCATTTCCTGAGGGTGTGTTCCTCTGCACAAAGATCAACTAATATACAGGGTCTTTCAAAAGTTTGGAATCAAGGGAAATATGTATATATATATATATATATATATATATATATATATATAATATATGTATATAATATATATATCTTCTTCTTCTTCTTTCGACTGCTCCCGTTAGGGGTCGCCACAGCGGATCATCCGTATGATCCGCATAGTGATTTGGCACATGTTTTACGCCGGATGCCCTTCCTGACGCAACCCTGGTCGCCTCTTACGACACAGGGATATGGTACACCTATTTTAACCGGTATACACCGGCCCAGTATACTGGTACTCATTTTGCCGACCTCGGAAGGATGACAGGCTGAGTCAACCCCCTGGTGTATTAATTCAGTGGCCCAACGGGGCTTGAACTCAGGACCTTTTGGATCCCAAGCCGCTGCCCTAACCACTGCGCCAACACCAGGCTTCATAATATATATATATATATATATATATATTATATATATATATATATATATATATATAATATATATACATATACATATATATGAATGATTGCCCCTCCCATGCTCCTCTAGCCAAAGTAGCTGCACAAAGCAACCCAAAAAGACTTACGCAAGGTAAGTGCTAAGCGCTGTTTCGAACCCTTCCCAGAGTTCCTCAACAACTATAAAGGCGTTTACACTTAGCAGTTACCTTGCGTAAGTCTTCTTGGGTTGCTTTATGTCACTACTTTGGCTAGAGGAGCATGGGAGGGGTCAATCATTTATATAATCCTAGTCACCTGGGCGTAGTCGATTAGGTGAGAGCTGATTGGCTATTCCCTCCATTCACAGGTGAGAGATGTGGGTTGGTCTTTATTTATATATATATATATATTTTTTTTTGAGACGATGCCTTTGAGGTGAATAGGACGTTATGGACCCATATAAAGGTCCCTACATAGTACAGATTTATCGCCACTTGTGTGACTTTTTTTTGGGGACACCAGAAATCCTTGGTTTATACCACAAGACTACGTACCATTGTAGATGTAGAGAATTAAATCAGAAATGAATGTGCTAAAATTGATGATTCACTCTTAAGCACTCTCACCATGTCTCTCCAAAAGGACCATCTGGACCCCCCCCCCCCAACTACTTTCTCAACAATCCTCTTGAAGAGGTCCTTTCATTTAAGATTTTAAACCTCACTATCTGCCATGACCTTTCCTGGGAAAGCCATATTTGGGAAAGCCTGGGAAAGCTGGCCTCCAAAGCCAGTCGTGGACTGGGCATCGTCCGTCATGCACAATCCTTCCTTGGTACACCTGAGCTCCTGAACACATACAAAGCTTTCATCTGCAGCCTGATGGAGTACTGCTCTACCCTCTTGGCTGGTGCTCCCGCCTCACACCTAGCTTGGCTTCACACGGTGGAAACCAAGGCTTTTATGATCATTGGTATCTCCTGCAATGAAGCTGAGTCTTTGGATCTCTCACTCTCTCACTACAGGCAGGTCAGTGGTCTTTCTGTCTTCTTCCATCTCCTCTCAGGCCTTGACCCCCGCACCCCCCGTTCTGTCTGTGGTTTGTCCCCCCTATATTTCTGCAGGGTGCTCAAGGACCACCATAAACCCCCTTCTGGTGAAACTTCCAAAATCAAGAATCATTGCTTATCTTCACTCATTCATTCCTCTTTTTTCCTGCCTTTGGAACAAAGTCCCACACTCTCTTCAAGTCCACTCCTCCCTCCAGGTCTTCAAAACAGATGTTCACCACAAGCTCACATCTCCCCCCATCCAAAACCTTGATCCTTTCTACCCCTAGTAATCCACCCCCAAACCCAACTCCTTCAAATTCTCTGCTTTCCTTCCTGAAAGTCCCTGTAGTATCCATCTTGTTGTTTACCCCGTGTACTCCGCTCCATCCCCATCCCTTCCACAGATATAATGTCTCTGTTCCTCACTATTTTGTGCTTCCCTCTCCCACCCCTCATCTCCTGCTCCCCTTGTTATATGTTCTGTGTGTTAGCTCTTATACGAGCCTCGACAATGGGTGGAAAAAAATAAAAATAAAGAAACGTTCAAGGAATCCTTCATACAATAATTGATGTGCGTACTGTGTATGCATGTCAGTGGCTTCCACTTTGAGTAACGTATGTATGTATGTATGTAAATATCTTTCCAACAATTTTCTCTTTAACTACTCGATCAGCGACCATAAAACCAATATCATTGTCATGGTCTTTGGCCGAGGAGTTCCAGTTGTATATTATTCTTCCATTACCGATGGTCTTAAATGTTTTTTTGTTTTTTAAAAATTACCTTATACGCCGATTTTTTTCTGAAGAATTGTGAGATGAAGGAATCTCATGAGATTGTGAGTGAAAACATCTGTCATTATTTACTTTTAACGATATGAATGTATGATTTACAAAGAAGATAATTGGTTTATGGTCGTTTATTGGCACAATTAGACTACTCATTGTCACTTGAGAGTTGCAATTCCACGGGGCTTCCGCTCGCGTAATTGTGAGTTGGACAGGTGACGATGATGGGTACGCTGTTGAAGCCATGCTGCTGTTGCTGTTTTGATCACAGTTTCTGTGAAGTGGGTGATGGAATGACAATGAGGTGGATAGGGAGGACAATGAGGTGGATAGGGAGGGCAAAGAGTTAAATATTCCACTGTTTTGATGAGGTGCTGAAGATAAATGTAACAATTCATGTGAAAATGCCACATTGACGTGAGAATGTGGGAACTAGGAGGTGGGGGGGGGGTGGAGGGGAGAAGGGAGGACATAGAGTTTGGTTGAGAGGGGGAAGATGGGACAGAGTTGGGAGGGAGAGGTTGAGGCTTCAGCAGTGGGCAGGTTGAGGAGTTGTGAATGGGGGGGGGGGTGGATTTGGTACTTGTGGGGAGGGGTTGGAGTCGGGGTTTGGATGGGTTTTGAAGGCTTGGAGTGGGGAGGGATTGAAGCCTTAGGTGGGAAGGGGGAGGGTGAGGACTTGGGGTTTGGAGGGGGAGGTTGAAAACTTTGGGTTTATGTGGGGTGGTGGGGGAGTTGAGGACTTGAAGGTACATTTTACATTGCAAGGATATTCTGCGGGTCCCTGCTAGTTATTACGCATATATCATGAAATTGTAAAATAAATATCCCTCTAATCCTGGACTTTTGAAACACCCTGTGTATCGTTCATTCTAACACATTTAAAAATCATTTCACAAGATGCAGCTCTTCACAGCAATGAAACAGTGTTCATCAATTTAGCATTTAAAATGCATATAATACTAGATTATAAAAACATTGTTTTGATATTCAGGGGGATCACACAGTGGCTTGTGTGAAAGGCTCACCTCTACAAATACCTCGGCGAGGCTCTTATTTATTGTTATTTCTTCCTTACAACTTAACAATTGTTTTTTGTTTTGTTATCGCTCTGATTGATACATTATTTGAGACCGATTTGGCTCCCTCTGTGAAATATGTTTCAGCGTTTGTTAAAATTATTGTTCAGACATTTGTATTGCACAACCGACAATTTTCTTCAATTGTATTTTTTTATTTTTTGCAATTCATGTTTTGTATTGAGTTATTTGCACTTTCAAATTTTAAATTGCTTTTCCTGGGACTTACAGTTCACTATTTTAAATTGATTAGATTTCCGAATTGAATTGTGCTGCACTGCTTTAGATCCAACAACTGCACTTTGGATTGTGTTGTATTTTTCGTCTCTTTTTCTTCTGAAATAAATGAATTTACTACTACTACTAGTACTACTCCAATTTATTGGTCCCAATTATTCCCTTTATTGTGGGTCAGCCAGGGAAAGTTTTCGTCCTTTCACAAACCCGCTGGCCAACACTGACATTTGACCGGTCGTGTTTTGGGCAGGAATTTTGAATTTGTTCAGGATGCTGGCAATAGCTTGCCTATTTTTTCGTGACGAGAATTTGTGGTGCAACGTCCCACATGCAAAGCACCAATCGGACAGTTTATCGTCAAGTCTGTGATTGAACCTGGATTAGAGTTCTCAAAAGTAAGTGCAAACTTTCCTCGAAACTATCCTGTCTTTTTTTTTTTCAGGATCCAAAATGAAAGCAATCACATCGCCCACATAAGTGTAAATCCATTTCACGAAAGTAATATCCGATAGTTAAATGCATTTTACAATTACCAATTGCTTTCTTGCTTCATATGTGCTGTATAATTTGAGTGTTTGTTTTGGTATTATTTTTCCTCTGCTGGCATCGGCAATATTTCCAAAGAAAAATCTCCTTCGGGCCTTTATGAGACTTGAAATCCATTTGCTGAGATGTTTAATGGCATATATATTTCTGAAGGGTTGTGACTCTCCAGCCTACTCCGTTATCCATCGTGAAACAACATATCAGATGTGTCAGACTTAGCTCAGTAAAAGTCTCTTACCGAAGCCGTGTGGAACGCCAACGGAGAATGCACAGTGCTGGGCTCCACTGTAATTGCCAGGGAAGCCAGGTGACAACACAGCGCCAGTGCTGCCCGTCGATTTGCCTCCACAGGGAGCTGTCAGAAGACACACAGAACCCACTGAATGTCACAAGAAAAGGTTTTTTCGTCTTCCTCGAGCATCCCTCGGTAGCCGTAAAAGAGAAAGACACGGCCAGTCTCCGGTCGTCGATGACTGATTTAAGTTTCCATGGTCGCTTTTATTTCCTCAAAGGCAAAGCCCAGGGGTAATTGTGGAATGCTAAAAGTGTTTTATGGAACCGAATGCAAGCTATCCTTATTGAGTGAAACCGCTGGGGTCTTAAGCAAGATAAAGTGCTTGTGAAGAGGTGTCTACAACAAGAAATGTGAGCACACTTTGGAATGTTCCTTCTCCAGTGTGATCGTTTTTTTGCACATATTCCACATTAAAACAAAAGTACTACATTATTATGGCTCCCCAGAAGTCATAAAAAATAGAAAACCAGAATGATAAAAAAAGAATTGCTCAGTCGGTATCACACTCACCTTGAATATTGTTAGTTTGGGCTCTATTCAGGGATAGGATTGTGTTTGTAAATAGCAGTTCTGGCAACATGCTAATGGGAAGTGCTGCATAATTGAGCACACCATTATTACAGGACAGGTTGCACCAAAAGATGGCTGAAGGTCGTCCAATCAACAATTATTTGCATGTAGAATTTCGCAAATAATTATGACATTATAAACTGTCACAATTGCGTTTCACAGGCAAGACTGCATAAATGAGTGTGCCGTCCCTCAGATGGGGCCATGGAATTGGGGACTCGTCTGCGGGCAATAGTTGCCTGTGTATATGAAATATCTCACAATATATTTTGCTAAGAGGGGGTGAGGACACCAGTACCCTGTCCAAGTTCCAAAATCCTGCCTTCCCTACTATGGGGAAAGCAATGGCAAGCTACTCGGTTTAATCTTTGCCATGAGACGAATTTGATGGCACAGAACACGCTGCTCTGGAGCATGCTCCCATACCTGACCTGAACCGTCTCTCCAGTAAATCAACAAACGACAAGATCATCAACATGTGTTGGTTCAAAAAGGGAGTCACATCACCTCTATATTCTTCCCACAGATTATATTAATAGGATGTGTTTGTGACAATAATATGGTGGATCAAACTGGCTTCACCTGTGTGAAGGTAAATTCCTTTCAAAATGCTCACTCAAGTAGAATAGATTTTGCAGACATTACATAGGGGAAGATATTACAAGGTTTTCAATTTGATTACCCAATTGTGTAAGTGCCTTAAAATGCTTTCAGTCACTGTTTATCACGTTGGTCATCCTGGAACGTTTTGCACCACAGACCCTCGAGAATCCCACAACAAGGTGAGCATGGAGGAGGTAGGAAGAAACAGAATCCCCAAGCTCCTATCCAAACCACACAGGCACATTCCCTCAACCTTATTCTGTGGCAGAAAATAACCATCGATGAACTTCATCCAGGGTGAATGCGATGGAAGGGAGAGTCTTTAAACTACAACAAGAACAACTACTAGATAGACAACTGCCAAGGTGGAATTATACGTATATGATGCTTGTCCTTTCATGGTCTTGTGCTGTGCAAGAAGCTCTTAGTTTGCTCTATGCAATGACACTGAGGAGACTGGCTCACGATCTCCGTGATATGGTCGAGTAAGGGAGTGTTCCTTCTGGATCTGGAACCCTGAGACTCAGAGCAACGCCGAACTGAAAGAGATCGCTCAGTCGGGTAATTCTGCTGGAAGGAGAGAACATTCCACGTGCATCTTTTGTTCTGCCATATTCATGTCACTGCAGCTTTATGAGAATCCGGACACGAATTAGCACAGTTGTGTAACTGCTTGATGCTTGCGCCGACCTGGCCATACGATGATCTCCACATCCGATGATCAGGTGCTACAGAATGCGCTCTCTTACATGTTCCTGGATTACTCATCCTTGATATCCTCCCTGCTCCCATAAAGAGAAAAAGGCCTTAACCAACCAAGGATGGACGAGAGATAAAACAAATTCAACACAGCCTGTGGCAATGATGCAAGTTCTGAAAAGAAAATATTTCATTCATGTATGTCTGACATGTTGTCTTCTGTGTTGAATGTCTCAGGATTAACTCTGCACAGAACATATATTTGTGTACAAATCAAATGCTTAAGGGATTCTCCTGCAAACCTGGGGAAGAACACAACAGCATTGTACGTGGCTAATGGATGATTGCATGCATCATATGTGCACTGGCTGTAATTAGCAAACCAGCCATGTCAGGAATGTTTGAAATTGTGTCTCTGTTGTTTTCTAATAGATAGGTTTAAATTTGCAATCCTGAAATTCCAATCAATGCTGAATTGCACACGTCTATTGTCTGTCTGAGAGGTTGGAAGGTATAAAGAAAAAAATATGACAACTGCCGTTGGGAAGGGTGAATAACTCGGGTGTTCATGTTGTCGACACAGTAAAAAGGTCCTTCGGACCATGGGGGAATAAAATGTGATAACCACGAAAGTCCACTTTAACCCCCTGGGATTGGCAACAGTAAGTTGGCCCACAAATCTGCAGAAAGCTCACAGCATTTCCACCTATATGGTGGCGGTGACTTTGGCGAGTTGATAATCTCAAACGATATGCAGTCACCAACAAGCAAACTTCAACAATTTGAAACAGTAAGTTGTTCAAAACTTTGGAGAATATTTGTGGAAGAAAAACCAACAACAGAAAACATCACTGAAATTAACTCCTCAACAGCCATAAATGGAGCAGGGAAAAGAAAAACTAAGAGTGATTCATGGTTTGCAAATGAGACAAAATGATTCTTCAAGAAAACCGGTGAAGAGCACAACTAATGCTGAACACATACCTCACCTCAAGCAATAAGACCACAGCCATAAATCAACTTTCAACATTGATACTCCAATATAGCTATGAAACAACAATAGAAAAAAAAATTGTATACATAGTAGAGGATCATGGAAGTGTTAGTACGAGTACCACTGAAGGGTGAGGACACAACAGGACAAAAGGAACAGATGAGAGGGGGGGGACCAGCAGCAGAGTTGAAGGCCAATATAGAGGCTGACCTGGACAAACAATGGGTGTGGGGAGGAATGGGGGGGGGCAGGAGAGGATGCATGGGGTGGACAAGATTGATACAGAATGACTGAAAAATTGGAAGGAGGAGGGATTGGCTGTGCAGGGAGGGGGGGTGGGGGAGGTTCACGAGGGAAGAAAAGATCATGGTTTTGGATTGGGGACAATCTGAGATGTGGTGAACAGCTGTCTTGAAGCCCTGGACAGGGTTGAAGGGAATGTGGAAATTGGTTCCACTAGTGGGGAAAAAAAGGGAACGAATGAGTGGTAAGCATTGATTTTGGATTTAGGTAGTTTCACCAGAAGGGGGTTTATGGACCATGTGTGCCCTGTAGACATCTGCGGGGGGGGGGGGGGGGGAGGGGGTACAAAACATGAGAAGAGCAGAGGTTGCAAGATAAGAAAGGAGGCGGTAGAATACAGAGAGACCACCGACCTGTCTGTATTGGCAAAGTGATACACATAGACTCAGACTTGAAAAGGTGCCACCAAGTTTTAGAGGAGGGAGACAGGCTTGAAAGTTAATTCTTAGATTGGACAGATGTTTCCTAGCTCTCCTGAGAGTAGACACACACTTGTTGCGGCCTTGTGGAATGATCTTCGGTTAGCTTCGAATGGATTTGCCTCCAGGAGGAAAATGTAAGTTGTTTGTCTCACATGGATTCAGAGTTTCAAGAGCAGAAGGATGGGTAAGATAACTGAAGATGAGATGTGATGAATCTGTGCATAAGAGAGAGCAGGTTATTGCAGAAGAATTCCCAGGCTGAGTTAATATCAGGGGTGGTCGATATAGGAGACCAGTCCTGAAGTGTTATGGCTGCTTACAATCCCTGCCAGTTATACTCCAAGTTGACTCGTCCATGAATAAAGGAAAAAAATAAAATGGGACACTGCTTCCCAAAGTTCTGGCCGAGACAGCTTGGTTGCATCCTTCATGCCATACATCCAGTGCATACAAGGTCTGCCTCTTCCTCTTCTTCCCAAAACCACACCCAGCATTGTTGACTTCTCTAGACTTGCATTTTCTGCATGCATGATGTGTCCAGGAATGAGAGTTTCTCTTTTACCATCAGTGCTTCTAATATACATGGTGGTATAATTTCTTAAAGCACTGATTTTTAGCTTATCTGTAATTTAAATTCCAGATAAAGTATCATCATCATGCACAGTCCTTCCGTCTGTCCGTCCTTCTCCTATTTCGACTTCTCCGGCCAAACTGCTGGGCTGATAAAGCTGAAATTTGGCATCATTGCTCCTCTCCTGACTGGTAACAGGGATTGTGAAGCTTGTTCCGGTCACATGACTGTAAGTAGGTCAAAATGGCCAACTTAGTAACTTTCTTCAAAAATGTTCTTCTCCAGATCCACCAGTCAGAAAGCTACCAAATTTAGGTCACAACATTAGGACATGGTACTGCTGTTAAATTGCAGAGGCCATGCTGATCACATGACAGGAAGTGAATCAAAATAGCAGTCGTGCAAATTTCTTCCAAAATCTTCATCTCTGAACCTACCAGTCAAAATGCTACCAAATTTGGATTACATTAGGACATGGTCGTGATGTTAAATTGCAGTGGTCATGCCGATCACATGACTGGAAGTGTGTCAAAATGGTGGACGTAGTAAATGTTTGGGAAAATTGTGTAAATTCCTTCAAAAACCTTCCTCTCCAGACCCACCAGTCAGTATGCTAGCAAAATTGGGTGACAACATTAGGCCAGGGCCCAGATAAGCTGCAGGTTCAGTGGTCCATTTTTTTGTGGTTCTTGTCCCCTTGCCTTCCTCCCACCCCACCACACCCTCCAGACTCCCACCCCACCCTTACCCTCCCCTCAGACTCCTATTCCACCCCTTCCCATCCCTGCTCCTCCCACCCCCCCTTCAGACTCTCACCTCACCCCTTCCCCTCCCTCTTACAACCTGCTCCCTTCAGACTCCCACCCCACACCTCCCTCCCCTACTCCCACTCCTTACCATAATCGCTCCTCAGACCTTACCATGTCATCCTCACTTAACATTACTACATTGCTCACTCGGACCTTACCACATCACCCTCCTGGACCTCGCTCACTTGGACCTCACTATGTCACTCATTTCACCTTACTACGTCGCTCACTCGGACCTCATCACATCACTCACATGAATGTTGCTCACTCCAACCTTACCACATCGCTCACTAAAACGTCACTCGCTCAAAACTTAAGACGTCACTCACTTCACCTTACCACATCTTGAAGGACACCTTCATTTCCTGAGGTGTGTGTTCCTCTGCACAAAGATCAACTAATATACAGGTCTTTCAAAAGTTTGGAATCAAGGGAAATATGTATATATATATATATATATATATATATATATTATATATATGTATATATATAATATTCTTCTCTTCTTCTTTGACTGCTCCCGTTAGGGTCGCCACAGCGGATCATCCGTATGGATCCGCATAGGTATTTGGCACATGTTTTACGCCGGATGCCCTCCTGACCGCAACCCTGGTCGCCTCTTACGACACAGGGATATGGTACACCATTTTAACCGGGGTATACACCGGCCAGTATACTGGTACTTCATTTTGCCGACCTCGGAAGGATGACAGGCTGAGTCAACCCCCTGTGTATTAATCAGTGGCCCAAGCGGGCTTGAACTCAGGACCTTTTGGATCCCAAGCCGCTGCCCTAACCACTGCGCCAACACCAGGCTTCATAAATATATGATATATAATATATTATATATATATATATATATTATATATATATATATATATATATATACATATACATATATATGAATGATTGCCCCTCCCATGCTCTCTAGCCAAAGTAGCTGCACAAAAGCAACCCAAAAGACTTACGCAAGGTAAGTGCTAAGCGCTGTTTCGACCCTTCCCAGAGTTCCTCAACAACTTATAAAGGCGTTTACACTTAGCAGTTACCTTGCGTAAGTCTTCTGGGTTGCTTTATGTCACTACTTTGGCTAGAGAGCATGGGAGGGGTCAATCATTTAATATCCTAGTCACCTGGGCGTAGGCGATTAGGTGAGAGCTGATTGCTATTCCCTCCATTCACAGGTGAGAGATGTGGGTTGGTCTTTTTTATATATATATATATTTTTTTTTGAGACGATGCCTTGAGGTGAACTAGGACGTTAGTGACCCATATAAAGGTCCCTACATAGTACAGATTTATCGCCACTTGTGTGACTTTTTTTTGGGACACCAGAAATCCTTGGTTTATACCACAAGACTACGTACCATTGTAGATGTAGAGAATTAAATCAGAATGAATGTGCTAAAATTGATGATTCACTCTTAAGCACTCTCACCATGTCTCTCCAAAAGGACCATCTGGACACCCCCCCCCCCAACTACTTCTCTCAACAATCCTCTTGAAGAGGTCCTTTCATTTAAGATTTTAAACCTCACTATCTGCCATGACCTTTCCTGGGAAGCCATATTGGGAAAGCCTGGGAAAAGCTGGCCTCCAAAGCCAGTCGTGGACTGGGCATCGTCCTCATGCACAATCCCTTCCTTGGTACACCTGAGCTCCTGAAACACATACAAAGCTTTCATCTGCAGCCTGATGGAGTACTGCTCTACCCTCTTGGCTGGTGCTCCCGCCTCACACCTAGCTTGGCTTCACACGCTGGAAACAAGCTTTTATGATCATTGGTATCTCCTGCCATGAAGCTGAAGTCTTTGGATCTCTCACTCTCTCACTAACAGCAGGTCAGTGGTCTTTCGTCTTCTTCCATCTCCTCTCAGGCCTTGACCCCCGCACCCCCCGTTCTGTCTGTGGTTTGTCCCCCCTATATTTCTGCAGGGCTGCCAAGGACCACCATAAACCCCCTTCTGGTGAAACTTCCAAATCAAGAATCATTGCTTATCTTCACTCATTCATTCCTCTTTTTTCCTGCCTTTGGAACAAAGTCCCACACTCTCTTCAAGTCCACTCCTCCCTCCAGTCTTCAAAACAGATGTTCACCACAAGCTCACATCTCCCCCCATCCAAAACCTTGATCCTTTCTACCCCAGTAATCCACCCCCAAACCCAACTCCTTCAAATTCTCTGCTTTCCTCTCTGAAAGTCCCTGTAGTATCCATCTTGTTGTTTACCCGTTGTACTCCGCTCCATCCCCATCCCTTCCACAGATATAATGTCTCGTTCCTCACTATTTTGTGCTTCCCTCTCTCCACCCTCATCTCCCTGCTCCCCTTGTTATATGTTCTGTGTGTTAGCTCTTATACGAGCCTCGACAATGGGTGAAAAAAATAAAAATAAAGGAAACGTTCAAGGAATCCTTCATACAATAATTGATGTGCGTACTGTGTATGCATGTCAGTGCTTCCACTTTGAGTAACGTATGTATGTATGTATGTAAATATCTTTCCAACAATTTTCTCTTTAACTACTCGATCAAGCGACCATAAAACCAATATCATTGTCATGGTCTTTGGCCGAGGAGTTCCAGTTGTATATTATTCTTCCATTACCGATGGTCTTAAATGTTTTTTTGTTTAAAAATTACCTTATACGCCGATTTTTTTCTGAAAGAATTGTGAGATGAAGGAATTCTCATGAGATTGTAGAGTGAAACATCTGTCATTATTTACTTTTAACGATATGAATGTATGATTTACAAAGAAGATATTGGTTTATGGTCGTTTATTGGCACAATTAGACTACTCATTGTCACTGAGAGTTGCATTCCACGGGGCTCCGCTCGCGTAATTGTGAGTTGGACAGGTGACGATGATGGGTACGCTGTGTGAAGCCATGCTGCTGTTGCTGTTTTGATCACAGTTTCTGTGAAGTGGGTGATGGAATGACAATGAGGTGGATAGGGAGGACAATGAGGTGGATAGGGAGGGCAAAGAGTTAAATATTCCACTGTTTTGATGAGGTGCTGAAGATAAATGTAACAATTCATGTGAAAATGCCACATTGACGTGAGATGTGGAATAGGAGGTGGGGGGGGTGAGGGAGAAGGGAGGACATAGAGTTTGGTTGAGAGGGGAAGATGGACAGAGTTGGGAGGGAGAGGTTGAGGCTTCAGCAGTGGGCAGGTGAGGAGTTGTGAATGGGGGGGGGGGTGGATTTGGTACTTGTGGGGAGGGGTTGAGTCGGGGTTTGGATGGGTTTTGAAGGCTTGGAGTGGGGAGGGGATTGAAGCCTTAAGGTGAGAGGGGGAGGGTGAGACTTGGGGTTTGGAGGGGGAGGTTGAAACTTTGGGTTTATGTGGGGTGGTGGGGGAGTGAGGACTTGAAGGTACATTTACATATGCAAGGATATTCTGCGGGTCCCTGCCAGTTATTACGCAATAATCATGAAATTGAAAAATAAATATCCCTCTAATCCTGGACTTTTGAAACACCCTGTGTATCGTTCATTCTAACACATTTTAAAATCATTTCACAAGATGCAGCTCTTCACAAGCAATGAACAGATGTTCATCAATTTAGCATTTAAATGCATATAATACTAGATTATAAAAACATTTGTTTGATATTCAGGGGGATCACACAGTGGCTTGTGTGAAAGGCTCACCTCTACAAATTACCTCGGCGAGGCTCTTATTATTGTTATTTCTTCCTTACAACTTAACAATTGTTTTTTGTTTTTGTTATCGCTCTGATTGATACATTATTTGAGACGATTTGCTCCCTCTGTGAAATATGTTTCAGCGTTTGTTAAAAATTATTGTTCAGACATTTGTATTGCACAACGACAATTTTCTTCAATTGTATTTTTTTATTTTTTGCAATTCATGTTTTGTATTGAGTTATTTTGCACTTTCAAAATTTTAAATTGCTTTTCCTGGGACTTACAGTTCACTATTTTAAATTGATTAGATTTCCGAATTGAATTGTGCTCGCACTGCTTTAGATCCAACAACTGCACTTTGGATTGTTGTTGTATTTTCGTCTCTTTTCTTCTGAAATAAATGAATTTACTACTACTACTAGTAGCTACTCCAATTTATTTGGTCCCAATTTATTCCCTTTATTGTGGGTCAGCCAGGGAAATTTTCGTCTTCACAAACCCGCTGGCCAACACTGACATTTGACCGTCGTGTTTTGGCAGGAATTTTGAATTTGTTCAGGTGCTGGCAATAGCTTGCCTATTTTTCGTGACCGAGACTTTGTGGTGCAACGTCACATGCAAAGCACCATCGGACAGTTTATCGTAAGTCTGTGATTGAACCTGGATTAGAGTTCTCAAAAGTAAGTGCAAACTTTCCTCGAAAACTATTCCTGTTCTTTTTTTTTTTTCAGGATCCAAATGAAAGCAACACATCGCCCACATAAGTGTAAATCCATTTCACGAAAGTAATATCCGATAGTTAAATGCATTTACAATTACCAATTGGTTTCTTCGTTCATATGTGCTGTATAATTTGAGTGTTTGTTTGGTATTATTTTTCCTCTGCTGGCATCGGCAATATTCCAAGAAAAATCTCCTTCGGGCCTTATGAGACTTGAAATATTTGCTGAGATGTTTAATGGCAATATATTTCTGAAGGGTTGTGACTCTCCAGCCTACTCCGTTATCCATCGTGAAACACATATCAGAGTGTCCAGACTTAGTCAGTAAAAGTCTCTTACCGAAGCCGTGTGGAACGCCAACGGAGAAGCACAGTGCTGGCTCCACTGTAATTGCCAGGGAAGCCAGGTGACAACACAGCGCCAGTGCTGGCGTCGATTTGCCTCCACAGGGAGCTGTCAGAAGACACACAGAACCCACTGAATGTCACAAGAAAAGGTTTTTTTCGTCTTCCTCGAGCATCCCTCCGGTAGCCGTAAAAAGAAAGACACGGGCAGTCTCCGGTCGTCGATGACTGATTTAAGTTTCCATGGTCGCTTTTATTTCCTCAAAGGCAAGCCCAGGGGTAATTGTGGAATGCTAAAAGTGTTTTATGGAACCGAATGCAAGCTATCCTTATTGAGTGAAACCGCTGGGGTCTTAAGCAAGATAAAGTGCTTGTGAAGAGGTGTCTACAACAAGAAATGTGAGCACACTTTGGAATGTTCCTTCTCCAGTGTGATCGTTTTTTTGCACATATTCCACATTAAAACAAAAGTACTACATTATTATGGCTCCCCAGAAGTCATAAAAAATAGAAAACCAGAATGATAAAAAAGAATTTGCTCAGTCGGTATCACACTCACCTTGAATATTGTTAGTTTGGGCTCTATTCAGGATAGGATTTGTGTTTGTAAATAGCAGTTTCTGGCAACATGCTAATGGAAGTGCTGCATAATGAGCACACCATTATTACAGGACAGGTTGCACCAAAAGATGGCTGAAGGTCGTCCAATCAACAATTATTTGCATGTAGAATTTCGCAAATAATATTGACATTATAAACTGTCACAATTGCGTTTCACAGGCAAGACTGCATAAATGAGTGTGCCGTCCCTCAGATGGGGCCATGGAATTGGGGACTCGTCTGCGGGCAATAGTTGCCTGTGTATATGAAATATCTCACAATATATTTTGCTAAGAGGGGGTGAGGACACCAGTACCCTGTCCAAGTTCCAAAATCCTGCCTTCCCTACTATGGGGAAAGCAATGGCAAGCTACTCGGTTTAATCTTTGCCATGAGACGAATTTGATGGCACAGAACACGCTGCTCTGGAGCATGCTCCCATACCTGACCTGAACCGTCTCTCCAGTAAATCAACAAACGACAAGATCATCAACATGTGTTGGTTCAAAAAGGAGTCACATCACCTCTATATTCTTCCCACCAGATTATATTAATAGGATGTGTTTGTGACAATAATATGGTGGATCAAACTGGCTTCACCTGTGTTGAAGGTAAATTTCCTTTCAAAATGCTCATCAAGTAGAATAGATTTTGCAGACATTACATAGGGAAGATATTACAAGGTTTTCAATTTGATTACCCAATTGTGTAAGTGCCTTAAAAATGCTTTCAGTCACTGTTTTATCACGTTGGTCATCCTGGAACGTTTTGCACCACAGACCCTCGAGAATCCCACAACAAGGTGAGCATGGAGGAGTAGAAGAAACAGATCCCCAAGCTCCTATCCAAACCACACAGGCACATTCCCTCACCTTATTCTGTGGCAGAAAATAACCATCGATGAACTTCATCCAGGGTGAATGCGATGGAAGGGGAGAGTCTTTAAACTACAACAAGAACAACTACTAGATAGACAACTGCCAAGGTGGAATTATACGTATATGATGCTTGTCCTTTCATGGTCTTGTGCCTGTGCAAGAAGCTCTTAGTTTGCTCTATGCAAGACACTGAGGAGACTGGCTCACGACTCCGTGATATGGTCGAGTAAGGGAGTGTTCCTTCTGGGATCTGGAACCCTGAGACTCAGAGGCAACGCCGAACTGAAAGAGATCGCTCAGTCGGGTAATTCTGCTGGAAGGAGAGAACATTCCACGTGCATCTTTTGTTCTGCCATATTCATCGTCACTGCAGCTTTATGAGAATCCGGACACGAATTAGCACAGTTGTGTAACTGCTTGATGCTTGCGCCGACCTGGCCATACGATGATCTCCACATCCGATGATCAGGTGCTACAGAATGCGCTCTCTTACATGTTCCTGGATTACTCATCCTTGATATCCTCCCTGCTCCCATAAAGAGAAAAGGCCTTAACCAACCAAGGATGACGAGAGATAAAACAAATTCAACACAGCCTGTGTGCAATGATGCAAGTTCTGAAAAGAAAATATTTCATTCATGTATGTTCTGACATGTTGTCTTCTGTGTTGAATGTCTCAGGATATAACTCTGCACAGAACATATATTTGTGTACAAATCAAATGCTTAAGGGATTCTCCTGCAAACCTGGGGAAGAACACAACAGCATTGTACGTGGCTAATGGATGATTGCATGCATCATATGTGCACTGGCTGTAATTAGGCAAACCAGCCATGTCAGGAATGTTTGAAATTGTGTCTCTGTTGTTTTCTAATAGATAGGTTTAAATTTGCAATCCTGAAATTCCAATCAATGCTGAATTGCACACGTCTATTGTCTGTCTGAGAGGTTGGAAGGTATAAAGAAAAAAATATGACAACTGCCGTTGGAAGGGTGAATAACTCGGTGTTCATGTTGTCTGTCGACACAGTAAAAAGGTCCTTCGGACCATGGGGAATAAAATGTGATAACCACGAAAGTCCACTTTAACCCCCTGGGATGCAACAGTAAGTTGGCCCCAAATCTGCAGAAAGCTCACAGCATTTCCACCTATATGGTGGCGGTGACTTTGGCGAGTGATAATCTCAAACGATATGCAGTCACCAACAAGCAAACTTCAACAATTTGAAACAGTAAGTTGTTCAAAACTTTGGAGAATATTTGTGGAAGAAAAAACAACAACAGAAAAACATCACTGAAATTAACTCCTCAACAGCCATAAATGGAGCAGGGAAAAGAAAAACTAAGAGTGATTCATATGGTTGCAAATGAGACAAAATGATTCTTCAAGAAAACCGGTGAAGAGCACAACTAATGCTGAACACATACTCACCTCAAGCAATAAGACCACAGCCATAAATCAACTTTCAACATTGATACTCCAATATAGCTATGAAACAACAATAGAAAAAAAAATTTATACATAGTAGAGGATCATGGAAGTGTTAGTACGAGTACACTGAAGGGATGAGGACACAACAGGACAAAGGAACAGATGAGAGGGGGGGGACCAGCAGCAGAGTTGAAGGCCAATATAGAGGCTGACCTGGACAAACAATGGGTGTGGGGAGGAATGGGGGGGGCAGGAGAGGATGCATGGGGTGGACAAGATTGATACAGAATGACTGAAAATTTGGAAGGAGGAGGGATTGGCGTGTGGCAGGAGGGGGGGGGTGGTGGGGAGGTTCACGAGGGAAGAAAAGATCATGGTTTTGGATTGGGGACAATCTGAGATGGTGGTGAACAGCTGTCTTGAAGCCCTGGACAGGGTGAAGGGAATGTGGAATTGGTTCCACTAGTGGGGAAAAAGAGGACGAATGAGTGGTAAGCATTGATCTTGGATTTAGGTAGTTTCACCAGAAGGGGGTTTATGGTGGACCATGTGTGCCCTGTAGACATCTGCGGGGGGGGGGGGGGGGGAGGGGGTACAAAACATGAGAAGAGCAGAGGTTGCAAGATAAGAAAGGAGGCGGTAGAATACAGAGAGACCACCGACCTGTCTGTATTGGCAAAGTGATACACATAACTCAGACTTGAAAAGGTGCCACCAGTTTAGAGGAGGAGACAGGCTTGAAAGTTAATTCTTGAGTTGGACAGATGTTGTTTCCTAGCTCTCCTGAGAGTAGACACACACTTGTTGCGGCCTTTGTGGAATGATCTTCGGTTAGCTTCGAATGGATTTGCCTCCAGGAGGAAATGTAAGTTGTTTGTCTCACCATAGGATTCAGAGTTTCAAGAGCAGGAGGATGGTAAGATAACTGAAGATGAGATGTGGATGAATCTGTGCATAAGAGAGAGCAGGTTATTGCAGAAGAATTCCCAGGCTGAGTTAATATCAGGGGTGGTCGATATAGGAGACCAGTCCTGAAGTGTTATGGCTGCTTACAATCCCTGCCAGTTATACTCCAAGTTGACTCGTCCATGAATAAAGGAAAAAAATAAAATGGGACACTGCTTCCCAAAGTTCTGGCCGAGACAGCTGGTTGCATCCTTCATGCCATACATCCAGTGCATACAAGGTCTGCCTCTTCCTCTTCTTCCCAAAACCACACCAGCATTGTTGACTTCTCTAGACTTGCATTTTCTGCATGCATGATGTGTCCAGGAATGAGAGTTTCTCTTTTACCATCAGTGCTTCTAATATACATGGTGGTATAATTTCTTAAAGCACTGATTTTTAGCTTATCTGTTAATTTAAATTCCAGATAAAGTATCATCATCATGCACAGTCCTTCCGTCTGTCCGTCCTTCTCCTATTTCGACTTCTCCGGCCAAACTGCTGGGCTGATAAAGCTGAAATTGCATCATTGCTCCTCTCCTGACTGGTAACAGGGATTGTGAAGCTTGTTCCGGTCACATGACTGTAAGTAGGTCAAAATGGCCAATTAGTAACTTTCTTCAAAAATGTTCTTCTCCAGATCCACCAGTCAGGAAGCTACCAAATTTAGGTCACAACATTAGGACATGGTACTGCTGTTAAATTGCAGAGGCCATGCTGATCACATGACAGGAAGTGAATCAAAATAGCAGTCGTGCAAATTTCTTCCAAAATCTTCATCTCTGAACCTACCAGTCAAATGCTACCAATTTGGATTACATTAGGACATGGTCGTGATGTTAAATTGCAGTGGTCATGCCGATCACATGACTGGAAGTGTGTCAAAATGGTGGACGTAGTAAATGTTTGGGAAAATTGTGTATCATTCCCAAAAACCTTCCTCTCCAGACCCACCAGTCAGTATGCTAGCAAAATTGGGTGACAACATTAGGCCAGGGCCCAGATAAGCTGCAGGTTCAGTGGTCCATTTTTTTGTGGTCTTGTCCCCTTGCCTCCTCCCACCCCACCACACCCTCCAGACTCCACCCCACCCTTACCCTCCCCTCAGACTCCTATTCCACCCTTCCCATCCCTGCTCCTCCCACCCCCCCTTCAGACTCTCACCTCACCCCTTCCCCTCCCTCTTACAACCTGCTCCCTTCAGACTCCCACCCCACACCTCCCTCCCTACTCCCACTCCTTACCATAATCGCTCACTCAGACCTTACCATGTCTCTCACTTAACATTACTACATTGCTCACTCGGACCTTACCACATCACCCTCCTGACCTCGCTCACTTGGACCTCACTATGTCACTCATTTCACCTTCACGTCGCTCACTCGGACCTCATCACATCACTCACATGAATGTTGCTCACTCCAACCTTACCACATCGCTCACTAAAACGTCACTCGCTCAAAACTTAAGACGTCACTCACTTCACCTTACCACATCGCTCACTGGGACCTTACCAGGTTGCTCACTCAGACCTTACTCACCGACTCAGTGAGACACACGTACATTTACACACCGTGTACGCTGCGCGCGCGCCACACACACACACACACACACACACACACACACACACACACACACACACACACACACACACACACAATTATTACAGAAACAAAAAAAGAAAGGGTAACTGCTCGAGCAATTGAACATCATGGCCTACAAAAAGGAATTCAAATCAAAATAAGATGCATTTGTGA
>CM068961.1:69024460-69044513 GCA_035128595.1 Eptatretus atami
CGCCACTGGGACCTTACCAGGTTGCTCACTCAGACCTTACTCACCGACTCAGTGAGACACACGTACATTTACACACCGTGTACGCGCGCCGCGCACACACACACACACACAACACACACACACACACACACACACACACACACACACACACACACACACAATTATTACAGAAACAAAAAAAGAAAAGGGTAACTGCTCGAGCAATTGAACATCATGGCCTACAAAAAGGAATTCAAATCAAAATAAGATGCATTTGTGAGAGAGCTGGAAAGGTGAACCCTGTAATGTCATATTATAGTAAATAATTCACCACAAAATGCAAGAAATGGCACTTTCATAATATCTTCCTTGAGAGGGCTATATGACTTATGTGAAAAGAAAAAGGCTCAAAGGGCCATGACCACGTTTACAGGATGTTAATGGGTAAGTTTACAAGGCTGATTTAAGAAAGCTTTACTATTGGAGAAGATCATAAATAAGTCACTTCCTTGAGAACCGACTAAAAACTGACTCCCGCAAGCATGTGTTTCAGGAGTAATAACCCTATTATCAGCTTTTATTTCAGCAGGAAACAAACCTAGACATTACATCTCTGAGGATGGTCAGGCTACTGCATATCATGGACAACAGAATCATCAAGAATATTTACCAAAACATGAACCAAAATATTTATCCTCAGTTACATAATCATGCTGGGTCGACATTTTCTAATTTGCTTGGCAAGTGAGCGATTAGAAAAACAAACCAGCACAAACCGCTCAGTGGACATGAAACATGACACCTAAAAATTGCTATTAAAAGGACAAAATATCTCACAGATAGAATGCAGAAGGGAATTAGGTGGTTGATAAAGGCTTACTATGATTGGCATGTGGTGGAGAAGGAGTTTAAAGTCAGCGAATCAAAAATATATTTGTGCAAGAATACATTTAATAATGTTTGAATGGTATCTCTAATCTGCCTTATCCAGCCCTTTCCAGAAAAATGCAAATAGAAGATCAAATGAACTTGAGAGCGAAGCCAAAAAATAACACGGCTAAATCCAATACAAAGAATAAGAAACAAAACTGCGCAATAAAATTTTAGCAAGATTGTGAAGAAAACAAAAGAGTAAAAAGGAAATTCACATCACCGTATGACCGACCACAACGAAACAAACGATGTTCAGCAAAGTAAAGAAGCACAAATAAAGCAACAAAAGTGAAACTGGAATGGATAATAATAAATGCACAATGATGATGTGTGAATGGCTTTTAGTAATAAAGTGGGATTAAGTGAATTAGACAAATGTAAATTTTTACAAGAAAGTGGCAAGGATACAACTCTCTGTATTAGATTGCTAATGGCCAAAGAAAATGAACAGGGAAGACAAAAAATGGTGCAAAATCAACCACATTCCAGTATCTGTATGCCGAGAACAAACCAAACATAGCTCGGACAAATAAACAAACGAAAGAGAGCAATTTAACGACGACACCGTACAATTTCTCCAATGCATCAAAAATGAGTGTCAAAAGCAAGTGGAATCGAAAGCTCTCAACATTATGGGAATGTCCCTTGATGAGATTGAAACAAAACGTCTGTTGTCTCTTGTTTTCATGTTGCAGGAGGTCGGTGGTCTCGGTTTTATTTTTGTATTATTCTTTAAAAATCGCTTCTTCTTCATTATTTGCTCCCTCTGTTATCTCTGCTCTCTCAGTCTTTGACCATCCCAAGCAATCCAGGATGCATGTTCTTCCAGAAACCTGCTCCTGGTTAAATTTCCAAATCCAGGCGATTGCACACTTCAATTCTTGCTCTTCCACGAGCTTTTGCTCCAGGAAAGGACAAAAAAAATAATTAATGGTGTCCTTGTTCCTCACTTCTCATGTGCATGTAACTGGCTTCCAGAAATCGTTCTTTCCCACCCTTTCCTCAGGTGTTCCAGCAGGCAGTGCACTGCTACTCTTGTCATCCCCATCCTGACCTATAATATCGTTAACCTTACTAACTCAACCCTCTTACTTGCTGAATTCAATGTTTCTCCCTCTCTCTTTTTTGCTTATTCCCTTGCTGGTTGTGCCGAATTGTTACTCCACTGTTCCACTCTTATATCTATATGTATGTATATATATATATATATAATATTATATATATATATATATATATATAATATATATATCTTCTTCTTCTTCTTCCGGCTGCTCCCGTTAGGGTCGCCACAGCGGATCATCCGTTATGATCCGCATAATGATTTGGCACAGGTTTACGCCGGATGCCCTTCCTGACGCAACCCTGGTCGCCTCTTATGACACAGGGATATGGTACACCTATTCTTACCGGGGCATACACCGGGCCCAGTACACTGGTACTCAATTCGCCGACCTCGGAAGGATGACAGGCTGAGTCAACCTCCTGGTGTGTATTAATTCAAGCAGCCAACGGGCTTGAACTCAGACCTTTTGGATCCCAAGCTGCTTCCCTAACCACTACGCCAACACCAGGCATGTATGTACATATATATATATATATATATATGTATATATATATATATATATATATATATATATATATATATATATATATATATATATATCTTTCAGTGGTGGGAAAGATCTTTGCTCGAATAATTATTGATTGTGTTTGCCACCATCTGCTTGAGCACCAGCGCCCAGAGCAGTCAGGCTTTACACCAAAGAGGTCAACGATTGACCGTATCTTTGCCCTTCAGGTCCTCACAAAACGCAGCCGAGAGTTTTGGCAGGGGCTGCTTGCAGCCTATGTTGATCTCTGTAGAGCATTCGATTCAGTGAACCGGGATGCCCTCTGGAGGATTCTTGGTCTTCGTGGGTTGCCACCAAAACTGATCGATCTGATGTCTGAACTGTACTCTGGAACTGAGAGTGCCGTGAGATGTGTGATACCATCTTCAATTTAACTGTGGTTTTACTGGAGTTTGTCAGGGGTGTGTACTGGCCCCACACTTTTCAACACTTGTATGGACTGGATTCTGGGGAGGATATCAGAGAGATCAAGATGCGGTGCATAATTTGGGAGTCAAGATCTCTGACCTTGTTTTTGCAGATGATGCAGTCATCTTTGCGGAGACTCTGGATATTATTTTTGGGACCTCGAGGCAATGAATGAGGAGTCGGAGCTGCTCGCATTACGGGTTTCCTCTGTCAAAACTAAGATCCAGGCTTTCGATGACAACTTGTATGCTGCTATCTTGTCTGTACCGTTTGTGGTGAGGATGTTGAGTTCAAGGAGAGATTCACTTATGTTGGCAATGATATTCATGTCTCTGCTGGCTGTGAGCCAGAGGTCAATAGACATCTGAGTCAGGCCGGGGAGTCATGGATTCACTGGATCTTGGGTGTGGCACTGTCAGTACCTGTGCAGGATGACGAAAGTCTGAGTCTTCAGGTCCTTGGTGCTTCCAATCTTGCTCTGTGCCCTTGTAGTATTTTTTCTATTATCCTTGCCAACGCCCGACACCACACAGTTCCCAATATTGAATTGCAACTGATATTCATTTTGCTCATGCTATGAGATCATCTCTACTTCCCTTCATCTAATAATTCCCCTTTCCTCTCTTTGCTCTATACCTTACCTCTAGGCTCTATGTCACCAGCCAATTTGAAAATATACTCTGAACCCTATTGGCAAGTCATTGATACAAATTACAAACAGTAATGGTCCGCGTACTAATCTTCGAGTACCTCACTGCTTCCCACTTCTCAGCTTATAACCGCACTCACAGCCACTCTTGCTTCCTATCACTAACCCAGTTTGTTATCCATTTAGCGACTCCACTGACAACTCAACAAATCCAAACCTTAAGTAACGGCCTTTTATGTGGCATGTTATCACATTCCTTCTGTAAGTCTAGGTATACTACATCAACTGCATTTGCCTCATCCACACAATCAGTAACTCCATCATATAATTACAACAAATTTGTGAAACAAGATTCCCCTTTCGTAAACAAATGCCGACTTTTTATATATTAATTTGGATTCATCTCAATGGTCTCCAATGTTATCTCCAATACGAAATTAAGTTAACTGGCCTTTAATACTGCAACACTTCTTCAACCTGTCTTAAATAATGGTGCAAATTTGCTATGATGAAATCCTCTGGATCTACCTTCAACATGTTGTGAAAGATAGCAGGTAATATCTCACTTATCTGCTGCCACTACCCCAATACTCTCAGATGCATATTATCTGGCCAGTTACCTTCTCTTATCTTTCCTAGCTGTCTTCTTACTTCCTCCCTCCCATTCCAAACTCTTCTAACAGCCCTTCCTCAGATCGTCGATATATCCTCTCTGCTGCTGATGCATCCCCTATCTGTTACTGAATAAATGATGAAGCTACATAAGTATTTAATGAACCAACCATCTCACTTTCACCACAACAAATATCGCTGTGTCTTGATCTTGATCTTGATCCGCTCTTTTATGGAGCCAGTTGTTGTATGCGTAGCTAATTATTTCAGTTTGAACAGGGAAGCGAGAAACAAAATGACGAAGCACCAGGATATCGCCAACCAAATGAAAAAATATGAAGGACAAAGAAAATTCAGTCTTGGACCAGTTATAATCAGTGTGATGAGAAATACAGACAAAAAAAAAAAGTGAATATAAATGAGGAAGCACAAGAAAATAATCAATCAATACAGGCCAAGATGCTCGCGCGCACCACGCACGCGCGCACGCACGCACGCACGCACGCACACACACACACACACACACACACACACACACACACACACACACCAACACACACACAACACACACACACACACACACTTTGACTACTCTATGTTTGTTGCTCCATGAACACTTTTTACCTCCACCACCAAAGGTAGAAGAAGAAGAAGGTTATGTTTTCACCCCTGTCTGTCTGTGTCTGTTCGTGTGCAAGATATCTCAAAACGTTGTGGATGGATTTGGATTAAATTAGCTGGACAGGTTGAGAGTGGGAGAAGGACGAATTGTTTAGATTTTGGTGAAGATGCAAATCCAGATCTGGTGAATAGAATTTTGAAGTGCTTCTTCACCATTGAGAAATAGCCCAAACAGATATATCAAACGATATCTCAAAAAGTCGTAAACGGGTTTGGACGGAACTTGGTGGACACGTTGGGTGTGTAACAAGGAAGAATTGATTGGAATTTTTGAAGGTCCGAATCCAGATCCAGATACGAGGATTTTTTTAATTTTCAAAAATTAATTCTTCTCAATTAGAGCTGGAAAGGTGAACCCTGTAATGTCATATTATAGTAAATAATTCACCACAAAATGCAAGAAATGGCACTTTCATAATATCTTCCTTGAGAGGGCTATATGACTTATGTGAAAAGAAAAAGGCTCAAAGGGCCATGACCACGTTTACAGGATGTTAATGGGTAAGTTTACAAGGCTGATTTAAGAAAGCTTTACTATTGGAGAAGATCATAAATAAGTCACTTCCTTGAGAACCGACTAAAAACTGACTCCCGCAAGCATGTGTTTCAGGAGTAATAACCCTATTATCAGCTTTTATTTCAGCAGGAAACAAACCTAGACATTACATCTCTGAGGATGGTCAAGGCTACTGCATATCATGGACAACAGAATCATCAAGAATATTTACCAAAACATGAACCAAAATATTTATCCTCAGTTACATAATCATGCTGGGTCGACATTTTCTAATTTGCTTGGCAAGTGAGCGATTAGAAAAACAAACCAGCACAAACCCGTCAGTGGACATGAAACATGACACCTAAAAATTGCTATTAAAAGGACAAAATATCTCACAGATAGAATGCAGAAGGGAATTAGGTGGTTGATAAAGGCTTACTATGATTGGCATGTGGTGGAGGAAGGAGTTTAAAGTCAGCGAATCAAAATTATATTTGTGCAAGAATACATTTAATAATGTTTGAATGGTATCTCTAATCTGCCTTATCCAGCCCTTTCCAGAAAAAATGCAAATAGAAGATCAAATGAACTTGAGAGCGAAGCCAAAAATAACACGGCTAAATCCAATACAAAGAATAAGAAACAAAACTGCGCAATAAAATTTTAGCAAAGATTGTGAAGAAAACAAAAGAGTAAAAAGGAAATTCACATCACCGTATGACCGACCACAACGAAACAAACGATGTTCAGCAAAGTAAAGAAGCACAAATAAAGCAACAAAAGTGAAACTGAAAATGGATAATAATAAATGCACAATGATGATGCGTGAATGGCTTTTAGTAATAAAGTGGGATTAAGTGAATTAGACAAATGTAAATTTTTACAAGAAAGTGGCAAGGATACAACTCTCTGTATTAGATTGCTAATGGCCAAAGAAATGAACAGGGAAGACAAAAAATGGTGCAAAATCAACCACATTCCAGTATCTGTATGCCCGAGAACAAACCAAACATAGCTCGGACAAATAAACAAACGAAAGAGAGCAATTTAACGACGACACCGTACAATTTCTCCAATGCATCAAAAATGAGTGTCAAAAGCAAGTGGAATCGAAAGCTCTCAACATTATGGGAATGTCCCTTGATGAGATTGAAACAAAACGTCTGTTGTCTCTTGTTTTCATGTTGCAGGAAGGTCGGTGGTCTCGGTTTTATTTTTGTATTATTCTTTTTAAAAATCGCTTCTTCTTCATTATTTGCTCCCTCTGTTATCTCTGCTCTCTCAGTCCTTTGACCATCCCAAGCAATCCCAGGATGCATGTTCTTCCAGAAACCTGCTCCTGGTTAAATTTCCAAAATCCAGGCCGATTGCACACTTCAATTCTTGCTCTTCCACGAGCTTTGCTCCAGGAAAGGACAAAAAAAAATAAATTAATGGTGTCCTTTGTTCCTCACTTCTCATGTGCATGTAACTGGCTTCCAGAAATCGTTCTTTCCCACCCTTTCCTCCAGGTGTTCCAGCAGGCAGTGCACTGCTACTCTTGTCATCCCCCATCCTGACCTATAATAATCGTTAACCTTACTAACTCAACCCTCTTACTTGCTGAATTCAATGTTTCCTCCCTCTCTCTTTTTTGCTTATTCCCTTGCTGGTTGTGCGAATTGTTACTCCACTGTTCCACTCTTATATTATATGTATGTATATATATATATATATAATATTATATATATATATATATATATATAATATATATATCTTCTTCTTCTTCTTCCGGCTGCTCCCGTTAGGGTCGCCACAGCGGATCATCCGTTATGATCCGCATAATGATTTGGCACAGGTTTTACGCCGGATGCCCTTCCTGACGCAACCCTGGTCGCCTCTTATGACACAGGGATATGGTACACCTATTCTTAACCGGGGCATACACCGGGCCCAGTACACTGGTACTCAATTCGCCGACCTCGGAAGGATGACAGGCTGAGTCAACCTCCTGGTGTGTATTAATTCAAGCAGCCAACGGGCTTGAACTCAGGACCTTTTGGATCCCAAGCTGCTTCCCTAACCACTACGCCAACACCAGGCATGTATGTCATATATATATATATATATATAGTATATATATATATATATATATATATATATATATATATATATATATATATATATATAATCTTTCAGTGGTGGGAAAGATCTTTGCTCGAATAATTATTGATTGTGTTTGCCACCATCTGCTTGAGCACCAGCGCCAGAGCAGTCAGGCTTTACACCAAAGAGGTCAACGATTGACCGTATCTTTGCCCTTCAGGTCCTCACAAAACGCAGCCGAGAGTTTTGGCAGGGGCTGCTTGCAGCCTATGTTGATCTCTGTAGAGCATTCGATTCAGTGAACCGGGATGCCCTCTGGAGGATTCTTGGTCTTCGTGGGTTGCCACCAAAACTGATCGATCTGATGTCCTGAACTGTACTCTGGAACTGAGAGTGCCGTGAGATGTGGTGATACCATCTTCATTTAACTGTGGTTGTTACTGGAGTTGTCAGGGGGTGTGTACTGGCCCCCACACTTTTCAACACTTGTATGGACTGGATTCTGGGGAGGATATCAGAGAGATCAAGATGCGGTGCATAATTTGGGAGTCAAGATCTCTGACCTTGTTTTTGCAGATGATGCAGTCATCTTTGCGGAGACTCTGGATATTATTTTTGGGGACCTCGAGGCAATGAATGAGGAGTCGGAGCTGCTCGCATTACGGGTTTCCTCTGTCAAAACTAAGATCCAGGCTTTCGATGACAACTTGTATGCTGCTATCTTGTCTGTACCTGTTTGTGGTGAGGATGTTGAGTTCAAGGAGAGATTCACTTATGTTGGCAATGATATTCATGTCTCTGCTGGCTGTGAGCCAGAGGTCAATAGACATCTGAGTCAGGCCTGGGGAGTCATGGATTCACTGGATCTTGGGGTGTGGCACTGTCAGTACCTGTGCAGGATGACGAAAGTCTGAGTCTTCAGGTCCTTGGTGCTTCCAATCTTGCTCTGTGCCCTTGTAGTATTTTTTCTATTATCCTTGCCAACGCCCGACACCACACAGTTCCCAATATTGAATTGCAACTGATATTCATTTTGCTCATGCTATGAGATCATCTCTACTTCCCTTCATCTAATAATTCCCCTTTCCTCTCTTTGCTCTATACCTTACCTCTAGGCTCTATGTCACCAGCCAATTTTGAAAATATACTCTGAACCCTATTGGCAAGTCATTGATACAAATTACAAACAGTAATGGTCCGCGTACTAATCTTCGAGGTACCTCACTGCTTCCCACTTCTCAGCTTATAACCGCACTCACAGCCACTCTTGCTTCCTATCACTAACCCAGTTTGTTATCCATTTAGCGACTCCACTGACAACTCAACAAATCCAAACCTTAAGTAACGGCCTTTTATGTGGCATGTTATCACATTCCTTCTGTAAGTCTAGGTATACTACATCAACTGCATTTGCCTCATCCACACAATCAGTAACTCCATCATATAATTACAACAAATTTGTGAAACAAGATTCCCCTTTCGTAAACAAATGCCGACTTTTTATATATTAATTTGGATTCATCTCAATGGTCTCCAATGTTATCTCCAATAACGAAATTAAGTTAACTGGCCTTTAATACTGCAACACTTCTTTCAACCTGTTCTTAAATAATGGTGCAAGATTTGCTATGATGAAATCCTCTGGATCTACCTTCAACATGTTGTGAAAGATAGCAGGTAATATCTCACTTATCTGCTGCCACTACCCCAATACTCTCAGATGCATATTATCTGGCCAGTTACCTTCTCTTATCTTTCCTAGCTGTCTTCTTACTTCCTCCCCTCCCATTCCAAACTCTTCTAACAGCCCTTCCTCAGATCGTCGATATATCCTCTCTGCTGCTGATGCATCCCCTATCTGTTACTGAATAAATGATGAAGCTACATAAGTATTTAATGAACCAACCATCTCACTTTCATCACCAACAAATATCGCTGTGTCTTGATCTTGATCTTGATCCGCTCTTTTATGGAGCCAGTTGTTGTATGCGTAGCTAATTATTTCAGTTTGAACAGGGAAGCGAGAAACAAAATGACGAAGCACCAGGATATCGCCAACCAAATGAAAAAATATGAAGGACAAGAAAATTCAGTCTTGGACCAGTTATAATCAGTGTGATGAGAAATAACAGACAAAAAAAAAGTGAATATAAATGAGGGAGCACAAGAAAATAATCAATCAATACAGGCCAAGATGCTCCGCGCACGCACGCACGCGCGCACGCACGCACGCACGCACGCACACACACACACACACACCACACACACACACACACACACACACACACACACACACACCACACACACACACACCACACACACACTTTGACTACTCTATGTTTGTTGCTCCATGAACACTTTTTACCTCCACCACCAAAGGTAGAAGAAGAAGAAGGTTATGTTTTCACCCCTGTCTGTCTGTGTCTGTCTGTGTGCAAGATATCTCAAAACGTTGTGGATGGATTTGGATTAAATTAGCTGGACAGGTTGAGAGTGGGAGAAGGACGAATTGTTTAGATTTTGGTGAAGATGCAAATCCAGATCTGGTGAATAGAATTTTGAAGTGCTTCTTCACCATTGAGAAATAGGCCCAAACAGATATATCAAACGATATCTCAAAAAGTCGTAAACGGGTTTGGACGGAACTTGGTGGACACGTTGGGTGTGTAACAAGGAAGAATTGATTGGAATTTTTGAAGGTCCGAATCCAGATCCAGATACGAGGATTTTTTTTAATTTTCAAAAATTAATTCTTCTCATTGATAGATGGGCCAAAAACGATATGCCGGACCTCGACATTCGTGGGGGATAAGTTCCTGAAAAATTCCACAAATGTCGAATCTGCGAATGTCGGGGCATTGTTTCAATGGGATAAAAGGGGGATAGGCTCCCGGCGGTTCATGATTCATAAGGGGAAATCAAAAATCCTGTGAAAAACCGCGAATACATCCACAAATACATGAAGCACAGGGCCACGGATGTAGAAGCAGGTCTGAAAAACCGCGAATACGTGGAAAAAACAAACAAACTGTGAATATGCAAAGCACATGGCCGCAAATGTAGAAGCAGGCCACATTTTATGAACCGCGATACGCGGGTCCGTGAATGTCAGGGTCCGACAGTATAGCATGGTATTTCAAAAATTTATTGAGCCTGATATGTTCACCAAGATCAGGCATTGCGTGGTGGAGGTATGCGCTCTAGCGAGTGCTGTTATAGTTTCCTATTTATTGAGTTGATGTTGTCCTGTTTATACAATACGTTTCCAATCCCCTGGGCAATTTCACTGAAATCTGCTGTACCGTGTTATTTTCACACATGAAAGGTCAACATCACAATGAGGAAGCATTCAATTCCTCATCAAATCGATGTGAAGAGATGAAATAATGGCGATTTGGGGGATCGAGCATTGCACGTCAGGTGCCCCCTTTGGCGGGGAGAGGGGCTGAATTTGGACTGTGCCTGCACAGTTCCAAATAATTAATCACTCCATTGCATTTAAATATTTATTTTCTATAGAATGATGTTTGATCGCACGATCCTGTAGGTGGACCTTAAACAAGGAAATGGCGAGGCCATTTAGCCCATCATTGCCGTGCTGCAATCCCAAGTTTTTGTGTTTTTGTTGCTAATCGTGCAAAACGGCTTTTTCTGGCCATTTCTCAACCTTACCCATTTTTCGACCAAGTGTCCCTCTGTTGTGTCCCTTAACTCTGTTGTTGGCGTATTTCGCTCCTTGTATTTCCTTGTATGGCTTTGCATATGATGATCTTAGCCATCAACAATTTTCTCGAAGCTTTACTGCAGTCAAAATAACTCATCTTGATCAATTCACCAAACTTATAATGTAATTGTATGATCTACATTCCTCAATGCAAAAAGCCCAAAGCCTCGATTTCTTCCATCTTTAGATATGCATGATAACACTCCACTCATGGTCATGCCTTTTCCACAGCCTCTACGATGGCAAAACAGTCACTATGCAGATAATGCACTGGGTAGTTTGCCTTTGTGTTTCCCAGCAGTAATCCTTGCTGGATTTTGGCCAGAGTACCGGCACACAACAGCCTATTTTTTAAAGCATGTGGACACATGCAATGTCCACCGGATAATTTTGGAAGATGGGCCAGCCAGCTTAATGTCCCTCCAAATGACAATGTATTCAATGATGCAACTCCGTCTGTGAATCACCAAGGTGACAATTTATCACTGGGTAGTTTATCAAACCCAGACTAAACAGCTTGAAGGTGAGTAGTATACTACCTCTGAGCTACACAGCTCATAAACATAAAGACCATCCAATAATTCCCTGGTATCTGTGATGAACTATTTAAACTGAACTTTTTCCTCTTCTCAATCTATAAGAAAAACCTAATGTTTGGCAGCCTTCCATTTTTAGCCTTCTAAGTGTGTACAAATGTTGTGCATCTTTTGCTTTGTTGTGTTCGTCATAAAGCATACATAACAACCATCGGTTTGCGACAATAACTTATTGGTTTAGCATTGTTTTCCTCTTAAATTATCTCTCTTATTTGTGAACTGCTTGATTTATAAATAACACTTCGTTCACTCTATACAACCATCAGCACCAACTTTACAGCAAAACAGAAAATAATCATTCTGAACTCCTTCAAAAACATATATTTTGAAAATTATTTATATTGTAGGCCTAATCTCTCAAAAGCAAACAATAATCTGGATTATTGGCTTGGCTTAGAGGGGACGCGTGCTTTTGTTAAATTATAATATCAGTAAGTATTTTCCATTCTATTCTGTCACTACAATGTGAAGTCTAACATTTGTCAATGCTTCTCTTGAACCTTACTCTCATCAGGCGAAGATGGAGTGATTGGTGAGGCTCGAAATATGAACACGAATGTTCTGCAGCAGTGCCACACATCATGGGCATGCTTTGTCCATTTCGTGGAAAATGATGAGGATGGCAAACTAAAAAACAATAAGTAAATATAAAAAACCCCCACAAAAACCTCTTTAAAGAATACAACCCTGAAGGGGGAGTGTTCCAGTTCAGAATTTTAACTTGGATTAAAAGGCAGACCTTGCAGCCTCATTGTCAAACCGCAGTATGTCATCACAACGTTAACATTACACTGAAATTGAATGAAGCAACAAAATGTTGGTAAACAGAAGAAAGAAAAAAAATATATATTTATATATTTTTTTATCAGTCACGTTGCATGGGACAGTGTTGTGTGCATTGATGGACAGCAATCTTCAAGTCATGCCACAGATTTTTGATTGGATTTAGGTCAGAGCTCTGACTGGACCCCTCATGGACATTTATCGTTTTGTTCCTTGGCCACTGCAGTGTAGCTTTGGGCTTGTGTGTTTCAGGTCGTTGTCATGCTGAAAGGTGAAATGCTGTCCCAATTTCAGCTTTCTTGCAGAGGGCAGCAGGTTTTCCTCAAGGATTTTTCTGTATTTTGCTCCATCCATTTTCATTTTCCCTTCTATCCTGACAAGTGCCCCAGTCCTTGCCTCATGCATGGATCCAGGGGAAAAGGGGGGGAGTGGTGCCATGGCCCACCCCTCTTGGACTGCAAGTGCCATTGTTTATTCAAAACGTGTCAGACTTTTGTAACCGAGATATTAGTAGCATCACAGCTGCAGAAAATTAGTTAAAAGATCGATAAAATGTTAAAAATATAGCCTTGGGGTGCCACAACTGAGACACCATTTAGTTAATTAATTTGGCATACCGGCCACCCCACTGAATCACCGGCTGCAACGATTGATATGATTGGTTGGCTAGCCACGCGCCACGCACTTTCAGCCATGTTCCCATCGATCAATCAAATTTCTCCTTTTTAATCAGTGCTCTTTGGAGTTGGATGCCTGGAGGCTGATTTGAGGTCAGTTACAGTTTCTGTCTTCTGTCAGCAAGATGATTTCAGCCGTTTTTTTGTCATAAATCAAGCCACAACATCAACGGTTAAAGAAGAAGAGGAAAGAGATGGAGCTGCAGGCTGAAGCAGTGAAGTGCTGCAAGATATCAGATATGTTGAGGTAAATACGAGGTTTGCTTCCAATTCGATGGATGGATTGATGGGATAGGTTATCCTGGTTGATCGATCGTAGATGTATCGATCGCTATTAGCATCCACTGGCTGGGCCAGGACAAGCCTATCAACTGAAGGAGGAATAGGCCTATTTAGGCGCTCACTCGCTGAGCTGGGAATGTCAAACTTGGGTTGAAATCTATATTTCTGCCAGGTCATTTATCAGACACATTTGACCATTTCCCTTTTGTTGTACTGTAGATGTGGACTTATTTTTTTGCAGCTGATGTGGAACGGAGCAGCTGCTATCATCACAAAGTACAACAAGCGAACCCAGTATGTTCACCGTAACAGCCATTGTTTAAATCTTGCCTTACGAAAGTCAACAGAAAACGTCTTCATCAAAAACGTAATGGATATGTCAGAGGAGGTGATGATCTTCTACAAGTATTCACCAAAACGAAACTCTAATCAAAGAACTGTAAAACTATAAAGCAATGACAATAAACTCATACATGCGTGCACTACCAGGTTTGTCCAATGACATGATGCCATCGCCAAGTTCATGGACAACTACGAAGCCATTGAGGAATCTCTCGCAAACATATTGTTACGATGGTGGGGGTAGATGGAAGAACCTAATAGGAAATATAGCATTGTGAGAGTTGCTTGGTCTGTGGACGTGTAGGAGGCATCTCAATGTGAGTAAGTAGGGAACCTGTGAGCTTAAGTGTTACGTGTCACCACACGAGGAGTGATGCGGTGTTAATTAGCCTAGGGTGTAAGATTAAGTTCCCCAGTATGTGATTGCTCTCTGTGATTTTTTTCCCGATGTTTTATGTTTCAAGATCGGCAATAAAAGTGGGAAATACGTCCCTAAAACCACAGCAAACGGGCAGAAAGCCCCCCCTTCAAAGGTTGACAACAAGCGAAGTCACAACCCCGAGGGATGATTGATGGGCATGACATCAGAAGCTAGCCAAGCAGGAGAAGCCCCGCCTTCCCGGGTTTGGTGCGTGTAGGCCACGGAGGTGGAGGATATATATCGGCATGATCGAAGTAAAAGGAAGGCAGGTTGCGCATTTTAAGAGGAAGAAGGAGTTTGTTTGTGAATTTTGTGAGAGCCGTGATCAGTAGGCTGGAGATTTTGAGAGGCATTGGACTCGGTATGCTTGTGCATTTTGTGGAGAGCCGTGATCAGAGTGGAGGCACGAGGCGCATTGTTTGGAGAGGCGAGGGCGGAGGTTGAGCGCACGCCAAGAAGGACGACACAGCCATTGAATTAGTGTTGAGGCGATTTGGCTAACGTGGTGAAGTAAGACGCTGGCCTTTTGCTCTTGGTCGGGTCGGTGAGGACGATCGGAGCACAGGGAGCCATTACACTGGGGCTTTGAGCCTTGATGTGGAGTGTCGCTCGCAGATTGTCTGGCGTGCTTTCGTCCTGCTACGAGAGAAGCACCTCAATTCCAGTTCCACAAGGATCAGCTCTGGGCCGAGCTCAGTGCAGGAATAGTTAAAAAGGAAGATTTTTCTTGTCATTTTGTGTCCCCATTGTCTGTATTTGAGTCAGTGTTGGAGGCGCCTCGACTGGAGGATTTATTTACGTTATTATTATTATTATTATTATCATTACGTTTTTGAATTATTGTCCATTGTAAGCATTCATTTATTTGCACTGAATATATTCCTTTTAAGAAACTGTAGCCGTGTGCTGTCCCAGTGCAGCGCCCCTGTGCTGTGCTCCTCCTGGGTGGATCGCCTCTCTGCTATTACGCCCCATTAACGCGCGCGCATCAATCCCCGAGTCTCGGTGGTAACCTTCAAGGGAGAAGCTTTGCCATCCGTCCAGGTAGGGTTTAAAACCTCCTGGACACGACAATATTTTCAGATGTCACCTACAATGGTAACACATGCAAACAATCAGGGCCATTAAATGCTGCAATAACTCAGTTCAAATTCATCATTGGCATGGTGGTACTGCACAATTGTCTTGCCCACACAATGACTGAGCCAGAATTTGCAAACTCGTTATCAAGATGTTTAGTTATCATTGCCTATGGTAGGGTCAGAACAGTCATAAATATGGTTAGCGCTGCCCAAAATGAGATCTATGAGAAATTCAATGAATGGTTCACTTAAGCAGAGTATCAGGCAGCTAAGGTGGATGAACACACACTTCCATGCCATGAAACTGTCATCAGCAAACATTGAGGATGAATATTGTGGCTGATTTGCCATCTGACTACCCCAAAAAAGCATTGGTCATACCGTTCCTAGATCATATTCTCGCAAAACTGCATTGCAGCTTTGAAGGTCTGGCCAGTATGGCCGTGAAGGCTCTCCTTGTTCCATCGTACATAGCAGATGCGACACTCTTCGTCAGTATTTGGAAGGAGGGCATAAAATATTTCTATGAAACATATAAAAAGGATCTGGAAGGAGAGGCTGAAGTTCAGGCTGAGGTTGAGAAGTGAGTTGCGAGGTGGAGGAGTACCCGAGTGGCAGATTGTCTGAAATCCGCATTTGGAGCAATGAGCAGAGCTGCTGGCTACGATAACATACACAAGATGTTCAAGATTCTGTGCACAATCGGTGTGATGTCTTGTGAGTTCAAAAGAGGAAACAGCGAGTTCTGTCTGTTGAAGACTTATCTCTGCTCTTGGTATTCATATGGGATATTCTTATGAGTGAAGACCGCATTAACAGGCTCCCTCTCTAACATGTCCACAATGACATGGAAGTGAACATAGAGGAAATTGTGATTATGTTTGCTGCAAAACATCCAAGAAGAGGATGCATATATATATATATATATATATATATATCATATATATTATATATATATATATATATATATATAATATATATTATACATATATACAGTCATCCCCGTTTATCGTGGGGGTTACGTTCCAAACCCCCCCGCGAGAAGTGAAAATCCGCGATGAATGGACGCCTCCCCAAAAATGCCTATTTTTTAAATAAACGCGGTGTATAAACACGATTGGGTTTGATTTATATCGAGTGCATAATAACGCTGGGTGGTGTATAAACACGATTGGGTTTGATTTATATCGAGTGAAGATTAAACGCTGGGCGGTGTGTAAACACGATTGGGTTTTATTTATATCGAGTGATTATTAAATGCTGGGTGGTGTATAAACGATTGGTTTGATTTATATCGAGTGAATATTAAACGCTGGGTGGTGTATAAACACAATTGGGTTTGATTTATATCGAGTGAATATTAAACGCTGGGTGGTGTATAAACAGATTGGGTTTGATTTATATCGAGTGAATATTAAACGTGGTTGGTGTATTAACACGATTGGTTTGATTCAATATCGAGTGAATATTAAACGCTGGGCGGTGTATAAACACGATTGGGTTTTATTTATATCGAGTGAATATAAACCTTCCTCTGGCGCTTCGGTTCCTTGCCAGAAGCCTTAGAAGGTGCAAGGCATTTGGGCGGCATCGTGGGGCTTGGAGAAAAACGTAGAAAATATTCGAAGTTCACAAGCGAAACTTTGTCTCGTGCGTTGTGTGACTGGTCGAGCGCCACGCATTATATTTATTGCTTAAATAATTTAGATTTATATATATTATACCGCGATATACCGGGGAATCCGCAGAAAAAATTAGGTAGTTCCAAGGGAAAAACCGCGATGAAGCGGGGGCACGATAGGTGAACCGCGATATAGCGGGGGATTACTGTATATGTATATATACATATATATACATATACATTATACATAATACATACATATAACACATATATACATACACATATATACACATATATACATACGTATATATATATATATACACACATACACACACACACACACACATATAGGTATATATATATATATCATATATCTATACACATATAATACATACATATTATATACATACATATATACACACATATATATATACAATATATACATACATATTACATCATAATATATTAACATATATATCTTAATATATAGAAAATATATATATATATATATATATATATATAACATATACAGTATATATGTACATATATATGTACAATATATGTATTATATATACATATACATGTACATATATATACATACATAATACATACATACATATATATATATACATATATATACATATATACATATATGTATATGTACATATACATAAGATATAAACATATGTACAAAATATAATATTACAATACATATAAATTATATATATATATATATATATATATATATATTATATATATATAACAGTGGGGAGAACAAGTATTTGATACACTGCTGATTTTGCAGGTTTTCCCCTTACAAAGCATGTAGAGTTCTGTAATTTTTATCGTAGGTACACTTCAACTGTGAAAGACGAATCTAAAACAAAAATCTTGAAAATCACATTGTATGATTTTTAAATAATTAATTTGCATTTTATTGCATGAAATAAGTATTTGATCACCTACCAACCAGTAAGAATTCCGCTCTCACAGACCTGTTAGTTTTGTCTTGAAGAAGCCCTCCCATTCTTCACTCATTACCTGTATTAACTGCACCTGTTTGAATCGTTATCTGCATAAAAGACAGCTGTCCACACTCAATGAATCAGACTCCAACCTCTCCACATGGGCAAGACCAGAGAGCTGTCTGAGGACATCAGGGACAAAATTGTAGACTTGCACAAGGCTGGATGGGCTACAGGACAATAGGCAAGCAGCTTGGTGAGAAAGCAACAACTGTTGGCGCAATTATTAGAAATGGAAGAAGTTCAAGATACAGTCAATCTCCCTCGGTCTGAGGCTCCATGCAAGATCTCACCTCGTGGAGCCTCAATGATCATGAGAAAGGTGAGGGATCAGCCCAGAACTACACGGCAGGACCTGGTCAATGACCTGAAGAGAGCTGGGACCACAGTATCAAAGAAAACCATAAGTAACACACTACGCCGTCATGGATTAAAATCCTGCAGCACACGCAAGGTCCCTCTGCTCAAGCCAGCGCATGTCCAGGCCCGTCTGAAGTTTGCCAATGACCATCTGGATGATCCAGAGGAGGAATGGGAGAAGGTCATGTGGTCTGATGAGACCAAAATAGAGCTTTTTGGTTTAAACTCCACTCGCCGTGTTTGGAGGAAGAAGAAGATGAGTACAACCCCAAGAACCATCCCACCGTGAAGCATGGAGTCGAAACATCATTCTTTGGGATGCTTTTCTGCAAAGGGCGATGACTGCACCGTATTGACGGAGGATGGATGGGGCCATGTATCGCGAGATCTTGGCCAACAACCTCCTTCCCTCACAAAGAGCATTGAAGATGGGGCGTGGCTGGGTCTTTCCAGCATGACAACGACCCGAAACACAGCCAGGGCAACTAAGGACTGGCTCCGTAAGAAGCATCTCAAGTCCTGGAGTGGCCTAGCCAGTCTCCAGACCTGAACCCAATAGAAATCTTTGGAGGGCTGAAAGTCTGTGTTGCCCAGCGACAGCCCCGAAACCTGAAGGATCTGGAGAAGATCTGTATGGAGAGTGGGCCAAAATCCCTGCTGCAGTCTGTGCAAACCTGGTTAAAACTACAGGAAACGTCTGATCTCTGTAATTGCAAACAAAGTTTCTGTACCAATTTAAGTTCTGTTTTCTGATGTATCAAATACTTATTTCATGCAATAAAATGCAAATGAATTATTTAATAATCATACAATGTGATTTTCAGGATTTTTGTTTTAGATTCCGTCTTTCACAGTTGACGGTACCTATGATAAAATTACAGACCTCTACGTGCTTTGTAATGGGAAAACCTGCAAAATCGGCAGTGTATCAAATACTGTGTTCTCCCCACTGTATATATACATACAAGCCGTGGCGGCGATGGGTCGCCGAGCATGGAAACTATAAGATATAGAGCAAAACAGCTGTCATATAGCAGATAGGAATCACCTTAAGATTATGCATATCAAATCTCATCCAGTTCCATCTACTGATAACTACTCAATATCCATTTGAATGAAAAGTACCGAAAATGCGGTTTGAAATTGGAAATCCCCAAAGTTCGAGGGGTACTGTGGGTGAACAAAGATCTAAATCGAAAATCCGGCCTCGATCGTTTGTGCACATGTATTCCAGACGATTAGTGTGAATTTTCATGACCATCCGACCATAACCCTAGGAGGAGTAGCATTTGGCGCGAAGGCACCTCCAGCTCTCGCATATTATCGATTTTTGCACTAATTGACCTTTGACCCATGACCTAAGTGAAATCGGTCAATATGTCCTGAGGCAAAATTGTAGTACTCATTGAGTACCATGACCTGCAAAGTTTCATTCGTATCGATGCACTCACCTGGTCGCTTGGGGGCTTTCATTTTTCGCTAATTTTCGCGCATACCCTAATTGTAGGGGGCGCTGCGGGTAAAGTATTCCATTTATCACAAAAACCGGAATATATTGATAGAGAATCACCTGTAGATAATTCGTGCCAAATTTCATAACCCTACATGAGATAATGGCTTTCGGAATTGATTTCGGCGTGAACGGTACGATTTGAAGGTTTTC
>CM068961.1:69045513-69060170 GCA_035128595.1 Eptatretus atami
GAGAGAGTGGGTTACGTTCCAAACCTCCCCGCGCTAAGTGAAAATCCGCGATGAATGGACGCCTCCCCAAAAACTCGATTCGTCTGGTCTGTTCGGTTTGGCAGTGATTGGGTTTGAGGTGCCGGAGATCGACTGGTCTGGTCGTTCGGTTTGGCAGTGATTGGGTTTGAGGTGCCGGAGATCGACTGGTCTGGTCTGCTCGGTTGGCAGTGAGTGGGTTTGAGGTGCCGGAGATCGACTGGTCTGGTCTGGTCGGTTTGGCAGTGATTGGATTTGAAGTGCCGGAGATCGACTAGTCTGGTCTGGTCGGTTTTGAGTGCTGGGTATGAGCAATGCTGTCCAACGGCGGCAAACCTTTTCCTTCCGAAGCATATATCGAGCACCTTTACCTTAACTTCTCCTGGAGCGTCCCAGGACTTCCTCTGGCGCTTCGGTTCCTTGCCAGAAACCTTCGAAGGTGCAGGGCGTTTGGGCGCCATCGTGGGGCTTGAGAAAAAACGTAGAAAATATTCGAAGTTCACAAGCGAAACTTTGTCTCGTGCGTTGTGTGACTGGTCGAGCACCACGCGTTATAATTTATTGCTTAAATAATTTATATGTTATACATTATTACGCGATGTACCGGGGGAATCCGCAGAAAAAATTAGTTACGTTCCAAGGGAAAACCCCGCGATGAACCGGGGCGCGATAGGTGAACCGCGATGAAGCGGGGGTTGACTGTATATATATATATATATATATATATATATATATATATATATATAATAATATATATATATATATATATATAATATAATTATATATATATATATATATATATATATATATATATATATATATATATATATATATATAATATATATATATATATGAGTCCCCAAGCCTGGTGTTGGCGCAGTGGTTAGGGCAGCGGCTTGGGATCCAAGAATCCTGAGTTCAAGCCCCGTTCGGCCACTGAATTAATACACCAGGGGTTGACTCAGCCTGTCATCTTCCGAGGTCGGCAAAATGAGTACCAGTATACTGGGCCGGTGTATACCCCGGTTTGTACCGGTGTATCATATGTACATATATGGTACACTACAAAATAGGTGTACCATATCCCTGTGTCGTAAGAGGCGACCAGGGTTGCGTCAGGAAGGGCATCCGGCGTAAAACATGTGCCAAATCACTATGCGGATCATACGGATGATCCGCTGTGGTGACCCCTAACGGGAGCAGCCGAAAGAAGAAGAAGAAGATATATATGAGTCCCCGCGAGGAGGAGTGATGTAAGCGACATTTTTTTAATGATATGATGATAATAGGCTCGGATGATAGGGTAAGGGTTAAAATAGTGCTATATGGCAATAACTCCAAAATGGCCGATGTGTCCCTTACATCACTCCTCGCGGCGCCTCAAAATATATATATATTATATATATATATATATATATATATATATATATATATGTATAATATGTGTATATATGAATATATATATGCATATACATATATATGTATATATATATGCATATACATATATACATGTATATACACATAGATATCTATATATACATATATACATATATATACATTATACATATATATATATATATATATATATATATATATATACATATATACATATATATATATATATATCCATATATACATGTATACATATATATATATATAATATATAAATAAATATATATACATATATACATACTGTATCACCAACACTCTACTCCAATAAAAACTTCACTGCAGTGTTTCATTAAGTTCTCAACACCAAACAATTTCCATAATTAAACTGTAATTATGATAATTTAACAATGTTACGACATTTTCTCTCATTGGAGAAACTTGGAGCAAGGAGATGTAAATGGGGAAATTCTCCAACATTGTACATCTTTCCTGTTGCATTATTTTCAAGATAATAATGTGTCAGCAAATATAAAGTGGACAAAAAAGCATGGCAGACTCATAGCACAACTAAAAACCCATTATTATCCAACCCCAAGCCCCTTCGGAATGAAGTCAACTGCAGGTGGTTGTGCAGCAGGTGTGTGAATGTTTCTGCAACATGTGAGATATGCTCCGGGCATTAATATTCAATTATAACTGCTCTCCACCACTCCAGATATTGTTATAACGTGGTGAAATCAGCCCAGATTGTGGAAGGACAATGATCAGAAGGCTCTCTGCAAGCAGATCCTTACCTACACAAGTTGGCAGAGGTCGGTTCCAGGAGGGACGGTCACTGTCTCCAAAGACACAGACCATGGTCGAATAGCCCTGTAGTATGTAGCCAGACTGGCACGAGTATGTCACTGTCGAGCCGAGCTTGAGGTCAGAGCCGAGCCGGGAACCATTAGCCACGTGACCAGGACTGAAGCAGGCCTCGCGCGGTTTTTCTGAGGGTCAGAAAATAGATGACGCACAATGTTACTTATTCTGTATTACCTATTTGGCTGAAATTGGCAGCAGAAATGCAACAGTGTGATGACCAAAACTGGAAGAAGGTGCTCTTTACCAGTGGGTCCAAGTTTGAACTGTTTGGCAACAATCAATGGCAGATTGTTTGACCTTATTCACATGAACTATATTCAAGTTGAGAATAAGTTTAAGGAGAGTGATTTTGTGTACATATATAATACATATTTATTTATTTGCAACATTGAAAATGATTATGAAAACAAGAAAAACTGGGTATAAAATGCAAATAATAGAATCACATCTCATTTGTAAAAATGAAATGATTCATAGTACAATCATGTGTTGATATTGTACACTGTGACTGGATGTCATGCAAGCAATCAGAAAGTGCCAAACCTGCAAAAGGACTCCAAAAGTATAAGCAGTGATAATTAAGTAGTTTGGTGAATGGGTGGGTGGTGAATACTATGTCTCCTGGGAAGGAAATATCACATGACAAGCAGATATAAATCAAAATCTTAGCTGGCGAAGGCTTCTCCAAGTTGCAGATTGCAGCCCACCACACGTTTCAGCAGGAGTGTACACAAAACTTTGAGGAGGCTATGTGAAACTGGAACTGTTGAGAATGGAAGCTATGGAGGAAGAAAGCCCAAACTCTCCAAAAGCTATCCTAAGTACCTCAGGGTATGTTTACTACGTGATAAATCACGATCCAGTAGAGATCTTGCAAATAACCTCACTGTAAGTATAGGTATAAAAGTTTATTCAGGAATCGTAAGATGCACATTAGCACAAAGTAGTCTCAATGAATGTGTAGCTGCCTGAAAATCTTTGCTGAGGATTGGCAACCCAACAGAAAGGCTGAAATGAGCAACAAAAATGAAACAGTGTGATGACCAAACCAGGAAGAAGGTATTCTTTACATACAAGTCCAAGTTTGAAGTACTTGGCAATACTCATTGACAGTTTCTTTGAAGGCAGACTGGGAAGCAATACAACAGTCAGTGCACAGCAACTACAGTGAAGCATGGAGGTGGATCAATACGAATGTGGGGCTGCATCTCAGCTGAAGGTATCAGATATATAAAATCGAAACTACACTAAGTGTCAACAGGTACAGGCAGGTTCATATTCATCATTTTATTCACTCAGGAACACAGATTATTGGACAGGGCTTCATCTTCCAACACAATAATGACACCAAGCACGTACAGCCAATGTTTTGAAAAACGATCTGAAGGTAAATAATCTGATGGAACACTCACAAAGATGCCTTGGCATGCAAAAACTCCTGATAGGAACGCCGTTGAGGCTTTTAGCGATCATATAGATACTGAGAAAGTCAAATGGCAAACAAACACTTCAGATGATTTGTGGAAAGTGCGACAGGATATTTAGAACATACAACTGTCAAACATTGATAAATTGAATGCCAGCATGAAAATCAGGTGACTGTATATGCTCCAAATGAAGCAAAGAGCTCACAATACATAGATGATAATTAAATGTATGTTCAGTTAATTGTTGTATATTTTCTGGAATAATGTGTTGTGTATGTATTATATACGTACATCTTTCAGTTGAAATTACGCATTATTTGTGCATATACTAGACTTGTTTTCGTAATCAATTCCAAAACTGTATATACTCGTATATGATTTTTTTGTTTTTTTTTAAACTTGGGGGTTATAAATACGAGGGGAGTTGCATCAAGGTAGCACAAATAACAAATAAAAGTAAATTTTTATAGATCATGAGGAATTTCTCAAAAAAAACAAAGATCACTCGGGGGACAAGAAACCTAACGGACACTTCCAATAATTATAGCATGTGACAAGACAAGCTCATACTCTGTGATTCTGCTTAAATGTTACCTGTTCATCAAAATTCAATACATTCTGCAGTTTTCAACATTTTCGTAAGTGTTCATCATAAGCACAGAAAATACTGAACGTACATTTCCAGTTGTTTAAAATTATGCGTTTACACTCGATTGCTGTCCACTGACATCTCTTTTACTATCCTGCTTCCAGGATTATTTTATGTGTGTGGTTGCTATTTTGGAAAATCATCGTTTAAAAGCCACGAATCCATGCTTGTTGTGTTGGTGTTGTGTAAAAAGCAAAGCATAAAACATGGGGAGTGCAAAATTTGCTCAGCTTGTTATGCAGTCAATTATCTTGAACATTACAAATGGCCTTTCACGTTGCGGGGAAATAATCCTGCAGCTGTTACAATCAAAATGAAAGGTGACATTTACCATTCGCTTGCAAGTGGGAAACTCATTGAAAAATGCACTCGAAAAAGCCACTGATCCTACATGATGTTTATTGCAGGATACTGATAGAACGATATTTTTGGATATGTTATGCACATTTTATTTTATTGTGTGTGTGTGTGTGTGTGTGTGTGTGTGTGTGTGTGTGTGCGCGCACGCGCGTGCGCATGCGCATCTGTGTTGTCATGCTGCCCACACTTTTAAAGTATGCCAGACCAATATGTTACGAAAATCGCAGACCAGACCAACATGCCATGCAAGAATACGCTATCTTTTGCCTTCTCTTTTTTCTCTAAAGCCTCATGTCCTTTGTCTTTACTTTTACCTATTCTTTTTCACAGGACCCAATATGACCTTGCATTGCTCTCTTCTTATTTTCTTGAACTGTTTCGTCATTTTTTAAATTATTTTTGGTTTGATCAGGTTAATTGTTTGTGCATTATTTTTGAATCGTGAATGACCTAGTTTCTGCCAATATTTGGCTTGCTTTGGTTTATATTCAGCCGAGCAGTGTTGTGTGAGGCCTAAAGTCAGATAATCCACTACAATGCTTGCGCCTTTTTCAGTTTGTTCAGGTGTAAGAGTTTTTGTTATTATGCAAAAGTTGTTTGAATTATAGGCAGGTGCCCCTGCCTCACACCTTGCTCAGTGTGATGCCATGGAAACCAAGGCCTTCAAGATCATCGAAATCTCCCACGATGAGGGCGAGTCTATGGGCCTTTCACTTTCCCATCACAGACAGGTCTGGTGGTCTCTCTGTCTTCTACCACTTCCTTTCTGGTCTTGCACCCTCTGTTCTTTCCGTGTTTTGTCCCCACCTCCCCAACCCCCCAAGTTTTCTACAGGACACACATGGCGCACCATCAACCCCCTTCTGGTGAAACTCCCAAAAACCAGAATCACTGCTCTCTTGCACTCATTTGTTCCTCTTTTTCTTCCCATCTGTGGACTTCCACAATCTCTTCAATCCCATTCCTCCTTCCAGGTCTTCAAGACAGCTGTTCAGGTCAGGTCAGGTCAGGTCAGGTATGGGAGCATGCGCCAGAGCAGCGGGTCGCTGCGTCCACTTTCCGCCGTTACTCCAGGGGCCTCCGTCTGGCCATCCCCCAGGCAGATGCCTGGCACATCCCAATCTCCTTGAGATGCCGATCAACCTGCTGCAACCACGAGGAACGTGGTCGGCCCATTGGCCTCCTCCACTCACGAGGGTCCCTCGCTCAGAGAATCTTGTGAGCAGGATCAGTGTCAGGAAAACGAGCTACATGTCCGTACAGCCGCAGCTAATGCTCATGGACAATGCAGGTAACAAATCTCATTTGAGTCTCTCTCAGCAACCGCTCGTTGGACACAAAGTCCGAACAGCGATAGCCAAGGATTCTCCGAAAAGACCTGGTACCAAAGTAATTAAGTCTCCATCTCAGATCCTTGGTCAGAGTCCAAGTCTCACATCCATAGGGCAAAACTGAAAACACCAAGGACCTGAAGACTCAGACTTTCATTGCCCTGCACAGGTACCAGCAGTGCAACACCCCATGATCCAGTGAATCCATGACTCCCTAAGCCAGACCCAGATGTCTGTTGACCTCTGGCTCATAACCAGCAGAGACATGAATATCACTGCCAGGGTAATGACTCCTCCATGACCTCAACATCCTTGCCACAAACATGTACAGACAGGACAGCAGCATCCAAGATGTCATTGAAAGCCTGGATCTTAGTTTTGACCCAGGAAATCGAAATCCCAGCAGCTCCGACTCCTCATTCAGCACCTCGAGGACCCCCAACAGGATATCTAAAGTCTCCGCAAAATGACAGCATCATCTGCGAAATCAAGGTCAGAGATCTTGACATTCCCAAACGATGCACCGCAGCTTGATCTCTCCGACATCCTCCCTAAGATCCAGTCCATACAAGTGCTGAAAAGTGTGGGGCCAGTACACACCTCTGACGAACTCAGTAGCAACTGGAATAAAGTCAGAAGTAAAAAAGACCACCACATATCACAGCACTCTCAGTACCAGAGTAGAGTTCAGGCATCAGATCGATCAGTTTTCGTGGCACCCCACGAAGGCCAAGAATCTTCCAGAGGGCATCCCGATTCACTGAATTGAACAATTTACAGAGATCAACATAGGCTGCAAGCAGCCCCTGCCGAAACTCTCGTCTGTGTTCGGTGAGGACCCCCAAGAACAAAGATACGGTCAATTGTTGACCTCTTTGGTGTAAAGCCTGACTGCTCTGGACACTGGTGCTCAAGCAGATGGTGGCGAACCCTATCAAAAATTATCCGAGCAAAGACCTTGCCCGGCACTGAGAGCAGTGTCACCCCTCGGTAGTTGTTGCAGTCTTGTCGATCACCTTCCCTTTCCAGAGAGGGACAACAAGGCCCCTCTTCCAGTCCGTTGGGATGATGCCTGTGTTCAAGGCAGAGCACAGAACTGCATGCAAAGATACGAGTGCAGCATTTCCACCAGCCTTCAGAAGTTCAGCATGGATGCCACAGATCCCGGGAGTTTTACCCCATCAACCGGTTCACTGTAGCCTGTGTTTCCACAAGCGAAGGTGGACCACAGTTGATTGGAGGGTCAGCAACAAGGATTGTAACACCCCTGACGTCCAACTCGACAGCTGGTGGATCAGCCTGGTACAACCGCTCAGAGGCCTACCACCCTCTGCTCTCAATGCAGTACACCGAGGGATGGGCTTGGATGAACGCAATGCGCGAATTCCCCTGTAAGAAGGACGAGAATCACTTGACCATAGGTGATGCTCTACCCCCTCACAGATTCTTCGCACATAGGCCACCTTGTTCCACCCTTAGCGCACTACAGTTTTACGCCTCAGCTCCCTGAACAGCTCAGCTCTGCCATTCAGCCTGGCCCTGCGACTCTGGTCAATGGTATCCAGTGTCCCTTGAGAGACAAAATTCTTCTTTGCCCTACGGTGAGTTATAAGACATCCACCGGCAACATCAAGGATGGTGGTCTTGAAGGCACTCCACAACTCTTCAGGACCTCCCAAAGCACCCAGACCCCCCAAATCTCCACTCAGCCTGTTCGGAAACTCCGCCTCAGGTTAACCCAAGGAGACCGCCGTCTGGTGGAGGACACCTCACCACCCCTCCATTTACACTCTTCAGCAATCTGACCCGGGAATGTTACCCCGTGCTTTCCTTCCTATCATGAAAGATTGGGGGTCCCGAAGGCTTCGCCCCAATCCCGTCATCTGGCGAGCTGCCCTGCAAAGGGAAGCTGCACATGAGGTACTCCCACGGAGTGGGTTTTCAGATTTTTTCAAGCTTGGAGAACGTTTTGCGAAATGAAGGGTTTTACGGTGGCCGGGGTGCAAATCCTGCCACCAACCTCCGAATAAGAAGTAACCCAACTGCAGGACGACGTTCGCAGACACAGTTGGGCACTAGATATGGATGGCCATTGGCTCACAAGGAGCTCCTCCACCCTTTGACAGGCTTTGTTTTTAATCCTGCTGGGTGTCCATGTACAAACACCCTCCTCACCAGAAAACCTGGTGGGGGAGACGGTTTAGTCGCCGCCAACCTGACCATGGAACAGGTTTGTACAGGTTTATATGATACCTGTAGCAAGTCACAGATCTGATCTGGCCTGACCTGACCTGTGATGGCATTAAAAAAAAACAGAAACGGGTTCTGAAGATTCACGACAACTTTCATCACCCACGGCATAATAAAAGTTTGTTCATGACAATCGAAAAATCTGGCTTTAAGGAGGGTTGTCCCCAAAATACGTATTTGCTTTCTTCTCCAAAACTACACACACAATTCCGATGAATCTTGACCACCATCTTTACCACCCATAATGTACTAAAGTTTGTTCACAAATTGAAAAAAAAATTTGGGTCTAGAAGGGTCTTTGGGGAGAGGAGGGTTTCCCCCCAAAATATGCATTTGCTCTCTTCTCATGAACTACACATGTAATTCCGATGAAACTTGACCACAACCTTTATCACCCATGATGTACCAAAATTTGGTCACGACATTAAAAAAATTGAGGTCTAGGGAGTTCTCCGTGGGGGGGGGGGAGGGGGGTTGCCCCCCCCCAAAAGAGTATTTGCTTTGTTTTCTGAAACCACACACACACAATTTCGATGAAACTTGACTACAACCTTTGTCACCCGTGATGTACCAAGCTTTGTTCATTGCATTAAAACAAAATCCATAGGTATTTACTTTCTTCGCCATTGTATATTTTGTGGGTCATCCATGCCTACCAGTGGTTGCCTGGTTATCTTATCCAGCCACTATCAGGTGAGTGCCCAGGGGTATTGCCCCTATGTTTAATATCTCTGTGCGATTCTTTGTGATGAGGGACAATGATGCATCATCACAGCAGTATCAGGGAGCTTATGGTATCAGTCTTCCAACCACTTGTTACACACCATTGTCTTCTCACTTGAATTTAATGATTGAACATAACATAATGCATGCGGATAATAGTGGGAATAATTAAGTCGATGCCATTCATGTCTCTCATCCGTGGTGGCAGCTGTATCCAATCATTCTCACTTAATGATAACAGCTGTTTGCAACTGGAAATGCAAATTATAAAATAGCAACCTTGCCAGTTCAAAGCAGGCCAAATGTCAATACTAATCCAACTAATGCCTCCTCAAGGGCTAAACCAATATGCCAGTTGTTTGACTTGGGATATCTGTGGGATCAATGTGCACATGTTGATTTTTGTTCAGTCCTGGTTTTGGTGTTAAAAATACCTCTGCTAGTGCAGCTTTGAGGAAACCGTTTTGCTCTTGTGTCAAGGCTGATATTGCTCTCATTTAGTGAGGTATGTTTATTTTAATAGGCAGCATTTACAACATCTCTCGTGACAGTAACATCCTGAAGTCCCAAATGAAGGTGCAGATGATGAGGTACAAAATCCCAAGTTGCAGATTCACAAATGTGGAATTCCATTTGAATGTCTCTCTGTCTCTGTCATTTTTAAACTTAAGGTTACAACATTCATCTCGGGTATATTAACGTGAAGCTTATGAAGACTGTTTCTGCAATCATGTTGAAGATGAAGAGGAAGTACAGGAGAGTGCAGGTAGGAATGAAAGCAATGGTAATGTTGATTTTGATAACTATTAATCCATCTCTGAAGAGTCCACTATCCACAGAGGAATCGTGAAGCCTTCTGCATGCCAAACTACTAAGCAAAATAACAGTTAAATTGGATTTGGGACATGAGGATAACTACAGGCTCATTATGAAGTCTTTACACAACCGACTGAAAATTGGGCATCAATTGAACCTTGAGGACAGCAGAACATGTTTTTCAATCAGATCTCCAAGTCCTGTTGCAGAGTGGTTATGCTATGCCCCACTCCTTTTCAGCAAGAAGTACGACTGATCGTACACATGATATTGCACGCCAAGTGCATCCCAAAAACGAGATTGAAAGTGCATGCGGAATGTGCAGGATATGGAATACTAATGTTCTTCAACCACTTGACAGCTTTTTTTAGCCTCTTTGAATCCTAATGAATGTCTTTTCACAGGATACAAAGGCATCATTGACAAGTGAGAAACGCGAGAATGACAGGACTCGGATCCAACATTTCAACCACAGAGTGTTCTTCCGTCGGCAGTGTGCAGGAAACATGCAGCAGGTGTGATATACACCTTCCCATTGGGATAGAGGTGGAGGGGGGGGGGGATTTGTGAATAAGGAGGAAGGGGTGGCTGCACATGGCACACACACACAGACAATGTCACTCATGATAAGGTTATGATAAGAATAACATCTTGTTGTCTATTGCAGTCATGTTTAGTCATACTTCCTACTTTCCCTTCTCTCCTCCCCCATCCAGACAAACATATACCCAAAGCATGAGCATGAAGGTCAAAACTGTTCTGCCAAAAGTTGGGCACCATAACTATTCATATACAACTGAGGATTTGCTCCGAGTCTGGGAGGCCAGTGGTCCGATTATGACGTTGGCAAAGTCACATGAAAGACTGTAAAAACGGTATGTGTTGTTTCCTTGCTTGACAATACGCATTATTTGTTTCATGTACAAATGCCATCGGTTGGAACAAATCCAGTGGGGAGGAAACTTTTCCTCAAATGCCCCGTTGAGTGCAAAGAGAAAAATAATGTCAAAGATGGTGTCATCGCCACCCAGAGTGCCACGGGAAGTTTTTTCATTTCCCCCAAACTCAGCGACTGTGTTTGTCTGAAGTCATGTCTGGCGTTGTCTCATGTCCTCTACAAGCCTTGGCCTGTGAAAAAGGATAAAAACAAGAAAAAAGGAATGACCAATAATAAATGACATATTTCTGCTCTGAGATGTGATACACTTTGTGAAAAGAGATCATATCCCTGCTGTCTTTAAAAAAAAATGAAATCAGAAGGCCTGTGATAGGGTTGATCAAAACTATCTTCTCAAAATGATGTTCATGTATGATTAAGAATGACATTTTGCAAGCATGAAAAATAGCATATGCATGTGTGTGAATGCCTTATCCATCCATCCAGGCATCCATCCATTGGGACCATACTCTGTGCAGAGCATTGGTGCTGCCTAAGCACTCTCCTTGACTATTGGGCACACTCCTGGATGGGTTGCCACAACGACACAAGATACCAGCATGCTGGCACTCATTTTGCTGACCTCGGAAGGATGACAGGCCGAGTTAACCCCACATGGTATTAATTCAACAGATGAACAGGATTTGAACTCAGGAGGATTCCGAGCCCACCACCCCAATCATTAAGCCAACACCAGGCATAATGCCTTATCAGATTAGAAATTATCAAGCGACTGGGGCTTTCCAAAGGGATATAGGATAGCTTATGGGTAGGCACACTTGCCTTTGAGGTGTCCAACCTTGGTTTGAATGTCGAAAGAGTTATAAACTGTCACGCTGGTGTTTAGCCTTCAGGGTGATGCACCAATGCGTATTAAATCCAGTAAAGATCCCACATTGTCTTTTATGAAGAGTCGGTGAGTTATCATTGGCACCCTGGTCAAATTGCAAATTTCTGCCATCTCCAGTCGAACGTTAGGCATGGCCAGGGGGTTCAGAAAGATCTGGGCCAATGCCATTCCCTGGCCAACCCCACAAGAAGATGGGAATATTTGGGGACATTAAATAAGTTGCCGCTATACCGTAGTAAATTTTAATGGGATCCTCAATGTCCGGAAGATTACACGCACATAACAAATAACTATTGCTGCTGCCTTTGCAATAACTTTATCTTTGGGCTTTTTCTTCAAGGAAATGCAGTCTAATCTTTCTTGACTGCACATGCACAGATTATGTCTCACTTATACTTTGGGATCTCTCACTTTCTTCCACCATTCATGAACATCTGCAGATCCAACTCTTGATGATAAATTAACTGAGATCAGAGCTGGGGAGTTCTTGTTCTTCCCCGATAAATATTTAGCTCCTGAAAACTATTATGAGTTTGAAGATACCAGCAGGTGTTGTCAGTCATGCTTTTGCACAGATTGGACAATCATCAATTTCAGTACAAAGCCAACTGCATACTTTTCATTTCCATTCTCTTTGTACTTTCCAGGAAATCAAATGGACTCCTGCACAGGGGTATCAAATTTCCTCCATTTTTTTTCAGCCATCTCAAAGGCTGTAATTGCACTCCATCAGGAAGTGTTTCAATTGTGAAACTCCCTTGGTTTAGCATGATCTTTCAGCAGGAGAACATATAATATTGGGACACACATTGCACTGTAACCAGTGTTCTTAACAGACAATTTTATAAATTCTATGTAGGCTCTTGATTGATGGACACTGCTGGCCTTATGTAACTCCCACATCCAAGTGATCAAAGCCACAGTGGAGACTCGACATTCCAAAGTTGTGGTTGAGTTAAATTGGCAAATGCTACATATACAGTATCTCTGAACAGGGATAATACTGAAAGAGCATTTGACAAACCTTTTTGGAAGTGTCATTTCTAATGCTCCCAAGAAAGAGACTTCCATATTTATATACAGTGTGCAAGGTTGCAGAATCTTTCAAAACTGTTAAAAATTATCTTTAACCATTTCAGCTCAACCTCTCCAAAATTATATTTTGTGTCCTGCCTATCCAGTTTGAGATGGTAAAAAGAGATCACCAACAAGATTAGGGAGAGACAGAAGGATGGCAAGTTGTGTGAAAAATACCTGCTAGATGACATCACCAAGCACGTGGACAATTGATGCATAAACACTTGAGGAGGTGGGACTGTAGTGGAGAACAAATCCTGGACCTCACCAAAGACACCAAGGTGAACCTAAGCAAGTTAAACATGGCAGAGTTCTTGGGTAACTGGAGATTACACTTTGAAGTAACTTCAGAAGGTTAATGGTGCTATTGTGAAGTGCAAGGCGTCGCTATCGATCAGGCCAGAAACCTGAGCCTCAAAGTGGCAAGAAACGTGACAACACAATCCGCCAATCACCGATGACCACTCCAATCTACATTCATCGGCTCTAAACTTTCACTTGCTACCTGTCATCTGAAGACACCTCCACCATTTCTTCGAAAAGGTCTGACTTGGCCCCAACCCTCCACAATTTAATTTAATTCCATCCACCAAGTTTTCACACCATTCACCATGTTATTTGCATTTCCTTTATCATTCACAGTTCTCAAATTTATTGCAACATTTGCAATGTTTATACGATCTGTAAACGGCCTACCTTTGATATATTGTTACGGGTTTGGAAACCTTGTGCACACAAACAGCCAGAGTCCCCGTAGTTCAGTAATTTCGATAAGTATGTGTTTATAGTTAGAATCCATCCCCTATGTCTAATGGGCATTTCGTGTGTGCTACGAGTTATTTTTAGTGAGGTTTTTATTACATCTACAACAACAACAACAGCGACGCCGACCCGCACCCACCCGGTCGCCATTGCCCACGTGTTTTTGGCTGAGGGCGTGGGCGGAGTCTCCATCGCTTCGGATCAAGGCTCCGTCCCAAGGAGGGGCAAAGAGCGTTTCCTCCAGCCAATGAGCGAAGGGCGAGCATCGCACGCGTGCCCCAGCCAATCAGGGGGCTGACCACCTCAGGGGCGGCCCCGCCCAGCCAGATGGAGTGTTCGGCCCGACCAATGAAGGGCGGCCACGAGTCGCCCGACAACCCCTCGTCCAATCCGGAGGCGAGTCCCTCAGAGTGGTACCCTCGACCCGTGGGAGAGGGGGAGGATAAGACGAGGTGGCGAGTCGTGGAGAAAAGGCAAGCAAGGTTCGCCTCCTCGAGAGCAAGAAGGTTCGCCTCGTAAAAAGCAAGCAAGGTTCGCCCCTTTGTAAAGGAGAAAGAGAGGAAGCTGCTGGCGTTCTCATCTGGTCCGTGCCCGTGCTGGCTGGCGTCCGTGGCGCCGTTCTTGGTCCCCGGAGCTTGGTGCGGCGTTGTTGGCAGTGGGTTCAAGTTACACCACCGGACAAGCTCGAGCAGACCGCATGAGGCGGGCAGGTGCAAATACAGGCCGCGGCCACCATTTCTTTGGGTGTGTGTGTGTGTGTGTGTGTGTGTGTGTGTGTGTGGCACCAGTCTGTGTAAGTAGAATCGTTAAGTGCCTTGTTCATTGTACATTACATTTCGTTATTCGTGATAACTCTGCTCTGTGTGTCCCCTCCCTGATTATTGTTATAAATAAACCCCTGTTAAATGTTCCAGTTCATTGTTCGTGTTTTCTTTCATTGGCCTAGCAAGGTGCATATTGAGAAATAGTAAGACTGTTCGGGCCGGTAAGTTGCCATTTGGACCGACGGATCTTGGTAATCCCCGCTGGGTTTACACCCGGATCGGGCTCGGTAAATGGTCCGCTCCGCCCGAGGTCCGTCGAGGGTGTGGTTTTCCTCGGTAGTTGGACAACGTGGGTATTTAGATATATTGAAATTAGGTAATTAACACTACCCCACGCCGTCAAAATATTGGCGACCACGGTCCGCTAAGGGACCCGT
>CM068961.1:69083573-69097999 GCA_035128595.1 Eptatretus atami
TTGTGATGGATATCACATGCTCGGGCAATGTTTGGTCAGCACTGACCTGAGAGAAATCGGCTCCGTTCGTTTCCACATAATCATTCTTGTGCGCCTCAAACCAGCTGAATGCTCGCTCAACTTAAGTGGTGGCAAGCGAGGTCCGACTCTTATGACAGCTAGAAGCCCCGACTGAGAGGACTCGCTGCAGAAACTTGAATGGGCGGGGCTAGGGTGGAGGAACACCAATCTGCACGCAGGCCCCGCCCAATGACACGCACATTCTCAAATCTTCCAGGCCAGCCTTATAAAAGAGCGAACCCCGGAGCGTTTGCTCAAGGCTGTCTTTCAACGGTCGTTTACACTGGCTCCTTTCAACGGCCATTTGAGGCTCCTTTCAATGGTCATTTACACAGGCTCCTTTCAACGGTCGTTTACACAGGCTCCTTTCAACGGTCGTTTACACAGGCTCCTTTCAACAGTCATTTGAGGCTCCTTTCGCAATGGTCATTTACACTGGCTCCTTTCGAAGGTCATTTACACTGGCTCCTTTCAACAGTCATTTGAGGCTCCTTTCAATGGTCATTTACACTGGCTCCTTTCAAAGGTCATTTGAGGCTCTTTTCAATGGTCATTTACACTGGCTCCTTTCAACCGTCGTTTACACTGGCTCTTTTCAATGGTCATTTACACTGGCTCTTTTCAACAGTCATTGAGGCTCCTTTCAACGGTCATTTGAGGCTCCTCTCAACGGTCATTTGAGGCTCTTTCCAACGATCATTTGGGGGTTTTTCCAACGGTCGTTTGAGGCTCCTCTCAATGGTCATTTGAGGCTCTTTCCAACGATCATTTGGGGGTCTTTCCAACGGTCGTTTGAGGCTCTTTCCAACGGTCGTTTGCGCCTTCTGTCTCTTTCCAGTGGTAATTTGTTTGCTCTTTTTCAGCAGTCGTTTGTGCTCTCTTTCAACGGGTGCTGGACCCTGTTGTCTGAGGTCACACTGCTGGTTCTCGGCACTTTCACCCCTTTGGTTTTTACCTCACGAACTGTCATCATGAGCGAGGAGCCAAGGCTGCGAGGGGCGGGCGGAGCCAAGCCAATTAATAGGACAGAAACCAAGATGCACGACAGACACATCTGGTCGGATTGCACACTTAGGCTCTCCCCTCACACATCTTTTCTGCTGCATCTTACTCAGTTTCTCTTTTCAAATACACTCGCAACACACCCACACGCACGTCACTCTTCTCCACACACCCTAGACGCCTCACAGTCTTTCTTCCCACTTCTCTCCCTCTGCGTTGAATAGCAGTTGTGAATGCTGGGCTTATGTATGGTGTTAGTGGTAGGTAAGGTGCTTGTTAAGTTTGCTCTGTGTATCTTTTCTCTTTCTCTGATCTCATTGCTGCACAAATTGCTTAACCCTCATTTCTTCCTGTGCTATTGAAATCATTACGTTTCTTCCTCCATTTTTTTTCCTGCACCCCACTTGTGTAAATTATCCTGTTCTTGTTGAATATATTTGCGATCTGTCCATGTCCATATTTCTCATCATTGGTCCAACACTGTCCACACATAGATAGTTTGGGAAGTTGAGATTCCCGACGGTTCGGTTTGCAAAGGTCCTGGGTGTGCTAGTGGTACAGTTCGGACGCATTCAAGATCATCAGATAAGGTAAGTAGCACATTTGCTGAGGGTGCGTTCACTGGTCGGGGGGGCCACGGGGCCCCCAGTTAAATGGTGTCAGACGGACAGACACTGGGACTCATGGTCGCTCGATTGGTGTTTGTAGTTGCATCGCAACCCACTGTGGGGTGAAGTTATTCGCTCCAGGTGGCCTTAGGTCGAACCTCACTCCAGTAACTGACTCCAGTCCCAATGAGAGTTGAATCATATATTTGTGTACACGGGAAGAGACAAGTGTACAAACAAACACCAAGATGAGACCCCGTACACCTCCCTCTCTCAGTCTTGCATTATAAGCAATGATTTTTTTATCGCAACATTATTCGCATAGGAAGGGGAAAAGAGGGGGGCATGGGTTGAACAAAGAACTACCTGTTATTAATGCTTACTGACATCTTCCTGGCTTGTTAAAAGGTTTCCCGAGCTGATAACGGGTGGGTGTTTTGATAATACAGAGCTGTGCGCAATATTTCATGATCAAATACAGTATATTATACGGATACGGAGGGCTAACCAACAAAGAAACATTGTTGTGAGTAAGGACTCATGGTGCACCGTTTGATTTGTTGGGAATATATATATATATATATATATATATATATATATATATACAGGTCATATATATATATATATATATATATATATTATATATATATATATACATACAGTATAAATATAGTATATATATAGTATATATATATATATATACATACTAGTATATATATAGTATATATTAATAGTAAATATAAATAATTAATATACATACAGTATATATATAATAGTATTATATAGTATTATATATAGTTGTTGCGAATTCGCGCCCGCCGGCGTGCGATCGGCCACGTGACTCGAATCGCGACCGCCTCGCCCACCGGACGGACAATTCTGTCGTGACCCTCTCGGACTAACGCGGGATCCAGTCACGGTGGGCCTTTCGGCCTCACCACGATCGTGCCAATCGGCCACCCGCGTGGGATAGGTTGTTCGCCAAACTCGACCTACCTAAGTACCCACGCGGATGGTAAACCGGGCGACCGCACCTCGCCGCAGGTCGACTTCGGATACGGGCCGCTTAAGCGACCCGTTCCGTGCTATCGGGATAACCGCGCGTGTTATCGTCGGCCTCGACGGTTCCTGATTAATTATCGGGCGCCCCCGCGCCCACTACGTACCCTTTACGTAAAACAAGATGGAGACCCAACGAAGGAAGGACGCAGCGAAACGGGGAAACAATTCAACAAAAGCACGTTTAATTCACACAAATAGCACACATAAGACAGCAAGTATTCACAGCAACAATAATAATTAAAGAAATGCACATAAAAGCAAAAGAGTTACAACCCGAATACGCGACACACGGACCACTTACACAATTCTACTTCACGAGACTCGGCGCCACACACACACATTTACATAAACTCCAAAGAAAATGGAAGTCGCGACTTCCCTGAATGTCGGGTCCTTGGCACCCGTCACACGTGGTCCCGTCTGCCGTGACCCCCCGCTCGAGCGTGGTCGGCGAGCCTCTCCGGCGCGCCTCGCGCCTGCCCGTACCGGCCTCTCGACGCCTTGGACCGAGCACCGACCGACAGGGAGAGAGCACACGCCGAACCGAGAGCAGCGAGCACGAACAAGAAGAGCGCCGACAAAGAAACCCCGAACCAACAAGAGAGCGAGAACCTCCTGCGCCTCTGACTCTTATACCCCCAGCGCCCCGCCCCGTTCTTGGCTCCACCCTCCTTCGAGGCGCTTCGAGAAGGGGGGCGTTCCCTCTCGTTCCCTCCCACCTCCGTCTTGTGGGGGGCGAGGCGAATCCGTTGTGGCGCCGGGCCAAGAAGAAAACTAGCGGGAAAACCGCGCGCCCTCGCTGTGGGGATTTCTTCCTTCCCTTCTCGCGTTCGACGGTTTCCAACGCGGAAACCGTCGTACGTGGACCGCGGAGGATGGCGTTCGTTGGTGTAGGTAGTGGCGCAGATGGTGGTGTTGTTGTTGAGATGGCGGTGCTGGCGTGGTTGGAGTGGTGGCGTGGTTGGGGTTGAAGTGTGGTTGGCGTTGTTGGCGTTGTTGGAGTTGGTTCGAAAATAAAGCAAGAACAGAAAAACGCCTAACTCAAGTATCGCAGCCCGAATGAATCACATTAATTCCCTCTAAACAATGGGTTTGGGCTAACTACACATGTACTTCAGAAATATATCTCACCTACGGGACCTGGATGGTGTAATGCGAATTTCCACAGCCGTAACAGTAATATATATAGTATAATATATAGTATATATATAGTATATATATATACTACAGTATATATATATAGTATAGTATATATAGTATATATTATATATATAATGTATATATATATATATATATTCCACTGGTCTAAAGTTTTAGAACACCACCATTTTTCGTTTTTCTGAATGTAAGCAGTTCAAGTCCAGTGAATAACCTGAAATGGTACAAAGCTAAGCGGTAAACTGCCAGAGGTAAAAAAAAAAAGCTTAGGTTACCACAAACTGAAAAATAATGTAAATTTCAGAGTTGTTAAAAAAGGCCCTTTTCAGGGAACAAGTAATTGGTTCGCAACTGTAGCTGTTCTGCAGCAATGGAAGTAAATTAAGCTTTGAAAGTTGATGCAAACAATTCCTTCAGGTGTCCCAACTTTTGTTGATTAGTTACAAACCCTCTGTCTGTATAAAAGCAGTGTTGGACACAGACTGGTCGCCTCCACCCTCTGAAGCATTGCACTGCAGGAAGTAGTATATTGCTATCATAATGGTGAGATAAAGACAATTAAGAAAGGAAGACAGACAGACCATTATAACCCTTAAAAGTGTCGGTCTTTCCTTCGGAGTAATTGCAAAAAAGCCAAGGTGTCAGTGAGTACAGTTTCCTACACCATCAAAAGGCACTTGGAAACTGGAGAAAACTCTGACAGGAAGAGGTCTGGCAGACCCAAAGCCACACACAATCAAAAGACAAGTTTCTGAGAGTCAACAGCTTGCGTGATAGGTGGCTCAGGACAGCAGCTTCAATTCAAAGCACAGCTTAACACTGGTCGAAGTAAGGAAGTCTCAGTTTCAACTGTGAAGAGAAGACTTCAAGCTGCATGTTTAACAGGTCGAGTGGTACTAAGAAAGCCATTGCTGTCTCAATAGGATAAAATGTCTCAAGGGTGAAGGGATCTAAAGGTGTTTAAAGTGTTGAAAGGGTCTTAAAGGTCTTAAAGGGTCTAAAGGGTTTTGTGGGTCTTCTTAGTCCTTGGGGTCAGTCTTTGGGTCTTCTGGGCCATCTGGATCTTCTGGGTCCTCGGGGGCTTCGGTGCCTTTTAAGTCTTTCGTGTTTTTTGTGTCTTTTTGGTCCTCGGACACTTTTGCGTCATCTAGGTCTTTTGGGTGATGTGGGTCTTTGGGCTCTTTTGGGTCTTCGGGCTCTTTTGGGTTCTCGGGTCTTTTAGGTCCTTGATGGGTCTTAAGGGTCTTCAATGGTCGAAGGGGTCTCAGCAGTCTCAATGGTTGAAAGGTACATTCCAATCATACGTAATTAATAGACGTACGTATGTCAAGTCAGGGTGCGAATGACGTTCAAACAGTACGTAATTACTGGACATACAGACATATAGTTACACAGCTTCACCGTCTCACGACCCATGCTTTTTGTTTGTTAACACACACACACACACACACACACACACACACACACACACACACACACACACACACACACACACACACACACACACACACACACACACACACACACACACACACACACACACACACACACACACACACACACACACGAGAAGGTGGATACTTTGAGACCTGGGATGGCTCCATTCCAACTTTTGAAACCCACATATGGAGATAACCAACAACACACCTCTTGTAGTTATAGATTCACTATTTGTGCATTTATGGTGCACACTATTTACACACGTGTCAAGACTGCAGAACTTGTATTCCAGCATTTGCTGTTCAAAATCATCCTCCTCATTTATATTTCCTCATTTCTTCACATTGTATTATTAATAATATTCACTGCCTTTAATGGAAGCTTGTTTTAAGCAGAACATCCACCTGTTGATGTATTATCTGGTGGATAATGTAAAGATTCGTTTTTGTGAGTTAAAGAACCATGCTTTGTACATATGGAGGGAGAGTAAATGTGTACACATTTATATTGCAGTGAGAACCTCATCATGACATTTTCAGCCAGAAATGTAGCAATTCATCATCTATTATCGTGGCAACACGAGCCAGCACAAATAAATTATGCTTAGCTATACTTCAGGGGCTTTCACATGGCCATCCTTCTTCATCAGTTTGTTGTCAAGTGTGAATGGTTTGACTAAGAAAACTCATAAATAGCTAATGTGGTGGAAAACAAACAAACTTATTCACTGTATTTGCACATTAGGTCATGCAATATTGGCATTTATATGTATAACAAAATACACGGTACAAGAATAGATTCTGACTTAAACGTTCAAAGCAAATTAAGTTCAAAATTACTGTGATATTTTTCTTGGTCTGCACTGAAATCGAACGTTAATAGGACAATCAATATTTAGAATTTTTTTTTTGTTAAATTGCATTCTCTTCAAGAGTTCTAAGATATTGTAACCATTTTTCAACATTTTTATCTTGCCAAAACGAAGTTTTTGCAAGATATGTTAGTCAGCTTGTATGGTTTTTTTTTTTTGTTTGTTTGTCTGTAATCACGTATAAAAATTCTGCAGAGCACAGTTATCATTGGAAATTTTTGTAACTTCGCATATCAGAGGCCTATAGAGGTCCCTTTCAGCGCACAAAATTTTGAAGGTCAAGGTCAAAGGTCAAGGTCACTTTGTCGCACAATCAGGGGAGTCGACGAAACCCTTATTTTTTGAGTAATTTTGATCGGATCGTCTTCAAACTTCATGGGAATATAGTTCATGGTCTGGCGCTCAGCTGATTAATTTTTGGTGGCGATTGGCCTTGACCTTCGTATGTTTTTTTTTTTGTCTGTAATCACGTATAAATCACTCTGCAGAGCACAGTTATCATTGGAAATTTTTGTAACTTCGCATATCAGAGGCCTATAGAGGTCCCTTTCAGCGCATAAAATTTTGAAGGTCAAGGTCAAAGGTCAAGGTCACTTTGTCCGAAATCAGGGGAGTCGACGAAACCCTTATTTTTTGAGTAATTTAATCGAATCGTCTCCAAACTTTATGGGAATGTAGTATATGGTCTGGCGCTCAGCTGATTAGTTTTTGGTGGCGATTGGCCTTGACCTTCATGGTTAGCGCCTGAGGTCAAACATATTTGACCCCAAGGTCAAATTTTCAAGTTTTAGGAACCATATCGTGTAGTACCTCAAATTGAACACCTCGATGAGTGCTTTCTAGATATGTCAAGCTTGAGACATTATGACGTCATTTGGTGACGTTATGAGGCAAACAATTATTTTTCATGGTTACTCTTTAGAACGATTCTCATCGGAATCTCTCGTAGGCAGATATTTCCTCAAGGAGTCACTCCTGGTGGATAGCAGCTCTGTTCACCTCAGTGTGACCTTAAAGAAGTCACATGTGGTCACCTTTTGGTTTATTTTTTTGTTCTTCACCTCTTCAAGACTGCTACCTTCTCTTCCACACAACCACCAGGCCCACTTGAATGCCCACCAAGATCTCTGAATCGAAGCAGAATTGAGTCTGGTTCCTGTATGGCAGGGAGACTTCCACAGTTTCGGTCGGGTTCTGTTGTCTGAGAGATGACAGGAGAGCACAGTAGGTCGTGAGCTCGGCTCTGAGATGTATGATCATGAAATTTTTCGTCCGTGTAATTGAAGCCGACTAAAACTTCTGTCTGAGAGTGATGCCAGCAGGGAGTGCCGCATCTTCATTGATGCCGTCCTTTGAATTGGAATGTAAAGTCGGCTATCCTGGTTGCATTATGCTGTTGATATTAACAAGCTGCATGTTAATCGATTGAAAGATACAATTCATTGGGTGATGACACTGGCATAATCGGCCAAAAGCTTCTCACAAAAAATTCTTAGCAACTCGGATGGAGGTGTCATGAGAATTATCATGCAAGATTTTCATAAGGCGTCCTCCCGAGCAACCTTTAGTTGTACTGTATATCCTTGCATTGTTTATGATATTTTTCAGTTCTTGCACCAGTGAAATAGGAGGTCTGAATGCTGATTTTATATTTAAAAAAAGTAATGTCTGAAAACATCACAGCATATTCTTCAAGAGCACATTGGGAAGTTTGAAACGATGCGATACGACTACGAAACATGAGGTCATGTAGAATTCAGTGGGGAAATCTCCATTTTTTTTCCTTTCTACTTTTTCAAAAGCTAATGGAAGGCCTTGCTTGCACAAATTTCACAAAGGTGACGAGGAGTTTAAGAGACACCAGTGTGCTTTGACAGGAATCACAAGGCCAGCTGGAGCCAATGGATACATCAACACAGCATGTGGGATTTGAACAGCAACTGAAGCAGCAACTGCAACAACATTCCCGCATTGCGAACCATGTGCTCAGATGGGAACATTAAATATGATAACCTGCCCTGTACACTTCAGCCACGATGAAATGTTCAGCAAACAAGAGTAAGCTCACAGACCTTGATACTCGATGTGGAATCCCGCGAGGCTGACGGAGGCGTCTGTGCGAAAGGCCAGAAAGGTGCTGTTGCCGCTACTTTCGAGGCGCCCAGGCAGTTTTGAGCCTTGAAGGCTGGCGACGAGGGGGCTACTGGCATTCGGCCCATCATACACGTGCAGAAAATCATAGTTTGCTTCCATGCTGAACCTATATGAAGATCGGCACAAGAGACAGGATAAGGGGACTGTTAAACTTTTCAGTTCCAGGTGGAAAAGCATGGAAAGTGATTACGGTTGGATTTCGGTCAGATATTTATATAATGTGTGAACGAAACTATCTTTGCAGGCCAGGTAATCAAGCTATGCTCATTCAACACCTGCTTGATTTCCCTAAAAACATGCCAGCAGGAACCGGCGCTGAGCTGTGCAGCACAGGTGGTGGTCGTAGTTAATTGCATCATTTCACATCTATAATTTTTCTGGCGACGCAAAACTGCTCACACAAACGTATTTTATAGAAAAAGCACTACACTTTAGTGGAGGCATAGTGGGATGTCGAGCAGGATGCAATGGCATTGGTGGAAATCAGCACGGCACGTCGCGTCCGTGTCAAGCTGCGCAATAGGCAGGAAATCCCAAACCCCATGCGTTTGCATATGAAGCAGTAACTTCCACTACAAAGTAATAATTCATGATCGCAGTTGAGAAACTTTTGTCCAGCCTACCTTATGAAGGTCAGAGACACGACATTTCCTGGTGTGGCAGTGATGATCCAGTCACACTCTTTGCCAGGGGGGTACGGCCTAGGGTAATTAGGCGACAGAATGGCTCCAGTCGGTCCTGTCAAATTCCCGCCACAGGGAGCTAGGGGCCGCAAAAAACAGTCACAGAGGTATGTAAGTTAAGTATGCCATATTACTATCCATGCTAAAGATCTTGATAGGAAGTTCACATTCCATGGTATTAATCTCACACTGAAAGTTAAAGAATTAGAAACATTTTACATGAAAAAAAATTATATATTTAATTTCACATTATATTTTGTTGTTTCTTTGTTTAATTAGAAAATGATGGGGATTTAGTTGCAAATACTTTACAAACGAGATGTTATTAGTTCAGGTGATACCACAGAATGATTCCATCTTCTTCTTTCTTATGGCTTGATTGCCGTATCTACGAGAGAAATTACAAAGGGGATTATTTCAGATAAGGCAACACGATGGTGAAGACGGATGATTCTGTTATGCCAAATAAATACTGTTGATTATTCTCTATGCCTGGTGTTGGCTTAACAGTTAGGGTTGCAGGCTTGGGATCCTTGGGTCCTGAGTTCAAATCCTGCTTGGCTGTTGAATAAATATCAGGTGGGGTTGACTCAGCCTGTCATCCTTCCGAGGTCGGCAAAATGAGTACCAGCTTGTTCGGATGATTCAAGTCACCATTCAAGTATCCTGTGACGGAGTGGCGAGCTGTCCAGGATTGTGCCCAATAACACAGGAGACTGCTTAGGCAGCACCAACGCTCTGCACAGAGTATGGTCCCGATGGATTTGGATTTTTGGATCATTCTCTCCACTTATTGGAAGCTCCAAACTGGGTCCACAAATCAGAGATTATCCTCATCCCTTATGCCAAATTTGAATACTGCACAAAAAAACTAATGCCTTTCATCAACTTCAAAATCATTCACAAAATGGCATGTCAAAGTTTAGGCAAAAGAGATGCAAATCGAGAAAAGGCTTGGAGCAAGACCAACACTCTACCTTCCACAGATCTCCTAATGTCTCTGTTCCCCACTGTTTTGTCCTTCCCACTCCCACTCCTCTTGTCTCATGCCCCCGTTGCTGTGCGTTGTGTGTTAGCTCTCGTATGAGCCTCGACAATGTATACAAAAAAAAGAAAAAACACCGACGATTGCATTTGTAAAAGGATCTTCAATGTATTGGTGATTCCTTTGGGTATCACTACTGCAGTGGATGGTTTGAAGAAACAAATTGAAATGTTAACAAAATGAGCTCAGTTCAAGAAGGTAAAAATATAACTGGGTAGTTATGGCAATTTAGAATCTGCACACTGGCCGTTTTGAGGCAAATACGGTAATGCACATTAAGCATTGTGCACTTATATATTTATATTTAAGAACCTACTCTGGATATTCCATCCACCTGGCTCAGTAGTCATGATCTTGGACCACTGTCAATCATAACTATATTTTATATCCAGCCCTGTCTAATCTGAGGGGCTTGGTGGTGGAGTGGGAAATGCCTTGTTGCATTGCCTCCACTGGTGTGAGGTCGATTCCTGCAGCTGATCCAGTAATTTCTCAACCCTGTGACGGGATGGCAACCTGGTTGAGATTTATTTGTAGCCATGGAAACGTTCATGAGCTACTTCCTGTGTGCCATCCATTGCTCTGTCAAGAGGATGGACCTCCATCAGCACCACCATTTGTTTGCTGTTCATCCATATGTTGTCCCTCTGTTAGTGGGTTGCCTTCTACTCACTGTCACCCTGGTCTTCCATAAGCTGACACTTTGTATTCAGAGCAAAACATACCACCCCACTCTATTGGCGTACGCAACAAAGCAGGCTGACGACGAGCACATAATTCCAGAAATAACATACCATGACAACTCCAGCACCCTGGGTTGCTGTATTACCTTCAAACCTTTACATTATCTCATGTACTGTCTCCTACCTAAACTGGGGCATCATCCACATGATTGCAGCAAACTGTTTTTTTGAAACAGACACATCGGCGTTTTGGTTACATGAGTTATGATCCTGCTTATTTCATCAGTCTTCTTGATAAAATAAGGTATTTTGGTATCGTAAGAAAATGAACAGAAATAAGGCCAAATAGATACAATTATGGTTAAATCTCTCCTCTACAGGGTGATTTAACTCTTCAATTATATGGTTTAATATTTTTCCTCGTAAATTTGCACAAACCCATGTGACCATTGTGGTGTCCAAATCAAGATTCTCTTAAAAAGAAAACAATTCCTGATCATGCACCAGCCTGGCAAATTCCATTAAAGTTTGCAACACTTGGATGTACTCTTACCAGAAGAGAAAGGGAGGATTCTGTTGACTCGAGAAAAATCCGGCAGTGCCAGTCAAGTCAATCCGCATAATTAAATTTTAAAATACAACACATGGAGTATGCCTGAAGGTTAAGATCATGAAAGCACAGTTTTGACTGACAGCACACCAATGCAGGAAGGAGGGCCTGGTTGCCAGAAGAAATGGTTGTCATGCTGGAGGCAAGTGATTGACGCCGAGCCATGGATCTGGTATCCTGGTTCACAGGCAAATGTTACGCTATGTCCTGGCTCCCACAGTGTGCCGCTTCGTGTCCCGTTTGTGGGGACTCCTGGATCTCGGCAAGCTTGCGCCACTGCAGCTGGAAAACAAGTCATGGAGCAAAAATAAAGCTGCAAACAGGGTCACAACTCAGCAGTAATTCTAAATGCCTCAAGTAATACATACTTTTAAAAAATTGTCCAGAAAAAAAAGGTGAGTAACTTGTCCAGACCACCTTATGAAGTTCAGAAGGGGTTCAGAGGTGCAGATGACACTTTTGAGCCCCCCTGTAGAAATTTCACGATTTCTCCAGAACTACAGCGAATTGCCAAATACTGTTTCATGACTTTATTTCCTTGAAGTCATGTGCATCTTTTGATGATAAATTTAATATGCATAAAAACTTGAAAATATGCATAAAATTAGCATAATTGCTTCGTTAATAATTATATAATTGAAAGAACCAGACATTTTATCACTAATTCGATGATTTGCAAATTGTTAACAATATTTTCTATCTACACACTAAAGTTTGTGTCAATTGGATGTTCCATATCTGAGCTCTTTGGGGAGGGGGGAGGGGGTCTAATTGACATACAGTACTTTGTTTGTGCTGTTCATACTTTGTTCCTTTGATCGTGCCAGCCTAGACATACTTTGAAAAAGCCTAGCTTGAATAGGGTGAAGTCCTCGCCTGTGTTCACCCTTGTTGTTTGAATCCGGTATTTTGGCACCAGTAGCAGGATTTTGTTTCTTCCTGTAATAAGTACATGCGCTTCGCTTTTCTTCCCTATATGTGTATGTCGACCATCAGATCTGTTCCATGATCATATTGTCTTGTCGATACTTATGCCTATATACATTTTTCAATAAACTATTTATTGCAAGAAACATTTTCCCGCCTTCTGCCCTCCTGCATGTGAGCAACCATCATTTTTTTGGGCAAGCGTTGGGGAAAGTAGCACAATGTAATGAACGCAGTAAAAATTGTTACAATCTACTGAGCGCAGTGAAAGTTCAAACATAATTTCAGTCATTTGCTGAAGCCAACCTCTGACTCAGAGCATCTGTGTTAGCTGGAGTTCTAATGCAACAATATATACATTGCAATGCAAAAGTCTAAGACATTTTCCAATTTTTTACTCTATACACAAGGATACCAAAACTGTGTTCAATGCAAATACACCTTCATGAAAAAGAAAATCTGATTCAAACTAGAATGGCACCTGTAGAGCGCATCATCTTGCCTCGCACATTCATTCTGAAAAAAATACCATCATTAACTGAACACGCTACTATTACGGCCCAAACACCTGTGTCATCAATGCATCCTGTCGTATCGCTTAGTTTCCTGGCATGAGTTATGACCATCATAAATTTAATTCTTCACTCACATCAGATGATAGATCAGATAATTTTCAATTCAACTTTCAAATCAATATTTCAATTCAACCAATTATGGCAGGAATACAACTTCACCAATGACATCATCGTTATCAACGTACATACCCCATTGGGAGTTGATGACATGTGCCAAGATTCAATTTTTTTCGTTGAGTGGTTTTGGAGAAAATGATTTTCAAAATTTTTCCTTTAATCCAAAATGGCTGTCATACCATGTGACCTATGATATCAGAGTAGTCAAAAAAAATTTCTCCATGGTGAGTCCCTCCTATGTTTAAAGTTTTGCATCGACCGGACAGCGGTTGTAGAGAAAACTATATTTAAAGCGAAAATACATACATAGAAGTAGACACGCGCACACACGCATGCACGCACACACAGTTTTGCATCCCCATCATATCGAGATTTACAACATACCTTGACATACAACATACCCTAATTTTAAATTTACAACACACCCTAATTACCAAATTTATACACAATATACCTTGTCATAAACTAATAGCGAGTATGTCCACCATTTTCCTTCAAAACCAATGAAATTGTTTGAGGGACATTTTCAAATAATTTTGGTATAAACTTGTTGGATGGTGTTTCACACTTTTCCAAGACATTTCAAATATCATCAAAGTTGCTCGGATTCTTTTTTTACCTTTTCTTTGTCCAAATACAGTAATCCCATGCAGCTTTAATGAGATTGAGATCTGGGCTTTGAGTGGGCCATTCTCCCTCGCTGAGAGAATCTGGTAAGCAGGATCAGCGTCAGGAAAATGAGCCACATGTCCATACAGCCACAGTTGAGGCTCACAGACAATACAGGTAACAAATCTCATCTCAGTCTCTCTCAGCAAATGCTCGCTGGACACAAAATCTGACCAGCGATAGCCAAAGATTCTCCGAAAAGACCTGGTACCGAAGGAGTTGAGTCGTCGTCTCAGATCCTTGGTTAGAGTCCAAGTCTCATATCCATCGAGCAAGACTGGAAGCATCAAGGACTTAAACACTCAGACTTTCATCCTCCTGAATAGGCACCGACAGTGCCCACACCCCATGATCCAGTGAATCCATGCCTACCCAGGACCGAACCAAATGCCTATTGACCTCTGGCTCACAGCCAGTGGAGACATGAATATCACTGTCAAGGTAAGTGAATCTCTCCGTGACCTCAAAATCCTCACCACAAACATGTACAGACAAGATAGCAACATTCAAGATGTCATTGAAAGCCTGGATCTTAGTTTTGACCCAGGAGATGCAAAATCTCAGCGGCTCTGACTCATCATTTAGTGCCTGGAGGGCCGCCGTATGGATTTGCAGAGTATCCACAAAAATGACTGCATAATCCACGAAATCAAGGTCAGAGGTCTTGATATTCCTAAATCATGCACCGCGGCTTGATCTCTCCGACGTCCTCCCCAGAATCCTGTCCATACAAATGCTGAAAAGTGTGGTGTTTATATATAT
>CM068961.1:69106055-69125514 GCA_035128595.1 Eptatretus atami
GAGTGTAGCAACCCCAGGAATTATGCAAGCATGTGGACAAGTACATACACATGAATGCATGAATGAATGAACAAGCATGAAACACCGAAATGAACAATCACTTGTGTTTTTGTACAAGATCAAGGCTCATGGAAGAGCAATGCCCATACAAGACAGTGGGATTGCCACAGCTGCAAGACACGAGAAAAGTCTCAATGAAACATTTTGATATTCAAATCCATATGCTCGGCGGGATTTCTTAACGATCAACACTCAAAGGTCAAGCATTAGGTTGACAACTTCATGAAAAACCTTCAAATAATTTAATATCACTGTGATGGTTCCATGAGGATCCATGTGTTGAACCTCCTACAGGACGTTACTCTCAAATTAATTCTGAGGAGAAGCTGCTGCAAAAACTGGACAATGTAAAATAGTTTTGCTCTATTTTGAAGGCATGCTCATATATTTTTTACGGGTTCGGGGTTGTGGGGGTCATGAGGGGAGTTCTCGGACCCACTTCGCAGCCGACTATCCTGAAGAAGACGAACCCCGGATAAATCGGCGGCGCGACAGGTTGCTAAGGCCTAAAGTACACATTTGGCTCTTACGAAGCGAGTAGGTTTACGGCGAGGCGGGCTCGTACGGCAGCTTAAGAATTTGACACCGAACGTGAGAGGAAGTAATGCGAGCGGGGGCCGCAGAGTTTCTACGGTGGCCTCAGGGTGGCCCTACGCCGTTTGGCTATATTCTACAGCCGTAAGTCGCCGTGAATTATAATGGGGAGTTATAACTTTTTTCATTTCTACATCGCCGTAGCAATTCGACAAGCCGAAAAAAAAAACTGGTAAAAAAAAAAAATAATTAACCCATTCGTTACCGTCCGCTCTGTGCGGTCTCCCTTGCGGGCACCTTGAGGCTACCTTGCGTCTGCCTTGAAAATTTCTATGGCCGCCGCAGGGCCCCTTAGAGTCACCATGCGACATCAAATCAAGAGCCGTACGGCACCCCCCGTTTTCGGTCTCCACAATTTCTAAGACTAAGGCCTAAGTCACATTTGCTCTATGGCGAGGATACGCGGCCGTACACCCTCTGAATTGACAAAACGTGCGGCGGCCGCAGAGTTTCTGAGGTGGCCTCAGTGGGCCCTACGCCGTATGGCTATATTTTACAGGCCGTAAGGTCGCCGTGGAATTATAACGCGGAGTTATAACTTTTTTCATTTTTACGTTCGTCGCGTAGCAATTCGACAAGCCGAAAAAAAAAAACTGGTTAAAAAAAAAAAATTAACCCGTTCGTTACCGTCCGTCTGGCCGCACGTTCGCCTTAGGGCCCCCTGCGGTCCCCTGCGGTCGCCTTGTGGTCGCCTTGCGGCACCTTGCGTCTGCCTTGAAAATTCTATGGCCGCGCTGGAACGCCCTAAGGTCGCGCTGCGACATCAAATGAAGAGCAGTACGGCAACCCCACGTTTTCGGTCTCCACAATTTATAAATACGCCGTGCAGCTCCCCGAAAAATAAAAACATATGTGACTGCTACATTGTGTGACCGTGGAAATACTGCGGCCGCCGTATAATTGCTAATGGCCGTAGATTTTGGAGACCCCACGGCCGCCGTGGCAAATGTGACTAAAGCCTAAATACGCCGTGCGGCTCCCCGAAAAAATAAAAACATATGTGACTGCTACATTGTGTGACCGGAGAATACTGGGCCGCCGATATAATGCTGAGATGGCCTGTAGATTTTGGAGACCCCACGGCCGCCGTGGCAAATGTGACCTAGGCCTAAGCAACCACAGACGCCATCTGGGATGCTTAATTTAGGTGGGGCGCAACATCCAAATCCTGCTTTACCTTCCCAGCAAATTAATCACCCCGGATAAATACTTTGCTTCGAAACGCTCCACTGTTGTTAATCAAAAAAATCCGAGCTAATCAATGGAAGAAGGCAATCAGGTAGTTTGGAAAACGGTTTAGAAGGATGAAAAAAAAAGGATACAAGCAGTGTCACAGAAGAAAGCTCTTACCCCGAGCAGAAAAGCCTATCTCAGTCAGTCACCTCATCCCAGGTTCCACAACACAGGTGCCTCAGTCATTCCAGAAAAATGAGAAGGAAGAGTGATAGACAGAGGAGTGAAGCAGGTGGGGTGTGGTGTTGACTCTGGCCTCACATGTATGCGAGTCGGAGGGCTCACGTGTTAATGAACAAGGTGTGTGGTGCAGGTGAGTGAGAAGTGCGGGTGAGAAGTGCGGTGAATGCGAATGAGTGTAGTGCAAGTCTTAAAAAGGACTGTTGTGGACTCTGGTGATACTCTGCAAAACTGGGACGAGTCAATGAGGTGCGTGCGATGGTAGGTGCAATGATGTAAGATGCGTGAGTAAGGTGTATAAGAAGATAAGTTAGTTCTGAGGAGAACCACTATTGATTCTCTTGATGCTCAAGAGTTTGTGGTTGGATTTAACAAAGTCAGCATCGGAGGTAATGTCAGTGAGGAGGTGGTGACTACGCCGAGGAGTCCGCATCTCCGCACTCGTTCTGTGACGTGCGCAGTGCTTGTTCTGTGGCGTTCTCAGCACTCGTTCCATGGCGTCCTCAGCACCTGGTCAGCTTGGTGCTCAGCACCCATTCTGCGGCGTCCTCAGTGCTCGTACCGTAGCATTCTCAGCGCTCATTCTGTGTCCCCCAGACATGGTACTTGACGTGGTTTACCTTGAACACTCTCAGAACTTCTCAACCAACTTCCCTGAACTCCTCAGCACTTGCTGCTTCTGACAGTTTGAACTCTCTGAACTCTTTCGACTCTGCCCGGCATTTTATGGCTCTTGCATCTGTCTTCTCCCACGCCCACCTTCCGCGATTCAGCCACTCTTATTGGCCGGTGCTCTGTGATCCAGTCACCGCAATTGCCTGCAGAAACTCGGGGGGGGGGGGGGGGGGGGGAGGCATGCCCCTGGTGCATTGGTGGCATTGCAAGGACAGGACAATGAGTCTGATGTTTATGTTACCGCCATGCAGTGCCCAAATTTGTAGTGCTGCAGAGGGTGCCGTGTTTGGTGCATACCACTGAAGTGTTACCGGATGGATTTGTGTGGTTTCTGGAGTGAATGTTGTACGTGGTCTGAGTCTGCAAAGAGTTTGGAAGCGTTTGACAATGGAACTTGAAGAAGGAGCTTGAGAATGAGAAAAAGAACAATGGGATAGCTCTAACTACACTCACAACACAACTTTCCTTTCCACTGATACAAGAGGAGAGGCAATTTTGCTAAACAATATACAACAGACATAACTATACTCATGCTCCCTTACTTGTTATGTGTCTCACCGGGGGCTCCGAAAACCGTCACAATATTATTGCTTTATACGAGGGGCAGTCAATAAGTTACCTTAAAATGGTGATATATATTTGAGAATGTAATGTGGGTAGTTGTAGATGATAGGCAAAACATGACTCTTACCCTAGATATAACATGTTTTAGATCTGGAAACTTTGAGCGTATGACGTCAGTAGAGCAGTTCCAAGATGGCGGCCCCATTTGAAGCATGCACCAAGGAGGAGCAACGTTCTGTCATCCATTTCTTGGGAAGTGAGGGTGTAAATCCTAGTGAAATCCATCGCAGAATGAAAATGCAATATGGTGACACATGTTTATCGCTGCAGCAGGTGTACGACTGGGACAGGAAGTTTAAAAGTGGAGTGTCCAGTGTGGCAGACGCTGCTCGCTCTTGCTGGCCTCACACAGTCGACACACCAGAAATGGTTGCAGGAGTTGAGCGTGTGCTAAGGGAAAACTGTCACATTACGCTAGATGAAGTGGTCTCCAATTGAACATTAGCCATGGTTCAGCACACCATATCATTCACAATGTGTTGGGGTTCCGTAAAGTGGCTGCAAGGTGGGTGTGACAACTCACACCCAAACTGAAGGAACTCCACTTTTAAACTTCCATTCATTAGCAAGGCCATGGATTCCATCAGCACAGTATGTACAAAATCTTTCCTTTTCTTCAATGGCCTCATCTCAGATCACCGATTCGGATTCTGCCAAGGTTATTACCTTGGACATGCTGCTTCGACTCACCCAACAATGGATGGAGGCCCTCAAAGTCAGACGTGAGATTAGAGCCATCTCTCTCAACCTATTTTGAGCTTTTGATGCAGTCTGGCATCCTGCCTTTCTCTTGAACCTCCCTGCCTATGGCATCCAAGACCAACTGCACTCTTGGGTTACTGACTTCCTCCACTCTGGTAGCCAACGTGTGGCCCTCAACAACATCCTTTCATCTCCTCTCCCTGTTAGAGCTGGAGTGCCCCCAAGGCAGTGTTCTGGGCCCAGTCCCATTCTAAATCTTCATCAATGATCTCTCTGACGTTCTGGAAAATCCCCTTTATCTATTTGCTGACGTCTCCATACTCTGCCGTGATATCCCTCATCCTTGACATAGGCAGGCAGCAGCTTCTTCCCTCTCTTCAGATCTTCACAAAATCAAAAGCTGGTCAAAGACTTGAAAAATGTCTTTCAATCCTGATATATATATATATATATATATATATATATATATATATATCTCTCTCTCTCTCTCTCTCTCTCTCTCTCTCTCTCCAAAAGGATTATGGGGCAAACCCTCCCATCTGCTTTCTCAACAATCCTCTTGAAGAAGTTAACTCACTCAAAATTCTGGGTCTCCCCATCATCATGATCATTATTTGGCACAATATATTTCAAAGTAGGCCCCGACATAAAGTCACCATATGGGAATCCTCCATCGTACAAAATATTTCCTTGGCACACCTGAACTCCCATCCACCTATAAGGCCTTCATCCATAGTTTTATGGAGTACTGCTCTCCCCTTTGGGCTGGCACCCATGCCTCACACATTGCTCAGCTTGACACCGTGGAAACCAAGGAGTCAGTTAAAAGCTAGATGTTGGGGTATTTGTGAATAAAACATTAGTAAATGCCTATAAATGAAGGAGTAAAATGGACGGTTACGTGTTATAAGTTTGCTGTAGCACACATCGGTAAAATGTAAAATAAACTGCTTGACGTAATGAGTAAATTTTGACTGTAGATGGCAGTATTGTACTGAAAACTGCCTGGTGAGATTTGTGAAGGTGCTGGAACGTTCTCAGATGAAACTTCCAGAATGGACTAGAATCGCATTTGCTGGAAGGCATGGGATTGTTCTGTGTTACCATATAAACCCACGAGAGTGAGGTGTAGAGAGATGGGTGATAGGTGACGAGCCGTGAGTTTCGATCATCCCCGTGCTCAATTTAACTCTGATGAGTGAATAAGATGTTAATGTCCAGAGTGGTTGTTAATGCGTGGAGCTGTTTATAATTAGGTTGATTAAAGCTCATTAAGATTGTGTATCGGGGAAGAATTCCTTTGAGCTCTTGAATCATCCTGGATGGGCCAGCATATGAGAGAGAACACCACGACAAGACACGATCGTTCAACAGCCACGGTGGACGAGGTGTACACACGTGAGTTGAGACGGAAGGATAGAGACAGTGGGCGGAAACAACTCAACGTGGGAATTGGAGTTGGACATTGCATTTTGTGTGAAATGGTGAACTTCCTCATTTGACTTTGTATCTGTTTATTGAAAATACAAGTTTCAAAAACATTATGCTGTTGATATGGTCATTGTAACGTCACTCGGAAGTCACAGATGCCAACTGACAAAGATCCATTCGAGTGGTAGCCAACCGGCATTATTGTTCAGACGCGTGAAGTGCAAACCATGGATTGCAGTCAATAGAGAACGGGCTGGGTTCGGCGCCATGAACAACATGCGTAAACCAAAGGAAAGGAAACCCCAAGGGGTGTATCACCACCACCACAAGGCCTTCAAGATCTTTGGAATCTCCCATGATGAAGCTGTTTCTCATGGGCTTATCACTCTCCATCGGACAGGTAGGGGGTCTCTCTGTCTTTTTACTGCCTCCTTTCTGGTCTTGCACCCTTTTCTTTTTCCATGCTCCCCCCCCCCCCCCCACCGAGTTTCTGCATGGTGCATTCAGGCACAATCAACCCCCTTCTGGTTAAACCTACCTCAAAATCCAGGATCACTGCTCACCTCCATTTATTTATCCCACCTGTGGAACCAACTTCCACATTCGTTTCAATCCCATTTTTCCCTCCAGGTCTTCCAAGACAGCTGTTCACCACCATCTCAGATCTTCCCAAATCCAAAACCATGATCTTTTGTAGCCCCATTAACCCTCTCCCTCCCCAACCACCTCCTCCCACATTTCCAGTTTTTCCTTCCTGAGAGTTGCTTCTGTATATCCACCCCATGCATCTCCCCTACCCCACATCCCCCCCCCCCCAGTCTCCACATTCCTATTTTTCCAAGTCTCCCTCTATTTTGTCCTTAAACCCTGCTGTTGGTGTCCCCCCCCCTATTTCTACTGTTTATTTGTTCTGTTGCATCCTGATTTGTTCAATGCTCTAGCTCTCCCATGAATCTTGGACCATATATACATATATACATATATGTATATAAATATATAAAAATATATATAAATATAAATTTATATATATATATATATAAATATATAATATATATATATATATAAATATATATATATAATAATATATATATATATATATAATATATATAAATATCTATCTATAATTCCAGCAATCTCTGTGTGTCTGTCTATCTGTCTGTATGTGTGTGTGTGTCTGTGACCGCTGTTTCTCGAAAACCACTGGTCCGATCTAATTGAAAGCTTGCCAGGAATATTGCTGGGGACCCGAGGATGTGCCTTTTCAAGGTTTGATATTAATCGGACAAGCGGTTCCCAAGTTACGGCCATTTATTTGCCAACCAATGAGAGGACACGGTGCTATGACATCACGAATGACGTCACAATTGTTTTTTTTGTTTTTTTTTTTTTGCACGATTGACGTCACAAATCTCTTCGTTTGATATGACGTCACAAATTGACACTGGGGACCTGAGTATGTGCATATCGTTCTTCTTCATCCGTTTCAGCTGTTTCCCAAGGTTTTGAAAGCTGTTTTTTCCCAAGGTTTGAATTAATTGTTTCAAATTATTAATTAATCCAAGGTTTGAATTTTCCCAAGGAAACAGCTGTTTCCCAAGGTTTGAAAGCTGAAAGAAAAAAGCTGTTTGAAAGTTTTTTTTTGTTTTTTTTTTTGCACGTACAGCCACGCACGTATGAGCACGCACCTATGGGCATGCACTAGTATATATAAATATATATATATATATATATATATATGTATATAAAAAACACCAGCAGGCTTTACTCAGTCGGTTGGCATTTCAACGCAGATCTTACGAACTTGTGAAGAGGTTTATCTGTCATGGGAAGAGCAAGAACACAACACCAGATTTTACCTCAATTCAGACGTTTTTGTTCTTTCTCCATCTTCCAAATTTGTTTTGCAAGTAGTTAAAACTGGCTCCACATGCTCTCTCTTATTCCCATTGTTCATCAAGATCGATGGACCTCATGATGAGGCCGAATGCTTGAAGGCTCAAGTTCTAAATTCCTGCATTCCTATTTCATACTGTATCTCTCCCTTGAAAGTAACTCCCTTGATCAAGTAATCTTTTCACCTGCAAAGGAGGAGAAGCGTCTGCACAATTTTGGTTCATCAGCAGCAACTGGTCGCGATGGCATCAATGCACTCTTCCTCAAAACCTGTCCATCAAAACTGGCTGTTCCACTTTCACTATTCTTCTGAAGATCTTTCTCAGAGGATTCCTGCCCCAACCTATTAGAGGGCTTTTATTATTCCTCTCCATAAGGAGGATGCTGAAACAGACCCTCTGAACTGCAGAAGAGTAGACCACCTTTCCTGAATCAGAAAGGTATTAGAATGAATAGTCTCAGTGGACCTCAAAGTCTATCTCTTCTCCAAGCCTTCAAAATCAGATCACCAATTTGGTTCCTCCCATGTCACTCCACCTTAGATATGCTACTTCTGCTAACATATAAGAACGGATGGATACCGTGAACCTCAAGAGAAAGGGGGTTCCAAACATTTCCAAAGGGCACCTAGGACCCTGTATTTGAATAGCTGGTGCACATTCTTCATCTTCTCAAGCAATTTGTTGCCTGTGATCAGGGATGGCCTCAGATGAGTGAAGCAATAGAGATAGGCAGCAATGAGGCCAGAGAGACAGTTTTAGTTGGTGATTAAACTAATAAATATGAAGGTTATTAATTCTGCAGGAATGATCATAGACAAAGTTCTGTGCAGTTTTGAGGGAGCAGGAGTTAGAGACATTAAAGAGCAGGTTGTGGGTCACCAAACATGTTCTGAAAATTTATCAATATGATTATATGTGCATTAAATAGTTCGATGCAAACTATTGTGGTTGCCTAACTATTGGGAAAATTAATGAAATTTAACTCCGAAGTTGTTATTTCTCGAGGCTGTTGAAAAAAACAGCCGCATGCCATATATGGATGGTGACGTCTCGTTCTCCAAAACAAAGCGGATGCTCACTCGCTCATTGAAGAAGTGTCCAGTTCAGCGGGCCGTTCTTTCCCTTTTTTTGAGCTTGCAACTGTCTATATTATCCTTTTTTATTTTGAATTATTGTAGAACAAAGTTATTTGGATATTTGTACATCATGCCTCGTACGTGTCATCAAGTTTTGCAAAAATGGCTGGAAAACGGGTAATCGCTCGCACCGATTCCCGAAGGAATCAAACATTCGCCGGCAGTGGATAAGATTTGTACAAACAAACGGTCGCGAATTTCCCCCCAAAGAAAACGGGTAAAGAGGACCCTTTGGATAGACTTGTCATTTGTGGTGACCATTCACAGCCGAGGATTACAATGGATAAACACATCTGATCACCACTCTGTGAATATGAGTTGTTGTGTACAAGTTCTCCAGATACTGCTCTGTCACAAATCAATTGTTGAGTTTAAGTGAGAAAAACCTTGAAATGTATTCTTTAAGAGTACATGGAAAAACACATAAATAAACTTTCTGTAAAACTCAAGCATGAAAAAATTTCTCAACAAATCAACTTATTGTTGATTGAATTACTTTTTTAACAGCATCAGCAATTGGGATATTTCATTTCAATTGAAAAAATTGATCAATTTTCCACTTTTTTTTCTAAATTTGGTAGAATATTTCCCAATGAGGCTAAACATGTTTTGGTATTTATATGCCACAACAGTCTCTTGAAAGTTGGGTTTGTTTCTAACTGTTCACTTTCGCTGGGGTCAAGCTCAGCTGTCAGAAAGACTTCAACGCCAAGGCTACGGTGTATAATATATTGGGTCCATTAGTGATTCATTCAATTTCTGACTCCTTGAGTGACCAGAGGGTTAAAAATTATTATATCAAGTCACAGACGAATCAAACTTTACATTATTTTATGCATCGAACAAGAAAATGAAAATGTACAAATCAATCTGTCTGGTGGAGTCTATCAGTGTGAATTGCCGGCAGTCAGTCCTGCCACTTGTACACGAAATAGGCCGTTTTCTGGCACTTGCAAGTGGCTCAAATTTATATGGCTCAGGGCCAGAAACTCCATAATATAAATTCCCATCATCCTCCGACTCGTCCTCGGCATATCGGAATGAAAACACTCAATTTCATCGCCGCTGAAATCACTCTCTGATTCGCATCTCGCCATTGTTCACACCCTGTTTCCGAATGTTCACGAAGTTTTCGGAGAACATGACGTCATAGCATCTTCGGTAAATTCCGGTCTGTTTTTCGATCACTGACAAAAGTTTTGACTTAAAATTTAATTTTAGCATATTTTGAGTTTCAAATGTAAGAAAATAATTGCCCCACGATTATTAATGTGATTACAACCTTCGAATCACGCGAAGTCATCAGCGACCCAAAACCTGCTCTTTAAAGGAAGGTTAAATGACATATCAGTTCAGAGCAGGAAGACTTTGTTTGCAGTACATCTTGGAGCAAATGATGTAGGTAAATTTACTCGGAGGATTAGAAAAATAAATACAGAAAAATTGGGTAAGCAGCTGAAAGCAAAGGGTTGTGAGGTAATGTTTACCAACCTGGTCGTGGTGATATCCCTGAGCCTGCCACACCTTTCTCATCCCATTCCCCCATTGAAATTAAGTCATTGACGTGACAGATTAATTGAATCTGGTGTTGCTGTAGCACAGGCATGACGGGCCAAATGACCTCCTCCTGCATCACATTTCCTTGTTACAACTTTGTGGTAGGAGCACGCAGAACCCGGTATCTGGCGACCCCCTGGGCACGGCGCCCCCCTGGGTCTCCTGCCCTTAAATCTGGCCCTGCCTGTGATTGTGCTCTGTCTCCATGCCTTTTACTACAAGGGTTGTATTCTTGAATGCAATGACTCAAGGCAGTGTATTGGTACCTATCCTCTTCCTCGTTTACATCAACGACCTCTCTAACTCTGGAAAATGTTGTTATATATATCATGAAAATATATCATGTTGTGGAAGACTCAATTTTTTGCCCAAAAGTCTCCCACACCAATGATAAGCAGGTTGTAGCTGCATTCTTGTCTGACAAATTGCAGAAAATGGGAAACTGGTTAATCAAATGGAATGCGTTCTTCAATTCCTCCATATCCCAGACACTCATTATGCATGTACAGCCAAGTCTACTTTACTTTTGCTAACCCTCTACTTAACTTCAACTAAGACAATCTACTAATCCTCGAATAATTCCCATGACATCAACCAAGACAGTCTACTAACTAACCTTCTAAGAACCTTCTATTTCGACTAAGAGAGTCTACTAACCCTCCACTATACTTCTGCAATCAACATGTGGAACAGGTGCAGTCATTGAGGCTCCTTGGACTAACATCATCACACAACATTTCATGCTGTCCGACAGTCGGTATTCCTGTAGATTCCTCGGTGTTTACAATGTAGATAGAGTACAAGTTAAATATCGTAAAAAACCTTTCTGCACACACACTAAACACAAGTGCTTGAAACCTTTGGTCCCACCAATACCCTGCACGTAGCCATATTTTAAAGGTTTCCACGATAAATTATAATCTGCCATAACCTTTACTGAGCCAATCACATCTCCAAGCTGGCCACTAGTGCAAGGAGGGCACCTTATGATCCTCCGTATAGCTAAGTCATTCCTTGGTTGTTTTTAGCTCCAAATCGTGTGAAAAGCCCTTCATCCACAGTGCCATGGAGAGTGGATCTCTGCTGTGGGTTTATGCTGCCATATCTCACCTTGTGCCTCCTGCAAGTGGAAGAATCAAAGGCCTTAAAGCAAATTGTAGTTACTTAACGGAAGACTTAAGTGCAAGGCTTGCTCAGCACCATGACCGTTTCCACATCACCCCTCTGTCATTCAGCTCTTCAATGAGCCTCCATCTTCACGATTACAGAAGTTAAATCAATTAAATTTCATCCATTTTGCCTAATGCATTGTAATTTTGCTGCAAAACAAACAATCTTTGCTGAGTTCGTGCTTTGCGAGCTCTCAGTGTTGTTTGATGTACAATTGCTGTAAATAAACCCCGGCGAGTTGGTAACCAGACTTTTGGGCCACCTTGTCCATGAAAGCTTCCAAAGGGCATTTGCACCTGTGAAAAGCTTCAGGGAGTCCGCAAAAGTAACAAAAGATATCAACATCAAATAACGTGAATTTTGTGCAGTAATGTGACCGAATGTATATCCATTAGTATTCTTATCAAAACAAAGTGTATACGACGAGGTGTGCACAAGGAGGAGGAAGCTCGTTGTTTGCAGTGAAATAAAGTTTGTCAAAATAACTGGTTTAATAGTCATAAATAATATTATTATCACACTTTTGCTCGCTCCACATTAAAGTGAACGGAAATATTTCGATTTCTGAATGCTTTACAAAAGTCCCTGCTGTGAGCAGCATCACAAGGCAACCTTTAAAGGTCAAGCTTTTGAGACATCATTTTAGTAATATATTTATTCCTCAGCCATTTATTGTTGCTGGACAGAACACACAATTGTGAAATGTACAAAACCAACGAATGAGACGTTTTTCCTGCATTGTTATGTTGAGTAAATCCCGATAAGTCAAAATGTTTATTTATGACCTTCTTCATGAAGACAGTTTGTGGGGACCTTCAATCCAATTATCAACAAAGTTTGGCAAAATATGAAGTGAAGTGCTTTCTTGAGTGTCCATGACATTGAAAGTGTGTGCACACATTAAAGGCCATGGGCACTCAAAAAACGACCTCGACCACCCCCCTAAAAAGTAATACGGAAGATCTGGCATCTTAATCAAGGAAGTACTTTTGGCTTTTGAACAATAAACACACATAGTATGCTCTAAATGTGACAAAGTGTGAAGTTTGTAATGCATTTATTAGAATCCATTCTACCACCTACCTTTTTACCTCTTCCACCGAAGATGAAGGAGGTTATGTTTTCACCCCTTTCTGTCCGTTTGTCTGGTGTGTACAGGATATCTCAAAAAGTTGTGCACGGATCGGAAGGAAATTTTGTGGACAGTTTCGGTGTGTGACAAGGACGAAATTATTAGATTTTGGTGAAGATCCGGATCCAGATCAGACGACTAGAATTTTTAAAGTGATTCTTCACCATTGAGAGATAGGGCCAAAAATGATATACAGTATAGCACGATAGCTCAAAAAGTTGCGGACGGATTCGGACGAAACTTGGTGGTGAGGTTTAGCGTGTCACACGGGCGATTGATTAGATTTTAGTGAAGATCCGAATGTGGATCTGGATACGAGAATTATTTAATTTTAAAAGTGTTTCTTCACCTTTGAGAGATCGGGTCAAAAACGATATAGTAATGTATAGCATGATATTTCAAAAATGTATTGGGCCCGATATGTTCTCGTGGATCAGGCATTATGTGGCAGAGGTATGCGCTCCACCGAGTGCCCTTCTAGTTGTGATTGTGTTGGTCTTCGTTCATTGGAAGCTATATTTGTCTTAACGACTTTAAAAATCGTCACAATCGCTCCACACAAACCTGAAGACGAATCTTGTTGGATGCAGGATCTCAGGCATCCTCCATTGTTTCCAGCAAGATAGTTTTTTTTCCAGAATTTGAGAATGCAGACAAATGGATAGAACATCCCACCTCCCCCCTACTTCCTCTTCCACAGTGAAACAACCAACAGAATACGCATCCACATCCTCTCAATATGCAAGCTCACATCCAGGACTGATAGAGCGATATTGTATTGGGAACTGGTGAACTGAAGGAGTTAAAAATAATGTAATGATATTATACTGTCACAAGTAACAGCTACTCAGTTTGTAATAATACAAAATCGAGTGACTATCCAAAGTTCACGGCACTTTAAATCACATGGGCTTCCGGTGCAGGCAGGCATGTGCGTTTTCCTGGACCGAGCATGAAGACAGCTGACATTCACCGAGTCCGCACGCAAGACAAATGGATTTGGTACGGTCGAAGATTACAATTTGCGACATTCCACACTCTATAATTGTTTCTTTTCTTTTTTTTTTGCTTGCTCCACAAGGTGTTTGCCCATCTTACAATTGTTATAATACAGCAATCAATGCTGTAGAATAATCATTTCACCATTTTCTACAATTACACGATCGAGTTGTGTTTAGCCAGCCATCACACCATCAGCACGTTGATAATGACAATGACAAAAACATAAACATCAGTGGCTGGTTTCTTCACCGAAGAAGTCCTGCCCACCTTGACATGTATTGATAAAACGCCCTTTCAATTTGCTGTCCTCATCATAAGTTGGTGATAAAAATTACTGTTGACCTTTGGTCGTGATCCACCTTACATCTGTCAGCTCCCTCTTCGTATGTGCAGTATATATTGATAGCTACCTCTCTATAATCAAAGGAAGCTATCTGCAAGCATGGCACCACTTCACCCTTCTATATATACGAGTCACTGAGAGCTTCACAAGAAGCGATGAGTACCATTCACCTTGGAGGATTGGAGGAGTGAACGTGATTGGATGGACATAGAGAAGTGATTCAATGAGAGTAAAAGGCAGAAATGAGTGGAGATGAGCTTGGACGTGAGAGCATAACAAGGGATACGATGAACACCTACAGCCCTTAAGAAGCTAAAATATATTTGCTGACAATATGGCTGAAAACCTTGTGTTTGGAAATATGTGACAGTTGATCATGAAGATTTACTTCCAGAAAAAAAAAAACATGCTTATGAAACCTCTTATTGAGTTGAGTTGCACTCTTACTGAGTTGAACAACAATACATCAATGACTTTTTAGAAATGTAAGCATAGACATGTCTAATATAATGAGTGTGTTATATGTTATCATAAGGTACTTTTTTTGTTTATAAAAAGGTACTTTCTTTGCACAAGAAGAGAAAGGAAGCCCCAAGGTGAGCTCGACTTATAGGTCGACAATGACTGATAATTTTGGCAAGGATTTATCCCAATAAGGCAAAGCTTAATGCAACAAACATCAAGAAAGGAGATATGAAGAAAAATAACACGGACAGAAATGAAATCACAGCATTATCACTTTAAGTGGCTGTTATAGACTTCCAATCAGCAGAGTAACAGCCATACCAGGGCAGCAAGGCATTTCCAGTTGGTGGCAGGAAAACTCTTAAACTGCCTCATGCGCCGGAGTTTGATTTCAGGTTCAACTTCAATGTTCAATGAGAAGCAGCAATTTGGGAAACTGGATTGCGAAGGAACCTCCCTGAGGGTTGTGCGAACGGATTGTCCCATGTGCATTATTTATGTAAATTATCCTAAATTATTATTGAGAACAAAGGGTTTATTTTTTAGACATAAATGCATGCATTCGAGGCTATACCCTGGCCAGTTTATAAATTTAATGAATGAATTGAGGATAAGAGTTATCTATACCTATAAAAGGCAATATATATATTGTTATGGTTTTGGAAAACTTACCCCAGAGGGAGAGCATACGTGGACACGTAGGTGGCCCGAGGATCAGTTATTTCTTTAGTCTTTGTATAGATATAGTCCTTAATCCCTTGTCAAAGGGCTGTTTGGGGGGCATGAGTTGGCTAGGCTGTATTTATCCCGTGTAATGTCTCCCCCCTCCCCCCTGTTACTTATAATCTTTCCTCCTTCACACCATTGTTCTGTTCAATCCCTCTGTTACTTTCAATCATCCCTCTATTACGCCAATGGCCCGTTTCAACGGTCCACCAATAACCTCCCCTCCATCAAACATCCTTTCAAAAATCCCTCCTTCATCCCATCGGTCTGACCTACAATCCCGCGGCCGTCTGGTCATCCCTCGGTCGTGCGGGGTTTTCTTTCCGTCTTCCCTCCATATGCGCATTGCTTGGTAACCCATCGGGTGCTCTTGCATGCAGGATCGTGTCGTGTTTCGCACGCATGCTCGTGGCCTGCAGGGTGCGGTGCTTCTCGGGGTTGTGGTACAATGCAAAACAGTGTAACTGGGCATTTCCCGTATGAAAGAGGGGGCTGGGGGCTCTCGTTGAGGCTCTTTGCGTGTCGAGGGTGGGGCGGGGGCTTCGTTGAAAGTTCCCTCAGAAGGTAATGGCAATTTCCACAAGTGACGTCATGCACCCACCCCCATCGGCTGCAGACCAATAGGAGGGGGGAAAGGCTTGTGGGAGGAGTGGAAGAAAGCCGATGTGAAGAAGCAGAAAGGTGTAGAGAAGAACTCATGACAAGCTCGCGCGAGCAGGGACGAAGAGCATTCCGGAGCAGATGGCTCAGAAAGCAGAAAGGGGAAAAAGCAAAATGCAGAAAGCAGCAGAGAGGACAAAAGGCAGACGCAGAATGCTGAGGGAAGCAGAAAGGAGACATGAACGGGACAAGCTTGCCTGAGCCGAAGACTAAAAGAATAAGAAGGTTCGTGAGGGAAAGAACAAAAACGTGTGAGGGAAAAGAAAGGAAAGTTTCACGAGCAGTTGCTGTCGAGCTTCTGTGTAAAAAGAACGCGCCTTCCACGAGCGTCATCCTGCCCTCTTGATCCTGTCACCCATGAAGGATGAGGAGGGTGAATGGTGGCACCTCATCGATGGGGGCCTGAGGAGGAAGAATATGAGGCAGAGGAGGGTAAGTCGCACATTTAGCTCGTATATCTAGAGCGCCAGAGAGGACTCGCCTATTGGATCTGGGCACCTCAGGGATGCAGCTGTGTCCCCATTGGCACTGCCCATCTTCCTCATCCATTTTCCTTTGCATTCTCTTGTATATTTGTGTGAGGTGAGGGGCAGAAGGAAAGACTGCTTTCCTTTTCTCCATTCATTACTTTTGTTATATTTTCAAGTCCTTGTTTTATTTTTTGCCGCTGTGTGAACGATTGCCAAGTCTTTTGTTTGTAAGACTTAAGAAGAATATGTGTTCGGGTTAAATCTGCTCTGATGTGCCTTTTTGCGCTTCTCCTCGACACGGTCAAGAAGGCAGCACAATTCTCATTGTTCGTGCTGGTGAGAATTTGTTCACGTACTGAAATAAGACGCGAGCCATTGCCTGTTCAGTTGGGTCGTGAAGTTTGTACGTTTCTGAGGAGAAGAGAAGGAGAAGAAGAGCGCATCTCTTGGCCTTGTCTCGGATCATGTCTTGTCTTGGCCATCTCTTGGCCTCAGCAATCATCCCATCGTACGTTCAAGGAGAAAGGCGGCGCCATTTGCTGTGAGCGGGCCTGGTGTTGAGAGAGGAGCGGTGTTGTCAATCTCGATCATGAGAAGAAACTGTATGGCGGGTTATGGGCCCGAATGAAGGAACACCGTCCTTGCAAATCACCTCATGTACGTGATTGCGGAGAACGACTTGGCACCATTTTGGGTGCGTTTTCCCATGTGGTGGCTATGCAGTTTCAAGGATCGCCAAGCTCCTAAAGGTCATTTATGGACACAAGCTGAGTTTCGGCATAACGGGAGGAATTTTTTTTATTTTTATCTTTCCTCTTGTCTGTGTTTGGGACTGGGTGGAGACATCCCAAATTAGGAATTGGTTTTCCTCATTTTTCATTACCTCACACGTTTGGTTTACTTTCGTTACATCTCATTGACTTTATGTTCATTAACCCATCATTTGTTGAATTTACTGGTGTTTGTTTACTCGTTGTGGGTTTGAAGATAAAACCGTGTGCTTCCGTCTGGTACACGCCTTTGATGCCCTCTATCCCGCGTGCGCCGTAATGTCCAACTATCTCTGTTGTTCGTCTCCAACTAGAACCGTTCAGCTATCCGTCCAGATTCATGTTAACCTGACTGAACACAACTGGGTCAGGAAGGGGATATAACCTTACTGCTGTGGACACAACATAGAAACATATGCATGATATATTGGATTCGCTATATATGCTAGATATCCCTTATTGTCGGGTTTTCGCGTCTGTCTGTGTGTGTGTGTGTGTGTGTGTGTGTGTGTGTGTGTGTGTGTTGTGTGTGTGTGTGTGTGTGTGTGCAACGCGAGGCTCCACAGCACGAACAGCGAGCAATTTCGATGAAACTTTGCCAACAGGTGGAATATATACTGGGAATGTGCGCATTTGAATTTCGTTGCCTAGCAACCACCCGTTGCTGTGCAGCGGCTGAAAAACGCGTACAGTATTTTCAATACTTGTCCTTCAGTTTTGAATGTAGAGAAACGAGACTTCGGAATTAAACACTTGGAGATATTTAGAAAATTTTACTCGAGCCGATTTTTGATTGAGGTTTTATTTTTCAAATGTAGTCCTTCAAAAATCGGGTGTCTATTTACCGTCATTTAAGGTGTGTATACAGTGTTTGTAAGGAACGACACCGTCGTTCACCTTCGATCTCTCCTCGATCCAAACGTTATTGACCAAAGTGAAAAAGGATCCAAAATAAATGAAATCACCGGCATTTCTGTCTTTGTGGATTTCTAATAATATGTTTATTTATTTACCGAAAACGATTCCACGACCCACACACCACCTTCAATTATTTATTTATTTCCGAAAACGATTCTCCACCCATACACCACCTCCAATTATTTATTTATTTACTGAAAACGATTCCACGATCCACACACCACCTCCAATATTTATTTATTTACTGAAAACGATTCCACGATCCACCCACCACCTTCAATTGTTTATTTATTTACCGAAAACAATTCCACGACCCACACACCACTCCAATTATTTATTTATTTACCGAAAACGATTCACCCAACACCACTCCAATTTTTATTTATTTACCGAAAACGATTCCACGACCCACACTCCGCCTCCAATTATTTATTTATTTTCCGTAAACGATTCCACGATCCACACACACCTCCAATTATTTATTTATTTACGGAAAACGATTCCACGACCCACACACCACCTCCAATTATTTATTTATTTACCGAAACGATTCCACAACCCACACACCACCTCCAATTATTTATTATTTAAAGTGGGAGTGGCGTAGGAAAGTGGGCGTGGCTTATGAAAAATATTGTGTGGCTCAGAAGGTGTGGTCAAACAAGAGCATTGAGAGAAGTTTATCGGGTTTTCCGTCTGTGTGTGTGTGTGTGTGTGTGTGTGTGTGTGTGTGTGTGTGTGGTGTGTGTGTGTGTGTGTGTGTGTGTGTCTGCAACGCGAGGCTCCACAGCACAAACCAGCAAACCGATTATTTTTCAAATGGTAGTCCTTTAAATAGGGTGTCTATTTACCGTCATTTTTTATGAGGAGTGCCAGTTGGCAAAATACGCAATAGGAAAAATCTTGCCAGGCAGAGGAACAATTGTATGTGAACAATACGTCTTGGCAATGAATCTTCGTCGGTGGATCGGTCAGAATGAAAAGCATCGTATCCAGCGCTTCGATCCTAGCGAATCCCTTGTCCGCTACCGCTTGTATGTATATATGTGTGTGCATATATATATATATATATATATATATATATATATATATTTAAAAAACCGCATGTAATCCAAAACCTTCCAACCAAAAGCGTCTCCGCATCCACTTTCCGCCAGTACTCCAGGGGCTTCCTGGCCATGTCCATTTGCCTCTGGCTCACAAGAAGCAGAGACATTAATATCACAGCCAAGGTAAGTGAATCTCGCTGTGATCTCAACATCCTCACCAGGAACAGTTACAGACAAGATAGCAGCATCCAATATGTCATTGAAAGACGATATCTTAGTTTTGATCGAGGAGACCCCTAATCCCACCAGCTCTAACTCTGCATTCAGTGCCTGGAGGCCCACATCAGGATATCCACAGTCACCGCAAAGATGACGACATCATGTGTGAAATCAAGGCCAGAGATCTTGAGCTGCACAAATGATGGACCGCAGCTTGATCTCTCTGACATCCTCCCCAGAATCCAGTCCATACAAGTGCTGAAAAGTGTGGGGGCCAGTACACACCCTTGATAAACTCCATTAACAACTGGAAATAAGTCAGAGATGAACCACCGCACCTCTCAGCACACTCAGTGCAAGAGTATGGTTCAGAAATTAGATCAATCAGTTTTGGTGGAACTCCACACAAAGACCAAGAATCCTCCAGAGGGCATCCTGATTCACTGAA
>CM068961.1:69125524-69182312 GCA_035128595.1 Eptatretus atami
GAGATCATAGGCTGCAAGTATCCCCTGCTGAAACTTCTTCTGCATTTGGTAAGGACCCAAAGAGCAAGGATACAGTCAATTGTTGACCTCTTTGGTGTAAAGACAGACTGGTATGGCGGCTGGTGGTCAAGCAGATGGTGGGCAATCCTATCAAGACTTACCCGAGCAAAGACCATGCCCGGCACAGACAGCATCATAACCCCTCTTTAGTTGGTGCAGTCGGGGCAACCACCCTTCTTTTTCCAGAGAGGGCGAACAAGGCCTCTCTTCTAGTCAGTTGAGATGATGCCTCTGCTCCAAACAGAGCACAGAACTGCATGCAACGACACAAGTACAGCATTTCCACCAGCCTTGAGAAGTTCAGCATGGTTGCCACAGATCCGAGGAGCTTTACCCCCTTTCAATTGGTTCACCGCAGCCTGTGTTTCGACAAAAGAAGGTGGTTCACAGTTGATTGAAGGGTCAGAAATATGGATATTAACACCCCTGACATCCAACTCACCAGCTGGTGGGTCATCATGGTACGGCCGCTCAAAGCAACCATCTCAGTGGGCCTTCACTTCAGACTCCTCTGTCAAGGGCTCACCACCCTCTGCTCTAACTGCAGTACACCAAGTGACGGGCTTGGAGGAATGCAATGCATGGATTCCTCTGCAAGCAGGACGAGAATCACTTGACCACAGGTGATGCTCTTCCCCCTCATAGATTCCTCGCACATAGGCCTCCTTGTCCACCCTCAGCGAACGTAGTTTTATGCCTCAGCTCCCTGAACAGCTCAGTTCTGCCATTAAGCCTGGCCCTGCGACTCTGATCAATGGGGTTCAGTGTCCCTTGGGAGACAAAGTTCCTCTTTACCTGATGGTGGGTTCCACGCCAACCATCGGCAACATCAAGGATGGTAGTCTTGAAGGCACTCACAACTCTTCAAGATCCCTCAAAACACACACTCCCATTTAATTGTTCGCAAACTCTCAGCTACCTTTCATCCTTGAGCTTGCACAACATCCAGCCTAGGCTGGGATGGAACATTTGTCCTTGATTTAAAGCTGCAACTTCAGAGATGCTACAATAAGCCTGTGGTCAGTATTGAAGAGCCGAGCACTCTGATAGACCCTGCAGTTCTGGAGCATCCTCCAGCGACCATCAACAAGTACAAGGTCAATCTCCTTTGCCACACCACCAGTGATAGAATACCAAGTCCAGTGAAGTGGCTGTGGGCGCTGAATCCATGATCCAGCCACCCTAAGTCCACGAGATCTTGCAAAGTCAAGGAACTTAGTGCTATTCTGGTTCACAGATCCAGACCCATGGGGACCAACACATGTCTCAAAACCATCCCTATCAGTTCCACTCGATGCATTGGAATTTCCCAAGACTAGAAGTGTATCTCACCTGGGGCACTGATCAACCACAGACTTGAGCACGGCATCAAACTTTTCCTTCACAGTGAGATCACTCGCCTCAATCGGAGCCTATACAGACACCAAGGAAATGACATCCAGAGAGTGACTAATCCTCAGTCTTACAATATGCTCGTTGATCAGTGTTACTTCAATTATCATGGGAGTCAGATTATTGGACACAGCTACAGCAACTCCTTTACCATGTAACTATCAGAGTGACCAGACCAGTAGTTGGTGTAACCAACCGCCATGATCTCACCATTATCTGGTCTCCGAACCTCAGATGGTGCCGCAATACTGATGTGCAAATGCTGGAGCTCAGATGACAGCAGAGAGAGGTGATCATCCTCTCTCAGAGTGAGGACATTCTAGGCACTCACCTGAAGGGATCAACTCAATTTAACTCAAGGAGACCGCCATCTGGTGGACGACACCTCAGCACCACCCCGACAAACACCACCACAGCCGGACCCAGCAACTTTTCCCCGTGTTTTCCTACTATCATCAAAGAATGTGGGTCCCGAAGGCTTTAGCTCAATCCCGTCATCTGGTGAGTTGCCCTGCAAAGGGCAGCTTCACAGGAGGTACTCCCACAGAGTGGGTTCTTCTAAGCTATATTTGTGTTTTTTGTGTATGTTGCGGAATTAAGTGTTTTACGGTGGCCGGAGTGCAAATCCTGAACCCACCCTCCGAGAAAGAGGTAACCCAACTGCAGGAGGACGTCTGCAAACAGAGTTGAGCACCAGATATGTATGGCTGTTGGCTCACTGGGAGCTCCATTGTCCTTTGACTCTTTTGCCCCCAATTAACAAGGGTAAGGCTAAATGTCTATCAAGTTATCAATTTAACACAATATACAGAAACATTCTACATGACAAGTTCGTAACCACATTGTACAGAGTGGTAGACACAATGAGAGCAACCAAACACAGCAATGAACTTGTCAATATAATAAAACAACTAGTCAGACGTATGCTATCATCAAACAGGGAGCTACAGTTAACAGATTAAAACAAGTTTTCTTTCAGATCATAAAACGACACCAAAAAGCATTCATGAAATACAATATAAATGGTAAAAAATATTATTATTAAAACATAGGGGCAAAACCCCTGGGTGCTCATATGGTAGCGGCTGGACAACATAACCAGGGAACCGCTGGCAGGCGTGGATGACCCACAAAATATGTAACAGAGAAGAAAGTAAATACCTATGGATTTTTTTAATGCCATGAACAAACCTTGCGTCTACATCACGGATGATGAAGGTTGTGGTCAAGAGTTAAATAAAATTGTGTGTGTGTGGTTTCAGAAAAGAAAGCAAATACCTATTTGTGGGGCAAGGACTCCATAGAACCCTTAAACCCACACTTTTCAATGCATGAACAAACCTTGGTACAGTCACGGATGATGATGGTTGTGGTCAAGTTTCAATAAAATTTGTGTGTAGTTTCAGAAAAGAAAGCAAATACCTATTTGTGGGGCAAGGACTCCATAGAACCCTTAAACCCCACACTTTCTATGCCGTGAACAAACTTTGGTACATCACGGATGATGATGGTTGTGGTCAAGTTTCATCAAAATTGTGTGTGCAGTTCTGTGAAGAAAGTAAATACCTATTTATTTAAAAAAAAAAAATGGGGGGGGGGGGGGGGCAACCCCTAGACTCCTTTGGACCCGATATATATTTTTAATCCCATGAACAAACTTTGGGACATCATGGTGATGAAGATTGTGGTAAACTTTGCATCAAAACCGTGTGTGTTTCAGAGAAGAAGTTGCAAGTATTTGTGGACGGACGGATGGACGGAAGATGTGTGTGGAAGAAAAATAATTATATTCATGTATTCTCAATTAAATTCACTTGTTGCTGGTATTTTATAAATTTAATTTTTGTACTGGAGTACAATTAGCTGTCAGTAATGTTTCCCTTTTCCCGACAGCCTTTTGACCTACATATTGATAAAAGCAATAGCTTGCTATGAAAAAGGTCTTGCTCGCTGCATAGAAACAGGCTGACCTGGTTGATACACTGCAAACTTTCGCCTTGTGCCTGTTAGCTCATCCCGTAGTTGAATTGCCAAATGTCTCACCCTCCCATTTTTTGGATGTCAAATGAGTATTAGAGGGATAGCTTCGGGATTCTAGTGAGTGAAGTTCATTTGAATGCTTCAGTGAATCATTGAATGTTCTTCCTCCGTATATACGAAATTAAAGATTCTCTTTTAGATGCTGATCCATTGTGTGGAAATCGAGTTATTTTCCACCACACGTGCCATTCCATAAGCTCCTCGGAACTACGTTCCAGGTGAGCTGAAGAAACATACATAGCATAATACATACATACATTATATATATATATATAATATATATATATATATATATAATGTGTGTATAAAACCATTTTCAGTTTTTTCTCAGAGACAGGGCAGATGTAGAAACTGTTTTAAATAACAGTTTAATATTTGAATAGCAGTTTGATCCAGAGTGAGTGAGATGGTCGTGTTTGTTGTGGACATGTTATATTTAAGGTAAGATATACATGATTTAATGTATTATCATATAATGGATTGTGTGATAGGAGTTGTAACTATGTGATAATATATTAAATCCTCCAGCAAGTTAAAGTTGATTTGTGATGTTCAATTGATGGGTTGACCGACTGCCTGACGCAACTGGAGTAGTGGATTCTGCTGACGTAGGTAATCTACTAATGTGGATCCGCCCTTTGAAAAGGTTCTGGCTGAAAGAGTTGAAACCTCGAGGAAGAACGGTGCCCAAATGATGATCCGTGCAGTCAGAAACAATCAATTGCTGACAGGTTAAGGTCTTACTTTACGTAAGGGAACTATGTTGGAGTTTACAATTTAAATTAAGTTGAATACAGGTTGTTGTGAATTAACATCATTTACAACAATCCTTAAAATTATATTATATTTTAGGAACAGCTGATACTGTATGATGAAGTGTGTGTGTGTGTGTGTGTGTGTGTGTGTGTGTGTGGTGTGTGTGTGTTGTGTGTGTGTGGAGTGAGTGAGATAGAATTGTGAGGAACAGAAAATGAAAACACCATGTACCCGTAGGGTGATCCGTATCTTGCAAAGGTGACCACGTGTGACTTCTTTAAGGTCACACTGAGTGAACAGAGCTGCTATCCCACCAGGAGCGACTCCTTGAGGAATATCTGCCTACGAGAGATTCCGATGAGAATCGTTCTACAGAGTAACCATGAAAAATATGCGTTTGCCTCAAAACGTCACCAAATCACGTCATAATATCTCAAGCTTGATATATCTAGAAAGCACTCATCGAGGTTGTCAATTTAAGGTATACACGATATGGTTCCTAAACTTGAAAATTTGACTTGGGGTCAAATATGTTTGACCTTAGGCGTTAACCATGAAGGTCAAGGCCAATCGCACCAAAAATTAATCATCTGAATGCCAGACCATGAAATATATTCCCATGAAGTTTGAAGACGATCCGATCAAAATTACTCAAAAATAAGGGTTTCGTCGACTCCCCTGATTGCGACAAGTGACCTTGACCTTTGACCTTGACCTTCAAATTTTATGCGCTGAAAGGGACCTCCATAGGCCTCTGATATGCGAAGTACAAAAATTTCCAATGAAAACTGTGCTTGCAGAGTGATTTATACGTGATTACAGAAAAAAAAAAAAAAAACAACAACAAAAAAAACAACATGAAGGTCAAGGCCAATCGCCACAAAAATAATCAGCTGAGGCGCCAGACCATGAACTATATTCCCATGAAGTTGAAGCGATCCGATCGAAAATTACTCAAAAATAAGGGTTTTGTCGATTACCTGATTTGCGAAAAAGTGACCTTGACCTTTGACCTTGACCTTCAAAATTATGCCTGAAGGGACCTCCATAGGCCTCTGATATGTGAAGTTACAAAAATTTCAATGAAAATGTGGTCTGCAGATTTTTTTCGTGATAGAACAAACAAACAAAACAAAAAAAAAATAAAAAAATAAAAAAAAAAAAATACAGACTGACTAACATATCTTGCAAAAACTTCGTTTGGCAAGATAAAAATGTGTGTTTGTGTGTGTGTTTGGAGAGTAGAGAGAAGGATGAAGAAGTAGAGTAAAATTAACTTGCTCAGCAATGAACGAACAATTGGTCAAACCATACAATTCACCCGTTTTAAGTCAGTACCCTGACTTAAGGCACGGTACTGTACAATTTTTTATTCACCAATATAAAACTGTATTGTTATGATGAGATGACAAGGATGCCATTTATAATCAACATAAATTTCTCACATTTAACTCTTAAACCAAAGAACGTTGAGGAAGATGCTTATTATGTATACAACATCTTGGAAAACTTTTCTCCCAATGATAAACTCCCAGTCGAGCAACATCTCAAGGATACACACAACCTGTTCTGAATTATGAACCAGATCGCTTAGTCATTAGCCGATATTTGTGAGCATGTTTGACAACAACCTCTACTATACGAGACTGCTAAACAAAAGAGATTTCAAAAACACAAAGTCTTACTCACCTGACAGTGTGTCCAGCCTGTGTGTTTATCGTCCAAGTACAATGCACGTTAGGCCCATAAGGAGATGGGTATCCCGGAGAAAGGATCCGTCCAGAACTTTGGCCCTGAATTTCTCCTCCACATGCAGCTGCAAAAGAATGTGCAGAATGAGCAGATCTTTGTGAATTTTACTGAATGAAAAAAAATTATCAATCTTTCGTCTCTGCAATACATAGCCACGATGATTGTATTGAAATTGTCATGATGCAAGGCAAATGAAAAAAAATTGTACATCGTAGATGAAATTGTAATGAGGTTAGCAGCATTGTGATATAATTTCTTTTTTATTATTATTTCCCACATGAATCAGGTTGAATGTTTTGCAGACACCAGGGAAAATAGTTAGAGTCAATATTCAAACCAACTGTGATAAACCAAGCATGAGCTAAATTTAGACCAGTATAATGGCCAAATGATTCTTCCCACCGCAGGTAATGCTTATTGAACAATCAGAGAAAGCAACTACAATGGTAATAATCAGTGGAGTGCATACCTCCGCCAGGATGAACAGTTTACGCTTTGTATCCCACTGATAGGCCGGATCTGGATTCGGACCAGAACCAAAATCGAATTTAGCTTGTTCTTATCACCTAACCAACTCATCCACCTTGTTTTGTCATAACTCATCCACAACTTTTTGAGATATCATGCTCTATATTGTTTTTAGCGCGACCACTCAATTGGTGGTGAAGAATCACTAAAAAAATTATTGGATCCTAATTCAGATCTTCACGAATATCGAATCAATTCTTCCTTATCACACACCCAACCTGTCTAAGTTTTGTCCGAATCCATCCACAAGTTTTTGAGATATCCTGTTCACAGACAAACAGAGACAAACAGAGGTGAAAACACAACCTTCGGCCACCTTCGGTGGTGGAGGTAATGAAAATGTCGAGTTATTTATTTGGTTGCTAAAATTATTGTCAGACACGTAGACAGATATGGACACAATGATCTGCCGATTATGGGGAAAGATTGTTGTATGCTTGCTTGAGTACAATTTTCTTTTTCCGGTATTTACTTACAAACCCAGAACTTGTTTGCTCTTTTTTCGTTAATCCAAGTGATGAGTCCCCTTCCGTGCCCAAGGCCAAACTATACTATAAAAGAGATGTTTGTCTGTCTGCCCTGTCTGTCTCCATTTTTTGGCCAAACAGATATTTGTCAAACTTTCAGAGATGCATCAGTGACTGCTGGGGAGTGTTATAAGTAAATAAAAATTTTGAAAATCTTAAAAAGAAAAGATGGTTATTATTATTATTATTATTATTATTTTATTTTATTTTTTAATCGCTCTATCGTGCCCAAGCCTTTGTGGTAATGTGAAAGGTAATATTAAATGACCCCTGACCCTTTTCATTAGTGGATATATGGAAGGAAGTGTTTTAGGCAACCACAAAAAAGAAATTGGAAAAAAAATTAATTTCCTCAAAATGCCAACAGGATTAGAAGAGCACCAGGCAACACTGGTATCACTGCTGGCTACCAGTTACAAATAAATAAAAAGTCTGGACTGCATTTTGACCTATTACAAATAAACCTGTGTGTACTGTAACATCTGAATCTGTCGATTCCTGAATCTCGATGTAGAACAACAAACTGTGATCCATTAAACGTGACAATGAAGAAATGTCAATACAGAATTGAGAGCAAGAGACATATGTGGGTGCTATCCTAATGAAGAGTTTACCTGCCTCATGGAAGATCCAAGTGTTGCCAAAGCAGCTTCCTGGATAAATAAGTACACTGTGTGGTTTGTCATTGCCTTGCCAGAGGGTTTGGTTGCAGACTACAGCAGGAATTAAAAATTTGGTTTTGGTGCCGGCAAACAATGACCAACTATTTATGAAGTGTACGTACGATCTTTAACATTCACCAACGATCGCTAGTAGATCTGTGCCCAGGTGAAAGTCCTGTCCTTTGGATGGCATACTCGACACAACATCCGAAATCAAGTCAGACTAAACAGGGCCTCTCTAAACACTCCAATCAGTCAGACAAATCATGACTTATATTATAATATATGCGCAAATCATCACACGTTAAATTTTAGTAACTTTGACATGTAAATAACGAATGACTGCATTTGGGCATGGAAACTTATGACATTACTCCACATGCATTCTTAAGTAATCAGTGAATTAGTAGAAGGAAAATCACATCAATTAAAACAAGCAGCACCGAGTGTGTGTGTTGTGTGTGTGTGTGTGTGTGTGTGTGTGTGTGTAAGTGTGTGAGTGTGTTACCGTATGTGATTGAGCACGTTTATTAGCACGATGAGTTAATGTGGCTAGAAAGCTTGCTAATTGCAGTGAAAGCACATGCTGTGGGAAGTCATCGAGTTGGAAAATTCGTCGGAGAATAAGCATTTTGCAGTGAGATGCGCTGACTTTTTCACAGTGTTAATCATCCTTCCAGTTGAGATTATATCCACAGAGGCCATATCTTTCATAAATAGGCCACATGAAAGCAGGAAGGTGAACCCAGAACCCCACAGCTGGACCCAAATGGAATGGATCTGCAGCCACTACGCTTAGGACAAAAAAAACCACACTCAGGTTTCTTGGATAGCCGGGCACCCCACGTTGAGCAATTTGGTTCAAGAATTGTCAATTTTGTATGTGTTGTGATAGTGCCGGTGGGTGGCATGAGGGAAGGGGGGAAAATACCAAGAAATTTTCACGGCCAGTATGTGGATAATTGTGCATGCAGCGTGTGCGTGTGTCTTGTAATCTCACAACAATATGCTGGGTGTGGTGTTTCTTGCTCATTTCAACCACTGACAGGACAGGGTGCCTCACTGATATGATGCTGAAGACATCTGATTATCCAATCAATTACCATGAACGTCAAAACTCCCATCAGATCAGGTTGAAAGATTGTCTGACAGCCATGAAGTGCAATGCCAATGAGAAGGAAGACATCATGGTGGAGGTAAACGTAACAAATTTCTCTTGCTCTGAATTGTAATTACGAAAGGTCTGCTACATGTGACATAATGATGGTGATAAGTCCATCCCATTTCCAGGGTGGTATTGCTGCCAAAGCAGTCTCATGGCAAGGGAATGCACTTGGTCGTTGGCCATTGCCTTCCTATCAATAGTAGGCAAGACAGGAATTTGTAATTTGGCCAGAGCTAAGACACAAAACGACTTTTATATTGGCAATATAGATACTGTGGAACATTTAACGTCCATCAGCAGCAATTATTGGCAGACAGAACCCTAAATTACCCTCGTCTAGGTATTTGTCACAAAATATTTACGAGTGACTGTTTGGCGGTGTATTGGTTGTATTGTTCTCCCCACGGTTTTTGGAAGAAAAAAAAATTGGGGATATTGTAATCGGCTCCGTCTGTCCTTGTCAATGTGTGTATATATATATATAATATATATATTATATATATATATATATTATATATATATATATATATATATATATTTATATATATATATATTTATATATACACATATATATACGAGGTGTGTTCAAAAAGTATCCAACCTTAATTTTTCGTGCGTAAACAAATGAAGCTAGGGAGGCGTGGTTTGGTGCACGTATGTAGGCGATCCTAATCCGTATGCGTGAATATTTCCCCGCCTGCAGAAGCTGTCAGTCGCCGATGAGTGAGGAAGTGTAAGTGAGCGCCGTCGGATTTTCGTTTTTGACAAAATGACGGAAAAACTTGAACAACGCTACTGCATCAAATTTTGTGTAAAGCTTGGCGATTCCCAAGTGGAAACGATCCGCAAGATTCACAGGCCTTCGGAAAACGAAGCAATGGCCACCACACAGATAAAAGAGTGGTACAACCGCTTCAAAGATGGTCTCACATCAGTGAAAGTGAAGCACGTTCTGGTAGCCCTCAACATCCCGAAGAGATCGTCATTGACCAAGTGAGGACCCTGCTGATGCAGGATCGTCGAATCACGATCAGACAACTTGAAGACGAGGCGGGCGTCAGTATGGACCGTTCATTCCATTGTGACTGAGGATTTGGGCTTAAGGAGAATTTCAGCGAAGTTCGTGCCAAAGCTGCTAACGATCGAGCAGAAGCAACTCCGTTTGGAGATCGCACAGGACATGCTGGAGACTGTGACAGCGGATCCCAACTTCTTCAACACATTGATCACTGGCGATGAGACCACAGTGATCCGTCATTTTGTCAAAAACGCTCACTTACACTTCCTCACTCATCGGCAGTCTGTTGGCGACTGACAGCTTTGCAGCGAGAAAATATTCACGCATACGAATTAGGATCGCCTACATACGTGCACAAACCACGCCTCCCTAGCTTCATTTGTTTACGCACGAAAAATTAAGGTTGGATACTTTTTGAACACACCTCTATATATATATAATATATATATATATTAATATATATATATATATATATATATATTATACACACACACACACACACACACATATCACACCACATCCACATCCACATGTACATATACGTACACGTACAGGTACACACACACACACACAGCAAATACACCCGTCACTTTGTTGAGAGGAATACTAAAGGGGGTGGAGAAAAAAAGGGGGAAGAGACACAGAGGGGTGTGGGGAGAGAGTGAGGAGGTGGGGTCAGGGGGGGAGAGAGGAGAGAGGGGGGGGAGGAGAGAGGGGTGGGGGGGAGGAGAGAGAGGAGAGAGGTGGGAAGCTTGGAAGGAGAGGGAGTGAGGAGGGAGAGGGAGCAAGGAGGGAGGTAGAGTGAGGAGCAGTGGGGAAAGGGAAGGCAGCGAGAGGAGAGAGGAAGGGATGGCAGGCGTGCGGTGGTGTGTTAATTACGATTCATACCGTCTCATCAAAATGATTCGGCATAGAATAACAGTGAAGATAGAAACAAAATAATGTCTGAAATCCATTTTCTACTGGTCATACTATAAATTGCGTCCGGAGATGAACACCGCCAGGACATGTCCAGAGACAAAGCCCATCGGACACGTCCAGAGCCAAGCTGGCTGGAGACAAACTCCCATCCGGACATAAACACTGCCAGGAGATAAATACCGCCCAGACACATCCGGAGACAAATAACGCCGGGACACAAACACCATTCAGACACATCCGGAGACAAACAGACATGGCCCGGACATGTCCGGAGACAAACACTGTCTGGAGCTAAACAACGCCCAGACACAAACTCCATCCGGAGACAAACACTGCCCGGACATAAACACCACCTGGACACAAACACCATCCGGCCACTTCCGGAGACAAACACCATCCATCCACAGAGAGACAGATATGTGTGGGAAGGTGCTGCACTGTATTAGGAGGGGGCAGAGTGAGGATGGGAGAGATAGTGAGGATGGGAGAGCAGAGTGAGGATGGGAGAAGAGAGAGTTGAGGATGGTGAGAGAGGAGGTGAGGATGGAGAGATGGAGGATGATAGAGAGGATGGGAGAGAGAGGATGGAAGAGAGATGAGTATGAGAGACGAGAGAGAGAAGAGAGAAGCAGAGAGCGAGAAGAAGAAGAAGAGAGAGAGAGAGAGCAGAGAGTGAGAGGAGAGAGTGTGAGATGAGAGTTGAGAGTTAGGATGTGAGAGTGAGAGTGAGAGAGAAGTGAGAGTCGCAGAGTGAGGAGAGAGAGTGAGAGTGAGATAGAGTGAATAGAGTGAGGATGTAAGATAGAGATAGAGATAGAGATAGAGATAGTAGAGATAGAGATAGAGATAAGATAGTAAAGATAGAATAGAAGATAAGAGATAGAATAGAGATAGAGCATAGAGAAGAGATGAGATAGAGATAGAGATAGAGATAAGATAGAGTAGAGATAGAGATAGAATAAGATAGAGATAGAGATAGAATAGAGATAGATGAGAGTGAGAGTAGAGTGAGAGTGAGAGTAGAGGAGCGTGAGAGAGAGTGAGATAGAGATTGAGTGCGATGTGAGAGATATATGAGAGTGAGAGTGAGAGTGAGATAGAGATAGAATAGAAGATAGAGATAGAATGAGAAATAAGATAAATAGAGATAAGATAAATAGAGATAGAATAGAATAGAGATAGAGATAAATATAGAATAAGATGAGATAAGATAGATGACTTTATGTCTTTTTTTACAAAAATTTGTTTGCCCTCACATGCAGAGGCTCACACAGTTTGTCACAATTTTACATTCATAAACAAACAACAAAAAGTTAGACAGAGCGGATATAAAGTAACAAACTAGTAAGTGAATTTAAACTGACCCTCAAATACTTTACAGAAGGCATTGTTTATGCACCAATTGGTCATCAAACACCTGACCTGAGAGCAACAACCAGAACTCCCAGTTTAATTCTTGAAACACAAAGGTGCTTAAACACCTCTAAAGCTGTCTGTTGTATAACAAATCATTGCACACTTTTGATTTTCTTGTCCTTATATATCGCAAGGTTAGGCTTGTGAAAGGAAAAAAATCAATTAGAATTGCTGTTGGGGAGTTGAAGGGCATACTCGGGCCAAAAATAAAGGTTGGAAAATCAAAATGACTAGAGAGACATGCCAAAAGCATCTCAGAAAAACAAATAACGGGGTTAAACGTGTACAGCCGTATATACGCTGGAGCGTAGTTTCGGTTTCCACAGAAGGACATGCTCACTTTTGTTTGTCGAGAACCGTGTGAATAAAGAAGTGTTGGCAAACACCCCAATGTGTGATTCTCCATTGGAATCTCCAACCCGTTTGGTGACAGGCTGTGACTTGTACAAGTCCAAATAGGATAAAGGGGGTTTGGTAAGACTGTTGACCCATCTACAGATACGGGAGACAAAAAGGCGAAAAGGACTTTAGCATTGATATGTTTCAGTGTTCGGTTTTCCCAGAAAAGGATCGAATCGCCAAAACAATAGTGTTCTAGACTAGTAAGCCAGATAGATAAGGTGGAAAGGTGGGGAAAAGTCAGAGCGGTATGGGAGGGTTTTTTTTTTTTTTCCAAACTTTTTGTGAGCGCCACAGCGGTGTGATACTGTTTTTAGCCATGCTGTCCACTTTCGACATGATCTAATACCAAACCTTCTAGTCGCAAGCAGGCAGATGCCACCTTAAGCCACTATCATTGCGACATTTCTTCAAGTGGCAAACACTTCAGTTATTGCATTGTTTATAACTGTGACATGAAGCATTTTCCCCTTCATTGCCTTCAAATAAAACATATTGTGTAAACAGTCTCGTTGAAGAACCATGCGTTCAAGTGTAAGTCGCAGGCTGGTCACTTACAGCAGCCGAAAGCTTGCCATGCAATTGCAGTAGGCTTCGGTCGAAAAAGCAGGGTAACCCAGAACAGAATCTATCCTTGGCTTGGAGTCCATCAAGAAAACAAACCTTTCTTTGGTGCAAAGTTCAATTTTTCCAGCTTGTCGGAGGATGCAACTGCGGTGAGTTGGTTTCCAGACCAAACAGGGCTTCCATACAAGAAGCGCCATACTGTTCGCAGCCGCGAAAGCCATTGATGCGGCACTTGACATTCAACAAGTCCTTGGCCACTTTCAGCCCCACTGGTTAAGTTCAGGATTTCACGGTCGCAGCAATGCTTTCCAGACAGAAGAAACGAGGATGCATGTCTGTATGTTGTCCACCGATGTCTGCTGGTGGCTGCTAGGGCAAAGAACCTTGTACCATAACGTTGAGGCTGACCAGACTGTGATTGACTAGTTACCCTGCCTTGGTAGGACAGTTGGCCAGAGTAAACTCTTTCCATTTCAGTTAAAATTAGTTCCATGCGTGCTAACAAACCTCCCCAGTTATGCCTCACAAAATCGCCCGGACCAAGAACCACTCCCAAGAACTTGATCCCGTCATTTTTTCCAAGAATGTTGCCAGCGGAGACATAGGAGGGAAGGGGTGGATAAGGGATAGTAGAGGGTTGGCAGCCCACATTGCTTCTGTTTCGCCCAATTTATTCTGGTGATGACACTTTACTAAAGAGATCCAGGCTACTCGTCATCTTAACAATGCTTCTGCATGATTTATGCAGACACAGCATGTCATCTGCATAGGCGATGGTTTTTAAGGAATTCGTTCCCATTAGTGGACACCAGATAAGGATTTACGAAGCCGGTTTGTTTAGCAAGGGTTCAGAGATAAGAGCATACAATATCCTGAAAAGAGGAAGCCCTGCCTTACTCCTCTTCCCACCCCAATATGGGGGTAAAGTTCATTGTTTACTTTTAAAAGGCCATTATGTTGATAAAAATGTATTGTGATGAAAGAGGGGGCCAAACCGAAAAAATTAAACTTCAAAAGGTTGTGTGAGAACACAGTCAATGCTTCTCCTGGTCAAGAAGACCGGCCACACTCCACCTGATTTATCTACAATACATCAATTATTATCTGAATAACAGAGATATATCCCTGGATATTACGCCAGCGGACACAATAGTTTGTCCATGTGTATAAATATCCTTTAGCAGAGGTGAAATACGTAAGGCCAAAGCTTTTGAGAGGATTTTATAAGTCTGTACACACGCAGGGACACTGGCTCCACTGTGAGATGAGCAAGGGAGTCCCTTTTTTAGGAATCAAATAAGTACAAGTCTTCTGCAAACTTAGTGGGAGTTCATTCTTCTCCAGGCTCTCTCGGAGACAGAAGCATTCAGGTCCAATCAGGTCCAGAATTTTTGAAGAACTCCGCTGGTAGACCATCCAGCCCAGGTGATTTCCCTCCATTCAGGCTCTTAAGGGCAGCAGAAAGTTCTCTATGTGTGAGTGGTGATTCTAATCCAACTTTTGCTGGGGGGATAGACACTGATACATCCGCAATTGAGAACACAGTTCTAAATCAACTTCTTTTGCTGGTAAAGTTTAGAAAGAAAAGTTTTGCGTCGTTCTTAATTTCTACGGGTTAGTAGTGACGAGTTATCAGGACGTTTTAAAGCAGTGATTAAGGAATGAGGCGATTTTGATAAAAAACAAAAAACGGGCTTGGGGTTAAAGAGATGAGGTGTTGAAAGCGTAATCTCGTCAACCCTCCTAGGGTATGGTTGGTGATTATTAACTATTGGAAGAGACTTTTTCTCATGCAGTTTAGTTTTTGTTGGGGGGCAGGGTGGGTTTTAGGTTGCTTTGAATTTGTAGAATTTCTCTTTCGTTCAGTTCCGCTTTATTCTGCGTTCTACTGTGTATTTAAAGAGCAGAAATGTTGACAGAAAATTCGAATTTGACCTTTGTGTTGTCCCACCATAACCGCTGGTCTTTAAAGTGGGGCTTAGCACTACTAAATTGGGACCATACACTTTGACAGGCACATATTAAAGAGGGGTTATCTAATATGGAGATGTTAAGTTTCAAAAAAAAGTGGCGATTTGGAGACGACCCTATTCGGTTAGCACATGGTGATAAGTTGATGGTCCGAGAAACAGATGGAGAAATTCTCGTGGTAGGTGAGAGGATAATAAGGCGGTGAGTTTAGTAAAATCTATCCAGCAAGGGCAGGGCCACCTGACTTTGGCAACTTTACTCCAAGTAAACAGATGAGGTGTTTGGATTTTGTATCCGCCATATGTCTGAAGATAAAATCCTTATTATGTCAGACAGCAGTCTGGCTGAATCCGGGGTGAGGCTCTGCCCATTCCGATCACGGCGGGCTGAAGGGTGCAACTTGAAATCACCTCCATTAGGATTACACTTTTGCAAATCTAATTGCTCATGTAGAGTCGAAACCTTTTGAAGAAGCTTCGGCGGTCTGTTGCCTTTGAAGGAGCATAGACATTTATTAAAGTAAATTCAATATTATTATTCAACAAAATCCAGGGAAGCAAGGTAACCGGGCGGATTATTTCCTGAAATGAAAGTTGTAGAGGCAGAGTGCGGACTAAGCAGAAAGGCAACTCCTGCTGTGCGAGATTGGAATCACTAAAATAGCCGGTCTTTTCATCATTACTATTTTCAACACTGTGCGATGCTGGAGTAGAGTGGGTTTCTTGTAAAAAGGCTACATTAATTTCCATTGTTTAATGAGGTTGACTACTTGGAGCATCTGAGACTGGCTTGCTGCACCATTTATGTTTAGGCTGCCAAAGATCGCCATAGTGATGAAGAGGTGGCAAGCAAAGAAGTGCACGCAGGTCATATTTCATTTCCATTTGCTTAACAATGGCTTTTTAAGCCTACTGCACTGTGGCTCGTTGAATATGGTACATCATTAGGTCGACGGAGATGATATTTTTTGCTGTTTCAATAAAACCATGTAAGTCGAAAAATATTCCTTATTATATCTACATGTCTTTTTCTAAAAGTATGATTCAGGAATTTAGGATTTGCAATGGTGAGACATCAGGAGCACTGTTTGTAGGAATTCTTCGATGTCATCTGGTTCTCCTTCTGACATGTCTAAAAGCACTATCTGAAAATTTTCAATTTCTAATTCACAAACTGTTTATACTCTGTAGTATACAGGTATCAGGTTGTTCCTGTTTTCGACGTGGAGGGAAGAGGTGAGGGGCTTCCTAGATTCCACACTTGAGTAATGTAGAAGGGGGAGGGGAGATGGAGTGAGGGGAGGGGGAGATGGAGTGAGGGAGGGGAGGGTGTAGTATCAGGTCTGCGCTCAGGTTTTTCAGGATGCGGTTTTTTCAGAGCTTTGTCACAAAACTCGTATGACTTAGGGTATTCGATGGAGTAATTCCACCATTGAGGAGTCGTTGGTGGTTAACTCGTGGCACGATGGGGGTTCTGGAGAAGTTTTTTAGTTCTTTTCGGTAAGATCCTTACATGTTCAATTTCCTTTATAGAGAGTAGGGATCTTGACTTGTGGTTTTCAAATTCTCTGGGAGTAAATCCCATTCACCTTGACTACAACAGGGGTCCATTTCATCATTGAGAGCGACTCATACCGATTTGTCATTGACACTGTGTCACATAAGCCCGGAGTTGTTTCACTCAGAGCCAAAACACTTTTTCCTTATTGGGCTTAAGTTCGTTCTTATCCGTTTTTCTTTTCCTTAATAAGGAATTAGTTCTAACCCATCCCAAACACTGAGGTACTGTCCTCTGTGTCCTTCGGTCTGATATTCCGTTCTCTGAGACTGTAACAGGGTCGAGTGCTAAAGGTGGGCCGTATTAGACGGAGCAATAGTTCCTCGCTGTTGGGGATGCAGTTTTCGGGCAGAACGTTTTAAATGGCCGAAACCATTGCAGTTAAAACATTTCAGTGTTTCCTCGAGTGTACACCTGGTACTCGTGTCCATCTATGCGAATTTAAAGACCACATTAAGCACTTTATCGAGTTAGACAGGGAAGCACAATGTACGCCTTGTCGCCTGAAGACATCACGTGTTGAGCCTGCTCGTCTGGCATCGCAAGGTAACATTGTATCTGAGAGACTACGGTTCCAAATCGAGATAATTCTTTTACCAGTGCTTCATTCCGGATGAATGGTGGGACTTACCGAAGTAAATTTAGTACTAGTTGTGGCGAGAGGGGAAGCAAGATGAAATATCATTAACCTCGCCATCGAAGATGGACGGAAGTTACTGTTTTCACCCCTGTCTGTTTGTTTGTTTGTATTTGTGACAGTATTACGGAAAAACTCCTCGACGGATTTCGACGAAACTTGGTGGGGGATTAGTATGTCCAAGGATCATGCCATTAGTATGTTGGACTTGGTCCAAAGTCCAATATGGCCGCTATGGCGGCCATTTTGAAAAATATTTGAATTTTTGTTTTTTGCATTTCTACATGTTTTAAGTGATTTCCACCCCCCCCCAAAAAAAAATTGTTAAGGCACTGTACACCTTGACGATTTAGCCAGCAATGGCAACGTATAAAATGTATGTAAAACGTTGGCGTACGCTGAAATTTTGATGTTTTTTTTTTAAGTTTTGGTCGTATTCATAACATATTAATAACGGGCACAGAACGTTTCGTTGTCTTATAGATAACTTATACCAACGAATGCTTAGCCTGTTGTCTCACAACCTATGCCCAAACGTAGTTATAACTTAGCATAGCGCGCTGCACGTATCGCCACGAACTCGTGGCGTAGCTGTTAAAAACCTGCCGCACGCCGATTTAAATCATAACCGCCTGAGAATTGAGAGAGTGTCAACCACGCAGTCACACCTTGACGATTTTAGCCAGCGTATGCTGACTATGAAAATGTGTCTAAAACGCTGGCACACGTTGAATACGGTATAGGTAAGTTGTGTATACGTTAAGAGCACGCTGAAAACGATGAAGTACGCTTCATATTTCGTGGTACGTCTAATACGTGTGAAATTTCAAGCATGCTGAAAATTTTACGACGTACTCGCCGTATGCTCACACGTTCCGCTACGCTGGGAATAAGTTGTAGGCACGATATGCGATCGTTGACACAGTCACAAAAGTTCCTTGTAAGTTACTCATAAGTCGAAACACGTCGAGGTAATGTTTAGCATAACCGAAACTTATTTTCTCCACAGGCACAATTTCTTTTTTTCTCCTGGCTCCGTAAAGGCACGTGACGAAATATCTGGTTGTTGTTGTTGTTTTTTTATTATTATTATTTTTTAGTCTATCACTGAATTTTAAAATATATTGGACATTTGCTTTTAAGTTCGACGTCGACGTGACAATATCCTCAAACAGAAAATATTCACAGAGGAGGAACTAAGAATAAGACATAAGCAAACTGAAGAGGCAATGGACGTGACGTAATGGCACATGACGAAATATCGGAAGTTATAGGTTTTTTTTTTTTTTTTTTTAAAATGCTGCCATACGCCATTATCACGGTAGCTGTAAATTAGAAACACGTTCAGCAAGTTCTGTGGTCGTCCGGAAGACGTCAATCAAATACGTCTACATACTCAATATGCGTTGGAGGTACGTTACAAATAGGTTCAAGCACATTACTCATAGGTTAGAAATAAGTTTTGGGTACGCTAAGCATTACCTCGACGTGTTTCGACTTATGAGTAACTTACAAGTAAAGTTCCTCGACGGTGTGTCAACGATCGCATAACGTGCCTCGACGTGTGTTCAACGATCGTGTAACGTGCCTCGACGTGTGTCAACGATCGTGTAACGTGCCTACAACACGTTACTCCATAGGTTATAAATAAGTTTCGGGTACGCTAATCATTACCTCGACGTGTTTTGACTTATGAGTAACTTACAAGTAATGTGTGTCGACGATGTGTCAACGATCGCATAACGTGCCAACAACTTATGGCCAGCATAGCGGAGACGTGTGAGTCATACGTGGCATACGTCGTAAAATTTCAAGCATGCTAAAATTGAGGACAACCCAAAGTACAACGATGAAAGCAGCGTAATACGACGTATGGCAGTGTTTTTCAGCTGCGCTCAATGTTTCAAAAACTTACCATAACGTATTCGACGTGTGCCAGCGTTTTAGACAATTTTTTCATAAGTCGGCATTTACGCTGGCTAAATCGTCAAGGTGTGACAGGCCTTTAGAGAGAGAGAAAAAAATTTTTGCAACTTTTTTTCAACATTTCGATTTTGTTTTTTTTGCATTTCTACATGTATTAAGTGATTTCCAACAAAAAACATACCAAAATTATAATTGCGGCTGATTTTGGAACTTCAGGTGGATATACCCATGTTAAGGCCCAGTCACACCTTGACGTTTTAGCCAGCGATGGCAACGTATTAAAATGTATGTAAAACGCTGGCTTACGTTGAACTTTGATGTTTTTTTAAAAAGATTCGGACGTATTCATACGACTTGGTCTTATGTATACCGTATTAGTAACGGACACAGAACGTTTCGTTGTGTTATAGCTAACTTATACCAACGAATGCTGAACCTGTTGTCGGCCTACACAACCTATGCCCAACGATAGTCTAACTTATGCATAGCGCGCTGCACGTATCGCCGACGATGACGTGACGTAGCCTATTAAAAGGCTTACGCACAACTATTCAAATCATAACCACCGCAGAAATGGAAGTGTCAACATCGCAGTCACACCTTGGCGATCTTGCCAGCGTATGCCGACCTAAGAAAATGTGTCTAAACGCTGGCGCACGTCGAATACGGTATGGGTAAGTTTGGTATACGTGAATAGAACGCTAAAGTACGCTATCATACGTCGTAGTAAGTGGAGTACATCAAGTAATTTTAAACATGTTCAAAATTTTACGACGTACTTGGCGTATGACACACGTTCTGCATGCGATGGGAATAAGTTGTACACACGATATGCGGACGCTTACACACGTCGACAAAGGCTACTTGTAAGATACTCATAAGTCGAAACACGTCGGCGGTAATGTCTTTTTTACGCGAAACTTATTTCTAACTTATGTTTGACGTGCTTTGAACCAATTCTTTTTCGTAGTCCAACCCACATTGACGTATGTAGACGTATTCATTGACGTCTTCGTCGCAAAAACGAATGAACGTGTTTCTAACTTACAACTGCATATAATGACGTGTTCCCAGCGTTTTGGGGAATTGGTATATAAAAATGGTCTTCACAAGGGGGAACCCATCAGTGTTTTCGACTCCTTTTTTGAGTCGATGTCCATGTTCAGCAGTAACAGTATCAGTATCAGTATTAGTAGTAGTTTGTTCATGTTGGCAGTAGTAGGTGATGTGATGGGGGAGGGTGTGGGTTGATGATGGATCTCCTTGCGTCCGCGTGTCCACGGGTAGGAGACATCTTTGCACCATTGTTCGAAGTTCTTCGCGGCTAATTTTTTGGGTTTTTTCAACAATGAGCTATGGCTTGTTTTTACGTTTTAGGTGTATTCATAACGAGTTGGACAAATGCTTAAAGGTACTAATAATGTACATAGAGCGCTTCGATACCTTATAGATACGGTATACCAACGAATAATTATCGTGTAGCCGGCGTTCACAACCTATGCCCAACGATAGCCTAACTTATCTCATATCGTGCGGCAGTTTATCTTTGCCGGTGACGTGGGTTTGCTATTCATAGGCTGCCACTCAAAGATTTAAATGGCTGCAACTCCACTATTGAAAGTAGACGCTTGCGCTCAACAATTGGATTTTTTTTACACTCAACGACTTTTAAAACGGTGCACTCAACTATTTTAATTGTTTACAATGAACGATTTAAATTGCTGTCACTCGCCTTGTTTTTTGACGCTAGGCGCTCGGAAAATTTGAAGCGTTTCTATGAACGTGCTAAATCGCTCAACTCCACTATTGAAAATAGACGCTTGCGGCCAAACAATCGCAATTGTTTACACTTAACGTGTTCTTATCGGTTCAATCAACTGGTGTCTTATCGGTGCAAATTTATCGGTGCAAATCTTATCGGTGCAAATCTTATCGGTGCAAATCTTATCGGTGCAATCAAATCCCGATCATGGGTCACCAGTACTTCTCCTCCGTTCACGTCTCTTTCTCTCGGTTCTATTGGCACGCAACTGGTGCAGTGCCAATCGATGAGGTATGCTGATGTTGGAGGACAGGTAGATATGTAGTGTCATCGTTGCCGGATACTCCATCTCTCGTAATGTCATGGACTGTACTCGCTATGTAGTCTGCAACACTGACGGGTTCCTCCTGTGAAACCCCTTTTTATTTTACAATTCCCCTAATCGCTGCCATTACATCATTATCTGGTATCTGTAGGTTGGGAACTCGTTCGTTAAGTTCTGTAGTCGTCCGGTAACTCAATACGTCTACATACGCCAGTATGCGGCGGAGGTGCGTTACACACACGGTGCAAAGCACGTCACTCATAGGTTAGATGAAAGCCTCTTTTCCCTAAACAATAACTCGGCATGATTCGACGTATAAGTAACTTTCAAGCAAGGAGTGTCGAAGTGTGTCAACGATCGCGTAGCGTGTTAGCAACATGTCACTGATAGGTTATAAATAAGTTTCAGGCACGCTAAGCATTATACCGACGTCTTTCAGCCTATGTGTAACTTAAAAGTAACGTGTGTCGACGTGTTGTCAACGATCGCGTAACGTCCTACAACACGTTACTCATAGCTAGGAATAAGTTTCGGGTACGCTAAACATTACCTCGGCGTGTCTCAACTTATGATTAACTTACAAGTAACATGTGTTGACGTCTGTCAACGATCGCATAACGTGCCTACAACTTATGGCCAGCGTAGTGGAACGTGTTAGTCATACGCCGCATACGTCGTGAAATTTCAAGCATGCAAAAAATTTGAGGACAACCGAAAAGTACAACGTTTAAAGCCAGCGTGCAACGACGTATGGCAGTGTTTTCCAGCGTGCTCTCAATGTTATCAAAACTTACCCATAACGTATTCAATTGTGCCACATTTTAGACCAATTTTTCAAAAATCGGCATACGTTGGCTAAAACGTCAAGGTGTGACTGGGCCTTAAAATCAATTTCTGTCTCAAGGAATCTAGTTATGACGAATGATTGAGTATGTAAAAGTTAAAAGTAAAAGGGAAAGTTGCAAACTATAACTCTGTGAGCACTGTTGACGTCAAGTTGAATGAATAGGATATCAGGTTCACTTGAGTGACCTAGCAGTATTGGCGGCGGAGGTTTTGCACTCTACGAGTGCTCCCCTCTAGTTTTCAGTTGTTATTCCAGTCGAGACGATGTCATGTACTAATTGATCGTCTGATAAAAAAACAACTACTCGTTTATTCATGCGAGAAGCTGCGCGACTTTTTCAAACCCAACCATATTACTAATGGCAGTAACAATGTCATCAAACACTGACCTCGTTAGGAGGAACGAACACGACGCCATTTTCCTCGTCAAGGCCTCATAGCCGCGTAGCGGAATGTGCCGACATTCTTTGATTTCAAAGAACGGAAGGGAGGGGGGTGAGGGAGGGAATGAGGGGAAAGGTCATATAACCGCTCCGACATGTATTTCGCCGAACAAAACAAACACACTCGTAATACAGGTAAACAGGAACGCACTCGATAACGAAGTAGGCCACCGGCTCAAAGCTTACCTATACCACAAGCTGTGGGCTCTCTGTCTCTCTCTCGTCCCAAAGAGGAAAGGGGAAGGTAAGGAACTAAAAATATAAACACAAACCGTTATGAACGAGGGGAAAAGGGGTGGGTGGGAAGGGGACGGGGAAAGGAGGGGAAGGCGAGTCAAGAAAAAAGGGGGTGGGAGTGGAAATCGGAGGGGGAGAGGGAAAAAAAAAAGACGATGAGAATATTAAACGACAGGGGGAGAGAATAACACTGGACTCACAACACCGAGCAGGAGCCTACGGCGGCCATGACACACGCCCAGAGACCAAACCACCGGAGAGCAGAGAGAGAGAGGAGGAGAGAGAGAGAGAGAGAGAGAGAGAGAGAAGAGAGAGAGAGAGAGAGAGAGAGAAGAGAGAGAGAGAGAACGAGAGAGGAGAGAGAAGAGAGAGAGAGAGAAAAAATTAAAAAAAAAGGGGGCAGGATGGGAGTTAGGCAGAGAGAAAATATTATACTTTATGAACTAAACACACACACACACACACACACACGTTTGTTCAATATTGTAAATTTTTCAGGAATCGGCAGATTGGAGTCAGTGTGATTACTGACTGCAGTACGTACTGTATTCAACCAAAAAACCTTGAATATCTTTCACCGTTGCTTAGGCGGAATTTCAATAAACAAATAACAACGTTGCATTTATATAGATATTTCAAGGAGATGTGCATAAACTTGAATATTTACAAACAGCTGCGTGTGATGGGTGGAAAAAAAATTTGGCTCGGTAATTTAGAAAACATTAATATGGCAAACGGCTCGGAAATCGGGTGTTATTAAATATATTTTACTTTGAAACTCAGAAAGGGAAACCAGATAACCTTTGTAAAGCTTATCTGGAAACCAACTGCTTTAGAAACAGATGTGGGGACAAAGGGAAACTTGATAAAACCTCCATCAGATACGGGATGAAAGTTTAACACCATGGCACCCGTAACAGGCATGGCATGCCCACAGAGAATCCCTACAGATCCAAATCTACCGATATGTACCACGTCTGTATGGGCTGTATCCGTACCTCTACCTTGTGTAACAAATGCCGACTGCACCTCCCGATCGGGAAAAAAAACTGTACCACTATCGTCTGTAGGGTGCTCGGTAAGTGGCTTAAGCACTCAGGCAAGCACTCCAATGGAATAGCTGGCTTGGCAAGCGATTACCAATTGTCGTCGATAAAGCCATAGACCCGGAAAGGCCCATGCAATGTCTGAATTGAACAAATTAACACTTTTTTTTAGCAGTTGGAACTGCCGCTAAGTTCAATTCTGGAGCTTAAATTTTGTAACTCAGCTGCGTTTAAGAGATTCTCGTGATGATCACATGTGTGGAAATGAAATAAAGCCACGGACGCTGGCGTCTCCTTGTGTTTATAAGCATTGCAATTTGTCCAGTGATTCGTGGGTATCTATCATATGAGTGATGAGAGTGAAAAATAAAACTTCATTGTGAGGAAATTATTGTGGCCTGTTCCAAGTCAAGGTATGGTTGAGCAGGCCAAAAAAACATGGCGGCTTCAGACCCCAGCGAGGTAACCCAAGATACGCCTTGAGACCCTATATAGAGTGAGGTGGCCGAGAATGCACCATATAAACGACATAATTAAAAATGGCCGTTAATTATCTTCAAAAGGGGTGTTTAAATTAACCCAAACACCCAATTTTCATTCCTACACTCCCTTGGAGTTCCCTTAGCTGCTTAGCATGTATGCAAAGTTTCAGGCTGTTCCGTCTCATGGTTTTCGAGTTATGGAGAAGACACACACTGACATTTATTAGTGTAGATATTATGACTGTCATTTTTGTTGAAGTGAGATGTTTATTATAAAAGTTGAGAAGGGTAAAAACGTGAAAAGTATGAATATTGTGTTAAATTTTAAGCTGTGTGGGAAGATCACGAGCGTGGGAATTTTTTGGTTATTCCTGGATATTGAACCATTTTGATTAATCATGAGTTTCTCGCAGCATCTGGTAACAGAATAATCTAGTAGTTCCGAGTAATTTATAGAGAGAGGGGCTTTAACAAATGTAGATGGACTGAGTGTTTTTAACTAGGAAAAACAGTCATCCGATGATGAGCTGGATACAGTGCCGTCCGGAGTGTTAGTATTTTGCTTGCGTTATATACAATACCAGTGTGGATTGGCTCACTACGCTCGCCTCTCCCAACGTCGTTGCAGAGATTGACGTCACAAATTTGCTATGTTGTCATGATTTACACCAATCATAATACAAACATTTCTTTTCTCCAAATTTATTTGTAATATTGGTGTTATTATATTTATTTGAAATTTATTTGTGATATAAGAAGGTACAAGTGGGCTAAATGGTCAAGGGTCTAAGCTGTCTGAAGGGTGTAAGGGGTCTGAAGGGTCTTTTGGGTCTTCAGGGTATTTTTGGGTCTTTGGGGTCTTCAGGGTCTTTGGAGTCTTTTGAGTCTTCAGGGTTTTTTAGGTCCCCGGGGACCCCCAAAAAAGCGTATCAGCACAACAGAGACATTGATTGAAGGTTTTCTTATCTCGTGTAGATAAGATTCTTCCGTGATAATTTTGATCAACCGCAATTTCAAAACTTAAGTCTACAAAATTAAGTTTATCTATACTAATAAAAGGGTGTGTGTGTGTGTGTGTCGTTGATTGGTATCTACGTATGTGGGTTTTCAGAATGTGGAATGGAGTCCTAGCAGGGAGGGCTCAAAGTATCCACCTTTATTTCAGTAAGGGGTCACGATTCCTGAACCAAGCTATGAAGTTCTTTGTTCTCAAAGTTTTGTGCCGAGTGCTCTCTTAAGGATCGTCGCTGAGCCCCAGACAGCTTCCAAATGTTGTTTGTTTGTTATAATATTCCCAGGGATGGTTGTTAGCTCACCTATAAAGTAGCTCCGGGGAGTTTATGGGATGGCACGTCGTCCGTCCGTCTACAAATACTTGCAACTTCTTCTCTGGAACTACACATACAATTTCAAAGAAATTTGACCACAACCTTCATCACACCATCCAGGATGGCAAATAAATAAACGCCGGCGGTCTGAAGGAGCGGGTCTACAGAGGGAGTTTACTGGGTGGGGGGGGTGGGTGGTGGAGTGGTTTGCTTCACCAAAGAGGTATTTGCTTTTTTCTCAAACGTACACACAATCCGATGAAACTTCACGACAACCTTCATCACCCATGAGTACCAAGTTGTTCATGACATTAGAAAAATCTGCTCTTTGGGATTTAAGGGGGTTGGGCCCCAAAATATGTATTTGCTTTCTACTCCAAAACTACACATACAATTCCAATGAAACTTGACCACCATCTTCACCGCACATGATGTCTAAAGTTTTTCATGAAAAAAAAAGCGTCTAAGAGGTCTATAGGGAGAGGGGTTTGCCCCACAAAATATGCAGTGCTTTCTTCACAGAAACTACACGCAATTCCGATGAACTTGACCACCATCTTTACCACCCATGATGTACAAAGTTTGTTACGACATTAAAAAGCATTGGGGCGAAGGGGTTCTACGGGGGGGGGGGGGGGAGGTCAGGTATGGGAGCATGTGCCAGAGCAGCGCGTCGCTGCGTCCACTTTAAGCCGGTACTCCAGGGGCCTTTGTCTGGCCATCCCCCAGGCAAATGCCTGGCCCTCCCAATCTCCTTGAGATGCCGACAACTTGCTGCAACCACAAGGGGCGTGGTCGGCCATTGGCCTCCTCCACTCACGAGACTCCTCGCCGAGAAATCTGGTGAGCAGGATCAGCATCAGGAAAACGAGCCACATGTCCATACAGCCGCAGCTGACGCTCACGGACTATGCAGGTAACAAATCACATTGAGTCTCTTCAGCAACCGCTCGTTGGACACAAAGTCCGACCAACGATAGCAAGGATTTCCGAAGAGACCTGTACAAAGGAATTAAGTCTCCTCTCAGATCCTGTCTTGGTCAGAGTCCAAGTCTCACATCCATAGAGCAAGACTGGAAGCACCAAGGACCTGAAGACTCGGACTTTCATCCTCCTGCACAGGTACCGGCAGCGCCACACCCCATTATCCAGTGAATCCATACTCCCAGCCTGACCCAGTGTCTATTGACCTCTGAATCACAGCCAGCAGAGACATGAATATCACTGCCAAGATGGGGGGGGGGGTTCCTCCAAATATGAATTTGCTTTCTTTTCTGAAGCCACACACACAATTTGATGAAAATTGACCACAACATTATCATCCGTGATGTACCAAGGTTTGTTCATTGGCATTAGAAAAAAAAAAAAAAAAAAAAAAGGTATTTACTTTCTTCTCCATTTATATTTTTGTGAGTCATCCATGCCGATCACTGGTTGTCTGGTTATCTTATCCAGCACTAGCAGTTGATGCCCAGGGGTATGCCCTATGTTTGATATTCTGTGAGGTTCTTTGTCATCATTCCTGAAGGTCCAGCTATCACTGGTAGAACTTTGGCATTCTTCAGCTTCCAGGATCTTCTCACTTCATTCTTGAGGTCTTGGTGTTTGTTATTTTTTGATTTCTGCATCGTGATCCCAAAATGACTGCTATTAACACCTCAATAAGCAATGCCTTCTCTTTTTTTTGTACCTCAGTATGATATCTGTCGCAAAACTTTGTTTTCGATGTCACGCTCGATGGATCATTAGTTCGTACTGAGCAGTTGGTACTTCCATGTTTTCAGTATTACTTTTGGTTCATGTTCCCACAAATTTTCTTGGACTGGAATATCAAAGTTTTTGCAGATGTGCCAGCGGATAACTTTACAAACTCTGTTGTGACATTGTGTATACAGCTGTTCTGACATGAGTTTGTTTTTATGTGTGTGTTCGGTCATGAAGCAAAACATATCATTCTCTTTACTAACCCCACCTCCACCCCTCAACTTTCTCTCTTCTTTTGGTTTTTTCAGACCCCTCTCTCTTCTCTCTCTCCCTTCCCTCCCCTCTCTCAACCCCCTCAATACCCCTTGTCAGCAAAGCGATAGCTCGTAAATAATAAGATTATAAGTTATATTGTAACTTATAAGATTAATAAAAGATAGATCTGAGAACATATGAGTGAAGAGGAAGAAGATGCGGTTTTCTCAGCTCGTGTCGATAAGAGTCTTCCGTGATAATTCTGACAATTGATTTGCAGTGATTTCAAAATTTAAATGTACAAAATTAAGTTTATAAATTAAAACAATATAATTTAAAAGCTATATTGTTCGTTTATAACTTTTAAGATTAAAAAAAAAAATAGATGCAAGGAGAATGTGCTCGTGAAGAGGAAGAAGAGGCGGCTTTGGAGCTCCCAGAACGAAAGAAAAAGAAAAAAAAAGAGTGGTGTGTGTCTCGTTTGGAGTGAACGTTTTGAGAGACCACTCACAGAGGAGTAAGATGCACACAAAGCTGAGAGGCGCATTAAAAATCTGAGTGGCAATTGGGAAAGCAGACGAGCGCGCTCGAAGCTGAAAAAAGTTATTTCGTGACTTCCAAACCATTTCTGCCGGTACTCATTGTAGAACCTATTATTACCAATGATGTTATGTACAGAATTATGTTGCAAACATTTACATGAGTTAACAAATACTTATACTCAGGAGTTCACACAACTGGTACTCAGGTACTCATACGCGGTAAAAAACACTAAATGTGTACTTCAAAGATGCTCCGACAGTTCAAAAGCGTACCAGCACAACAGTGGCTTTTGATGGAAGGTTTTCTCAGCTCGTGTTGGTGAGATTGTTCCGTGATAATTCTGATAATTTATTTACTGTGATTTCAAAATTAAGTTGATAAATGATCACATTATAACTTACAAGTTATATTGTAGGTTTATAACTTACAAGATTAAAAAAAAACAAAGATTTGAGGAGAATACGCGAGCAAATAGGAAGAAGAGGAGGTTCAGGAGTGTCCAGAAGGAAAAAAAAAAGAAGATAGTGGCTTGCAAGTGTCTTGTCTGGAGCGGACGTTCTGAGAAAGCGCTGAAAGAGTAAGATGCACACTAAGCTGAGAGGAGCTTGGGAAAACAGACGAGCACGCTCGAAGCTGCCATTTTTTTTCCCTTGAGTACCAAACCATTTCTGCTGGTACTCATTGGAGAATCAAATGAAAAAAAAATGTGTGAACCCCTGCATATACAGAGACATAACAGAAGTAAATAGACACCATAAATTTCTTCATTTCATCTGTATAACACACTTTTACTCAGCGATTTGTTCTAATATTCGACTATTTCTTTGCAGAAACGATTTCCTGGGTCTTGTATGATAATTAACTCTGCCTCGAACCCAGGGAGCACACGAACTTTATGCCTTTCAAAGAGGACGAATTGTTGGCCATTTGGAAGGTGGAGTCAGCCAGTGTAGAAGCTCAGAACCTTGGCTTCCGCTTTCTACGGTCAATCGGTGATTGTACAATTCACCAGCGAAGGCAAGGAATCCACAACTTACGTTCTGGTCGACCTGGGCCCTCAGAAAGAGTGTCTTTGAGCTGTCAAGCGGTCCATTGAGAAAACTCCCATTGCAAGGCAGCAGATGTTTCAGAGGAGTTTAAGTTAGCTCAGAAACTGCTGTGCGGTACCTTCATCAACTGGGCTACTAAGGAGAGAGAGTGAGGAGAAATCCTCTTCTTCGGCAGCCAACATTCAAAGGAGAAGAATGGGCTGAAGAGATGGCAATAGACCCTTGGAGTTTGGCAACTGTAATTTTTTCAGATGAGTCCCAATTTGCTCAATTTTCTTACAGTGGACGCGTATGGGTCTGGAGACTTCCCAGTCAAGAGTTTTCTTTGACCCGATTGCAGCCAACTGTCAAACACGGTGGTTTTTCAGCGATGGTGTGGGGAGGAATCTGGAGCGCTGGTCGGTCAGAGCTTGTGGAGTGTGTTGACAACATCAACTCTACGATATGCATTTCTATCCTTGAGGATGGATTGTCTTCCTTGTCTTCTCCACTGGTCGATGATCAAAACACATTCTCGTTTAATGGAGATAGAGCTCCATGCCACACTGCAAAAAGACAAGAATGGCAGGACAGAATGGGATCAAGCGACTTCCTGGCCAAGTCAATTCCTTGAGATGAATCCCATTGAACACCTCCCGCCATTTGGATCAGCTGTGTGGAAAAAGTTCCAGGAAACCAACATCACGGGCAGAATTGCTAAACTTTTTGCATGAAGCCTGGGCAGAAATCCCACAAGCGAAAACTTCAGACTTGTTAGTTCTCTGCCTGAAAGAGTAAAAGCAGTGAATCTGCAAATGGCAAGTCTATTAAAATATAGTGTATGTATTAAAATGGATCAAATATACTTCAAATGTTCAATAAATAAATTCATTAAAAATCATGGTGTCTATTGACTTCTGTCATGTCTCTGTAAACTTCACAGCTTCACAGCCTCATGGACGGCTTCACCACATCACCGACCGACCATGTCGACATTGATGGATGAAAGAACCTTGGTTTTTGTGAGATCTGGGGCCTTGCACAGGCTCAATCTTCCTTCCTGCTTTGCCGGCAGCACAGATTGCCTGTGGCAGCACAGACGACAGTATCTTTCATCACTCCTCAGTTGTGCAGCAGTTTGTTGTGCATATCTCAAAGGCTGGGAGAGCCTTCAGCATCGTTCTAACTCTAATGAGAGGGGATCCATATGTGCACTGGAGAGGAGAGGAGCGTTCTCCCAGAGGTGGCTGTGGGGCGATATCAAACTGGACCATTGTTGATCCATGCTGTCGAGTGAAGAGGAGGCGAGCTGGGAGCTGTTTGCTGCCACTGGTAACTGCACTGTGATGTTCGTGAGGCTGCTTGAGGAAGGCCGCATGTGTGATCAGTGCTTTGGAGAGCGAAGGTAACAGGAGTGCAATGTTACAAGCATTTGTGAGGTGAAGTATTCATTGCTATCCACGAATGGAAGTGTGTGTTAAGTTAATGATGGAGAAGTTGTTGGAGATTGGAAGCAATTTAGGTTTAGCTTGTAATGAACTGCAGAACTCTGTCACTGAATATCAGGTGATGGAGAGAGAGAGCGAGAGCGAGAGCGAGAGCGAGAGCGAGAGCGAGAGCGAGAGCGAGAGAGAGAGAGAGAGAGAGAGAGAGAGAGAGAGAGAGAGAGAGAGAGAGAGAGAGAGAGAGAGAGAGAGAGAGAGAGAGAGAGAGAGAAAGGTTTGAGGTTGAAAGAGGATAAAAGGCTCCAGGTAGAAGGAAAAGATAAAACGTTTGAGGCAGAGGGAGAAGATAAAAGACTCGAGGATGCGAATACAACAAAAGGCTTGAGCCTGAAGGAGAAGGATAAAAGGCTCAAGGTTGAAAAGGAACCTATAAGGTTAAAAGCCAAATTGGATTTGAAGCGTCTCAACATAGAGCGCTCAAGTCGGTCACACAAACATTGTGAATAACATTGAACAAGCTAGAACTCAAAAACTCCCTGCCTTTGGTGAGGGGAAGGATAACCTAGACAGTTACCTGCTGATTGGTTTGAACATTTTCCTACCAACAGCACATTAGATAGCCAGGAAGAGCAAAATGCTTGATATTTATTCCAGGCTGTCATATGTGGGTCCGTCGATCATGAACAACTGAAAGAAGCACCTTTTATTTAAAGAGGTACGATTTAAATGAGGATGGGTAGGACCAAGTTAATCATGTCAAAACAGAGATAAGGGAAAACCTTGAGCAATTTTTTAGTCATGTCAAAGTGGGTTGACAAAAGTGGATTGAATTGTCAACGACTGACCAGACATTTGCCAATTTGTAGGACTTGTTTGTGAAGGAACAATTTATTGGTACATGGCTGAAAGATGGATCAGTTAATCTGTGTGAGATTGCACCAGAAATCTTAATGAGTTAACTGGGATTGCGGATCAAATTTTCCTGATTGCTCATCATAGGCATCTGTCAACGATTCATCAGCATGCTAATGCCAGATTTCAGGGAAACGAGAATGAACCTTGTGTGTTGGATAGAGAGGAGGAAGCGGTGTTATTTCAAGACGCATTGTTATACATGTAAACTCCATGGCAATAGATCTATGGACTGTAAGAGTCAACTTCAGGGCAGGGTATAAGCTCTGAGATGCGCTGTAATGTATATCATCGTATCGGGCATGCAGCAAGTGATTGCCGGTCATCTCCTGAAGGTGCAAAGGGTTGCTGGAGCAGGGCATGAATGGTACTGCACAAATGAATAAACAAATGATTCTCATAACTGCAAAGATCGGGACGTGAGTGCTGGCTGCCTTATGAAAATTTGAGTACCCACCATTGAGGTGTGAGATACCGAGTTGGAATCATGCATTGGGGAGGACAATTTGTTGCCTGTATGTGGCAAGTAACTTCTTCTGGTGGTAATACCTGTATCCAATGATTCACTGGAGCCAGAGTTGCACCAAACAAGGCTGCAGCAGTACATGACCCAGTTTTCCGACAATAAATCTGGGAAGAACATGGCTTGCAGATGTACCAAAAGTCCCTTCCTGGTAATGCACCAGGAGCTATGGCACTAGACGATTATGACCCAGTGCAGCAAGAGGATTGCGTGGTGACCACTCAGATGCAGGCCCAGAAGGGTGATCAGCCTGCTCCTGTTATGGTATAACTGGAGTCCAGACAGCTCATTGGTAATAATGACCAGATTAAGTTGAGGCAGAAGGATGTTAAGGTGGGAGATATACATGTCAAGCTGTGTTTATCAATTGTGAGGGGAACAAGACCTTAATCCCTCTTCACAAGTGAACCTATTTGGTCAAAATTTTACATAATAAGGACTACTATCCAAATGCACGCTCCACGCGAAGTTTCTAAAGTGAGGGGTCGTTGGGACGTCAATATATCCAGTGTTCACAATGTGATTTATAGAATTTCTTTAAATACAATGTTTCTTGTTACATTTTTTGTGTCAAATGCACCTTCTGAGGTAGTCAGCATGTGCAGAAGAGGGTTTTACATTGCAGACGTTGTTTTCTAGGAGTGGCATTACGCCTCTCAGCAGTGATGGTCCATCGACGACAGACGTAATGACGTCAACGAATGACCGATGATGTCATGACGTCATTACGCCTCTCAGCGGTGACGTCACACGTCGCCATGCAAACGAATGTAAAAATTAGAAAATCGCCAAAAATTCCCAAACCTGTCCGTCTGGCGCGATCTCACATAGCCCATGCTGTTCATTAGACCACAGAGCACCCGCAACCCGAAAGTGGCGACAATACGTGCGGCAGTTTCGGAGGAGATACGTCCACAAAATATGGCTTAGCGTATTAAGATAATAATTCTGGTTCAGGAATTTTTTTCCACGCGTTTGTCAAATCTGCAGCTGATGTTTCCACCTCATTAAAGCTAAGTTTTCCGACCCGGATCCATCCTGTTTTTCTTCTGTTACATCTTCGTCCCTGTGTTGCTGGTTGTCTTTCCATGGAATATTTTGTGCTAAATCATACCTTGTTGTGCTGTATTTGTCAAATTTGTTTTCATGTTGCTATTGGCCTACTCCTCGTATAGCCGCAATGAAAATTATGTGTCCCTTTTGCCGCTGTGTTCCTCATTTTGTTTCTTTCTTTCCAGATATTTGCTTTCTACCTCCTCAACATTATCCTATTTCCCCACCTCGCTTCAAAAACAAAACAAAAAACTACTTTGTCACTTCCCAATGATCTCATTCTCCTGGAATCTTCTTCTGCCTGTACATCCTGCACTAGAATCTATTCCTTTTCTTCTTTCTGCACGAAGATTATTTTCCAAAACTGTCTGTCAGCTAACCACTTAGTCCACCAAACTTCTTCCCGCAGCTATAGCACCACCTTTTCCATGCCTTCAACAAAAAACTTATAACAACCTTTCAAATGTCTTTATCTCTGTTTGTCAAAGTTGGAATATGGAATGAGCATCCCTCCACTTCATGTCCCCACTTAAAAAAAAAAAAAAACCCTCAACCCACCCTTCAAAGCTTCATATCCTCCCTTTCTGCCTAACTCCTCACCCACCCCCTCAAAGCTTCTCCGCCTGTCCTGCACCCTCCCAGGCCTCCTCCCTGTCCATGTGTGGACCTCAAACATCTGAGGTTTCCGCTCCAACCTGACAGATTTCTCAATCCAAGCTGCTGCTGAGAAACTGGACATCATCTGTTTAACAGAATCATTCCTCCCACAGGATATCCCTGACTCCTTAGTGTCTCTCCCTGGCTATTTCACCACTGATTCAGTAGGCCTGAATCCTGCCCCGGTGGCAGAGTTCCACTTACATCAACAACTCAATTTCTCACTGCCCTCACAGTAAGCTTACACCTGCCAACCCCCAAGAGTACCTTTGGATGTGACTTCCCTGCCGCTCCAACCTGTTGTTTGTCTGTGTGTTGTACCATACTCAAAATGGTGAATCCTCCATCTACATCTTTCTTTATCTCTCAGACAACATGGACCAACTTTTAACCACTCGTTCCAACTCTCTCTCTTCCTCATATGTGGCAATTTCAATTGTCACGATGCAACCTGGATGGATGTTGGTACCTCTCTCACCATCCATGGCACTTCAGCAAAGGACTTCTATGACTCCATCAGGCTGACTAAATCTGTGAACTTTCCAACTCAGATTTCACCAAATGGCAAATCCTCCCTTCTGAACTTGGTGACACAAACTTCCCTGCAAATGTCTCCTGCTCTTCCTCTGCTCCAATTGGTTCATCCAATCATGTGCTTGTGAGAGACAACGTCCCTCTGGGTATTCTCAGATAGCTGACTCAGTGCCGGCGAGTCTGGTAGTTCACTCAAACAGATTGCCAGGGATTGCGAGCAGCCATCTCTCTTCAGCACTGGTCTCCCATATCTACTGCTCCTGATGTTAACTCAGCCTGGGAATTCTTCCACAGAAACCTGCTCTCTCTCTCTCTCTCATGCACAACTTCATCCCATCTTGTCTTCAATTATCCTACCCCTCTTCCCACGCATGGTACACTGAATCCTGTGGTGAGGCAGTTGCCTTGAAACAACCTGCCTTCTTTTCCTGGAAATCAAAACTGACTGAAGGCGATATCAGTTCATTCCACACAAAGTGTGTCCACTCTCAGGAGATACAGAAAAAAACATCTGTTCAACCTCAACATTGAAATTTTAAATTTCTCTCCCTCCAATAAAGGTTGGTGGTACCTTTTAAGTCTGTCTCTGGTGTATGCCCCCCGCCCCCCCTCCCTCCCTTCCCCCTCTTCAAATGGCAACACAGCTGACTCCACGCGTGAGAAGACAAATGCCTCAATTCTGTGTTTGTTCCAAATCTTGTCCCCAACCCCTTTCTCTCTGGACCCACGAACCCAGTCGCACACCAAACTACTCCTGGACTCTGTGCCCTTTGCATCTGAGAAGGTGGAGAATTTTTCTGGCAACACTAGACTGATTCTGCAAACTGGACCAGATGAATCAGCTCAGATGTCATAAAAGCCTGCTCTGCTGCTCTTGCTATTCCTTTCTGCTCTTTTCACACATCATTTGTCCTCAGTCATTTCCCTCTGCTTTGAAATCCACCAACATCACTGCTTTTACATAACCAGAGAGTTGGTGTCAAAGCCACCCAATGCTCGCCTGGTTAATACATTTATCGTTATTAAAAGACTCGTCTAATAATTAATATTTTTTTATAAAGCATGCAGTGAAGTCTGATCAATAATTTTAAGCAATATATGTATTTGTAATATTGATCAACAAGTAACAAAGAGCCGCAAAGTGAGCGAAACATATTCCTGCCTCAAACAAAGAAGTAATATACAGAATTGTGCTAAACATAGGAACATACACAGGCATCACTGAGATGCCCTCTGGAACGCGCATCGCGCCTGCACCAGCTTTGAAGATGCACCAGCGACCGATACTCCATGATCCCAGACGACACACTCCGAAGCTCTCAGCAATACAGCTCTACGTACCTATGTACCAAATATATGAAACGTTCAAAAGTTGGGAATTTTGGAGCAGAGTGGCCGACAGGAACGGATGCGAAATAACAGCATCCTGGTTGCCATCGGCAACCACTTTGATGACGAACGTATGTCACGACACCGTCTCCACAGTCTGTACCTATGTACCAATATATGAAACGTGAAAGTTGAAAACTTTGGGAGTTAGAGTGCCGACAGGAACGGATGGAAAACAGCATCCTGGTTGCCATGGCAACCACTTTAGATGACGAACGTATGTCACGACACCGTCTCCACAGTCTGCTACCTATGTACCAAATATGAAACGTGAAAGTTGAAAACTTTAGGAGTTAGAGTGCCGACCAGGAACGGATGGAAAACAGCATCCTGGTTGCCATGGCAACCACTTTAGATGACGAACGTATGTACACACCGTCTCCACAGTCTGTACCTATGTACAAATATGAAACGTGAAAGTTGAAAACTTGGGAGTTAGAGTGCGGACAGGAACAGACACAGACAGACAGACGCGACGGACGGACGGACGACCGGTATCACATAATAAGCCCCGATATATATATATCGGGCGTATAAAAAAGTGTGGTAGATAAAACATTAGAAAGGAAAAAATAACTTGCACCAAAAACTTTAAAACAGTTTTCATGTCACGACATGTTTTTACTCGTAATCTCTGACGCTCAACGGCCGGGGGTATCGCTATAGCTCTCTGTTCTTCGAACAGGCGAGCTAAAAAAGTACAAAAATCGATCCCTTCAATTACAGATCTATTAGCTTACTTCCAATAATTATCAGAAAAGTAAATAAATCCATCATCACAGTTGACAAGAAATCCTTCCTTTTCTTCAATGGCCTCATCTCAGAGCACCAATTTCGGTTCAGACCAGGTCACTCCACCTTGGACAGACTGCTCCTACTCGCCCAACAATGGATGGAGGCCTGCAATATCATTCCTGAGATCAGGGGCGTCTCTCTAGACTCTAGAGTCTAGACATATGTCGATCTTTCAATACAGTCAGGCATTCCACCTTGCTCTCCCAACTCTCCGTCTTTGGCATCCAAGGCCAATCCACTCTTAGGTTACTAATGTCATCCACTCTTGTAACCAATGTGTGGCTCTCAAAAGAATCCTTTCATCTTCTCTCCATGTCAAGGCTGGAGTGCCACAAGGCAGTGTTCTGAGACCCATCCTATTCCTCATTTTCATCAACTATCTCTCTGACTCTGGAAAGTCCTCTTTATCTCTTTGCTGATGACTCCACCCTCTGCCGTGACATCCCTCATCCTTGTAGAGGCAGGCAGCAGCCTATTCCCTCGATTCAGACCTTGACAAAATCACAAGATGGTCAAACACTTGGAATGTCTTTCAATCCTGACAAATCTCACTCTGTCTGTCTCTGTCTCAGTGTGTGTGTCTCTCTCTATCTCTCTCTGAAAGGACCATATGGCAAACCCTCCCATCTCCTTACTTAACAACCCTCTCGAAGAGTTTAGTCACTCAAACTCTTGAGTCTCACTCTCATTTATGATCTTTCTTGGGCAAACCACATTTCAAAGGGATCACATCCATTCATTTGTTCTTCTTAATTCCCTCAGATCATCCCCCATCCAAAACAATGATCTTTCCTACCCCCGTTAAACAACCCCAGCCCCCACCCACAATTTCCAGTTTTTCCTTTCTCACACTTTGGTTCTGTATCAATCTTATCCATCCCTGCATTCTCTCCTACCCTTCATCTTTACCTGCGTCCCTTGTCGTCGTCTCCATCTATTTGTCCCTCGGCTCTGCTGTTGGTGTTTCCCCCCTTATCTTTCAGCTTTTCCTTGTGTTCTGTTATGTCCTGATCTGTTCCTTGTACTCGCTCTTCCACGAGCCAAGACTTTGCATCCAAAAAAGTGCCAGGGGCTCCCTTATCGGGGCATAACAGATGTTCAGATGGGGACAATTTGGTATGAGTTAATTTCACTGTACGTGTCACCACGATAGTTTGTAGAAATTATGGGATAAATCACATGTGTGTTGACTACTGGAACCTTCACAAAATCAATGTATTTCATCCAAGTCCATTGCTAATAGTCATTGACCTCTTATAGTACCTAAATGGTGACAAGTAGTTGCAGCAGAAGCTCAGATGTATTTCGCTCATACTAAATATTTTAAATAAATGCAAGTTTGCACTTCAACCACCTGCGGTTGGACATCGATCGTTTAAAGAACTTTGGGTGTTTTGACAATGAAACACTCATTGACACAAAGCCCTGCTTCAGGAACACCAGGATGACGGTGCATATTGGGAAAGGGAATCAAACCTAGACTATCTGCTCAAAGGTAAGTGTGATACTCCTGAGGCATCATGCTAATCTGTGACATAATAACCATGTTTGAATGATACAACACAAGGAGAGTGCTTCATCATAGAGTGTGGGATATTAAACTGCAGGAAGCACTTGCTCAAGAGCATACTGTATGATGGTGCAAAAATCATCCCTTTGAACTGTAGTCTGCCAAATAATCCATCTTCCAGAAAATAAAATTGTAATCTGAAGCAAGGGATGAATTGGGAATGCATATCATTGTTTTGGTAATACTATTGTGAGTTTCAGGCCACCAAGATCATGTAAATCTCAATAAAAAGCCCAGGTTTAGACTCCATCTACTCTGCTACATCTTCCATTCGGTAATCATATCCAGTACTTGTCTTTCATGAAATATATGTACAAGCTTCATTTTGACCGTTATTCATTTGAGGAAATGAAAAAAAAAACCATCTTGCTCCTGTAGAACACAATATTTCATTGCACTGGCTGCATTTTCGTTACGATTGCACCGAGTTGGTAACATTTCGTTTGTTCATTACTTTTCATCGCCGTGAATGATTTATCCACAAATCGACCATCGATGTCGATGTTTCATATTATGGCACTGTTCCAAAACGTGTTTGAGACTTTACAGACGGAGTTTTATGACAGGCTGGCTCAGATGTTGGCAACTCATTAGAACTTCAACACTGGTATACTGTGTCGGAGTGGCGACCCGTCCAGGATTGTGCCCAATAGCCAAGGAGACTGCTTCAGCAGAAACAACACTCTGCATAGTGTATGGTCCCAATGGATGGATGGATGGCTCAGGTGTGGGCAACTCATTAGAATGTACATGTGTGGCAGCTAACTGTACGGTCTTATCATGTTCTTAAACGAGATGCTGAAGTGGACCGCACTGTCGAGACAAAGTTTACATCTCATTGGAAGAAAGTGCTAAGCTGATAAAAAAGGGTTCATACCCAAAGAAGTGCACTTATCTTTGTAAGCCTGGTGTTGGCTTAACAGTTCAAGTGGCTGGCTTAAGATCTTAAGGTCTTGAGTTGAAATAACACCAGGCGGGTTTACTCAGCCTGGCGTCCTTCCGAGGCTGGCAAAATGAGTACCAGCGTACTGGTAACAGGGACACTGCATTAGCGGCACCTCCGCACTTCCAGAAAATGATGCAATCAGCATTCACAGGCTGCAAACGAACCAACAACAACTTACCTTTAAGCTATCTAGTCTGAGTTTCATTGCTGACTTGCCAATAAAAGCTGTCAGTTTGATGCTTTTCAGACAGGATGTTGCATCACAAACTGTGCCATCCCTCCAATGGATGTTAAGCCAGGTATACCATCTGTAACCTAGATTTGTTATCTGATGTTAAAGATTCCATGGTGTTATTTGTGAAGAGTAGTTGAGTTATCTCCAGCATCCCAAACTAATTCCAAATAACAGCCCAAATAGCCTTCAGTCAAAAATCAGACCTGACTAGCTAGTCCGTGAAAGACTTGGGCCAAAAACCTTCCTCGGCCGACCACACAATAAGGTGAGAATAATTGGGACAGTTATAATAAGTAGTACTAGTTGTAGTCATATTATCTAGCCCCCTTCTATACCTCATCCACTTCTGAAAGTGGTTTACTTAATTGATATTATATAATTAATTTTATCCACTAATGACCAGGAAGTCCTGTTACCTTTTACAGTTTACAAATCCTGAAGATCGATGAGGCTACAGTAGTTGCCCTTGCATATGTGTGCTCTTCCCATCGGTTCTCACTCTTCTCATCAGTCCTTTCTTCTCAATCCTTGTCAACATTTCTCCTGTGTTGATATAGTTTCCTTTTTCTGCAAATTCGTTGTTTGTTGACTATTCTGTCAGTTTGCATTCCCATCAACATGTCTAATTTCTGCTCAATTTTGCTGCCAATTTCTGCAACCCATTTTTTTGGTCTTCCCTGTTTGCATGTTAACCCTGTCAACCAGTTTCTATCTCCTACATTTTAATTATGTTGACCTATAACCCTTTTTTGACCTAAATAGCTCTTTGATGAACCTTGACCTCTGTATTTAAAAAATGGCCCACATGAGATTTCAAAAAGTATTCCCACCATGATTGTCTCAAATGCGATGATAATATATTAAGTTTCATATTCTCTCATAGTGCTGTTCTGCACAATCTCCCTTGTATAGCTGCAGAGTAAATTGTGGTCCAAACCTCTTTGCCGGCAGTTCAAGGCTCCAGTGATGTTACAGACACAGGATAAGCAGGAATAACATCTCGAGGTAGTTCAGTTTACAAGCATTCACATTTCCAAGCTGGGCTCCAAAGCCAGTTGCCGACTGGGCATCCTCCGTCGTGCAAAGTCCTTCCTTGGCACACCTGAGCTCCTGAGAACCACATATAAAGCTTTCATCTGCAGCCTGATGGAGTACTGCTCTCCCTCTGGGCTGGTGTTCCCGCCTCTCGCCTTTATGCTGTGGAAACCAAGGCATTTAGGATCATTGGTATCTCCCGTATGAGGCTGAGTCTTTGGGTCTCTCACTCTCTCACCACAGGCAGGTCGGTGGTCTTTCTATTTCTACAGTCTCCTCTCGCCTAGCCTCCCTGCACTGTCTCAGATCTGTCCCACCCACCCCCTATTTTGCAGGGTGCTCAAGGTCCGCAGCAACCCCTTCTGGTAAAACTACCAATATCAAGAATCACTGCTCACCTTCACTCTTTCATTACTCTTTTCCCCACTTTTGGAAAAAACTCCCAACCCTCCTTCCTCCATTCTTCCTCCAGGCTTCAAAACAGCGTGTTCACCACCATCTCTTATCTTCCCCATCCAAAATCACGATCTTTCTATCCCGCTAATCCACCAAACCACCTCTTCAAATTCCCTGCTTATACGAAAAAAAAAAAAGGGGGGGGAAAGCTTGTATGTATTCTCCTCATCCTGTTACAGAACTTACATATCCTAATTTATCCTGGCAGAATCTCTGAGCACTGCCTTTCATATCTGAGTTGATGTTGTGAGCATGGTGGTGGCCTGATTTGGAGGATACAAGATTGGCATATACCAGAGTTTTGTGGTTCAAGCAGTGGTTTTAAGGATTTGGGTTCTAAGCTAGTTCTCAACTGAGGGGGAATTAACACATCATCCCAGATTTATTAAAAAAAATGTTTTTCCTGATTCACTATTAACTTTAAAACAATGAATCTGACTTGCTTATAATTAAATGTACATTTTTTTTGTTTTTAACTCCAACCAAGTAATGGAAGTTTTTAAGATAAAAATAAAAACAAAATAAACTAGAGGGGAGCACTCTGTCCGAGTGCAAACACCTCCGCCGCCAATACTGCTAGGTCACTCAAGTGAACCTGATATCCTATTCATTCAATTTGATGTCAACAGTGCTCACAGAGTTATAGTTTGCAACTTTCCCTTTTACTTTTAACTTTTACAGACTCAATTAATTCGTCATAACTTGATCCTTGAGACAGAAATTGATTTTACGTGGGTATATCCACCTGAAGTTCCAAAATCAGCCGCAATTATAATTTTGGCATGTTTTTGTTGGAAATCACTTATAACATGTAGAAATGCAAAAAAAAATAAAATTCGAAATTTTGCTGAAAAAAAGTTGCAAAATGTTGTTTTTTTTTTTCTAACAATTTTTTTTTTTGGGGGGGGGGGGGGTTGGAATCATTAAAACATGTGAAATGCAAAAACAAAAATTCAAATATTTTTTCAAAATGGTGTCATAGCGGCCATATTGGACTTTGGACCAAGTCCAAAATCTAATGGCATGATCCTTGGACCATACCTAATCCCCCACCAAGTTTCGTCGAAATCCGTCGAGGAGTTTTTCCGTAATACTGTTCACAAACAACAAACAAACAAACAGACAGAAAGGGGTGAAAACAGAACCTCCGTCCATCTTCGATGGCGGAGGTTAATGAGTAAAATCCGCACACCCCCTAAACACAGACTTTAAAATGGTGTTAATGCGGGATTTTGTTCTTCCCATGACGAAGCCAGAACGTTAAATGGTGTTTCCCGCTGGACGGCAAGCTCAGTCACTTTACTGCTTGAACCAGGCAGTTGCCTTATATCGCCAGTGGATGCAATGAGCTGTCTACCGATATCAATAATGATGTTGGATGTAGATCGGTCATACACTCTGGTTTTTGATGGCTATTGGTTCAAATAAATAAGTTTGGCTGAGGCCGGCATATTTATTACGTTTCACAACTTCCACATCAGTGGCAGCCGCTCCATCCGATGAGGCTGTATTGTAAACGTGTGATTTGGCGAAAGTGTCGACACAAGTGCAATTTCCAGGTTAGGCTTTTCCAATTATTGTATGGGACAATGGTCAAGCCATACAGGTAGGTGTTTTGCCAAGGTCTACACCAAGGTGTTGCCAGAAAGATGGTATCCTGCCCCATAAAGGGCACGTTTGACCAAGTCGTTTAAGGCCGAATGTCTAAAAGATCGACCGGCACTGAAACGGCATGACAGACCATGGTGTTAAAGTGATTCTATCACACTGCCGCATCGACATTTATGCCACTCATAGACTGATGCTCCAACTCGTAGTGCAACCGCAACCCATAAGGACTCGGGGTTAAGCTGTGTTCCCAATGAGGGAACAGGAACTGCATGAAGCCACATCCCGCTTTCCTTAGTGGCTACGGCTAAAAGACGGGTTCTGGTGACCTGATCCGCACTGTTCAACAGGCCGACAAGAGACACTCTTGCTGCCTCAGCGTCCCATGCTTTTTGGCTAAGCTGGGACAGGCCTTCGGGTTCGCAAACCCGATGTGGGCTGAAATCAATGACGACAACACCACCGCTGTCAACTCCCCCATTTGTGCCAAACCACTTACGTGGGACAGAACAACAGCGACTAAGGGGCGGACTCCTCAGATTGTTGGTAAAATCCCAGCTAGTTCGTTTTTTAATTTCTGGAAAGGGTAATCTGACGACTTCTCCTCTGATATGTGATACCAGTGCACACCTTGGTTGACCTCGAATACTCTTCGGGAAGCTGAGATGAGCATCAAGTGAAACCATTTGAAATGACAGTCCTACCCAAAATTTTCCCCCGAAACAAAGAGAACAAGAGCGCAAGTGACCACAATATACGCCCGAAAAAGTCTCTGTGACACACACACGCGCACGCACGCACACACACAATTATATATTCAAACACGTCAATTTATGAAGAACAAGAAGGTATATACAGAATTGTGCTACTACATGGAAAACAGCATCCTGGTTGCCATGACAACCACTTTAGATGACGAACGTATGTTGTGACACACCGTCTCCACAGTCTGTACCTATGTACCAAATATGAAACGTGAAAGTTGAAAACTTTGGGAGTTGGAGTGCGGACAGGAACGGACGGACGGACGGACGGACGACCGGTATCACATAATACGCCCCGATATATATATCGGGCATATAAAAATGCCACGGTATTTCTTGAAAGGTACAACTAGGGTATTTTCTTTCCACACAGAACAGTCAAATGTATTTTCAAGATGATTGTATGCTCCATGATGCAGCACTTAACATTTGAACTGCTTAAGACTGACAGTTTTATAGAGGAATACAAGACTTTGCCACAAGATAATGCAAGTCTTCATTTGCCGAAAATTTGAACAATAGGTTTGTATTAACCAAAGGCTGACAAAGGGAGTTTCAACCACCGTGGAAAGTAAAGTAATGCAGTTATTTGGGGCATTAACCTTTTGTGGAAGCAAGAGAGCGTCTTCCACTTGCTCTCTTGCATGGTGCTTCCTGCTTAGCACATATTTTTAAAGGTTTGGATTCACTTGTTCCATCGAGAAAATAAGCAAGCATAAGGACATATAATGGAACTGAGAAAGCACACAACACGATTGGTCTATCATGGCTGATAAGGTACATGAACCTCACAGTATCATTTGGTTGAGATGGTTTCGCAGATTATTGTGCAATCGAAAATGTGTTAAAATTTGAGCAGATAAAACATATTTGGCCAACTGCTTCTCTTTGACTGATCCAAATCACAGGTGCATTTGATGTAACAACCTACAGATGTTCAATACCACAAAAATGTACATACATTTTGGTAAAATCTGAGAGAGAATTTCTCATAGCATTACACAATGAGGGCTGAACATCTGAAAATAAAGAAGATTCCATAACTCCGAAACCATCTCGAGAAGGTTTGGTACACCTTCTGGGCCGGCTTTATTGAGCGAGTTATGGATTCAAATGACAAGAATCTCGAACCGAACAAAACAGAAAACTCGAGCGTAAACCCAAAGACCACAGCCCCATAAGGGAGGGTGTACAATCTCAGGATATACCTTGTAAACATTCATCCTGGACACATTTTTGTGCCTTCAGGCATCAACGGTAAGATAAAGTCAGGATTAAAATGCAGCAGCTTAAAATGCAGTGAAAACCCAAACAACCATACTTGGATTGTTTCTGATAACATATCATGCTAACTTCTGCAATGAATGACACTTCACTCAAACAGGCGGGTCATACACCTCCACAATCTGATGCAAGCTGAGAATAAACCTTGGGCAGATTGTGACTACAAAGCAGGGTGGTGTGGAACTACTCCCTCAATCGGAGTGGGAATTTACAATGTGAACAAGGTACCGGCACACAATGGCCTACTTCTCTTTTTTAAAGTACCATGAGACCTTTTGCATTCAAAAATACTAGTGCATGGCACAACGAGCTTAATGTCCCTTCTGAAGGATGATGGAGTCATGATGCCAAAAGTCCTGACCGCAAAGCACCAAAACGACAATTTTTAGTTGAGTGAGAAATGGAACACGATTAGACAGGTATAAGCTGAGTGCACTACCTCTGAACCATCCTGCCAACACTGGAAAATATTATCAGATTTTAATCAATGTTGTATGACCAAGATGAACAAAATAAAAATTTGAACTTTAGCCACTGCAGCTTTAATGAAATGGTTCATTTGTCCAAGTCGACTGTATGATGTTCCTAAAGGTGGATGAGAAAATCAACGAGCATTGTGATGGACAATCCCATGGGTTAGAAAGTCAGGCCAAAGCCAAACAAAGTGCTAAGGAAACTGAAAGGGACCGGATTTTCTCAACTGAAAGCCAATAAGAATATATTAACCGCCATTGGAAGTGAGGTGCAGCTGATGTTTTGCAAAGAAACTCTGATGAAGAGCTAACACTTGAAATGACAGCCTCACCTTGCTTCCCACAGTGGTTAACATACCCTGTCGGCTTCGCGTTGATAAAATCCATTGCTTAACATGTCCACCAATGCAAACCAACACCGCAGACTTCAAGAAGACTCGTATTCCTTTGGATTTAAGCTGCTTTCCATAACTCGAGGAATATGCCTAAAATTATAATCAGCATTTTATTCATTCAGAGCCAAAACCCACCTTCCCTCTGATCTCTTTTGTTCAACAAGACAGCACAAATAATTTTACCAAGTAGGCCAACTACGAGCAAAGTGAATAGCTCAATTTTCTTAACTTATTAATGATGTGAGGCACTCATTTTTATCAGAGTACCAACAGTCACATTCTAACCCTAACATTGACAACAAGGTTGTCCCTGCAGGTATGCATGATGGCAGAAGTAGATGAATGATGACAAATCCCAATCAAAATCACCAATAACCAAAACAAGAAGAAGACATCATGCAGAGCACACGACTTGCAAAATCCATAAAACAAATTTGACTTCAAAAATAATTGGTGGTTTAATTCAGTGACCTGATATGCAAATCCTCTTCAAATTTCAAATCAATGGGATGAAAATTGAGGATTTAAGAAATACCACCTTAGTTGTTGACCTTGGGCCTATGTTGACCTGTTGGTCGATGTTGACCTCAAAAATAATTCACTGGTTGAATTCAGTGACTTGAAATATAAATCCTCTTCAAATTTCAAGTCAATCAGATGAATCTCACCGAAGTTGTTGACCTTTGGCCTATGTTGACCTTTTGGTGTATGTTGACCTCAAAAAGAATTGGTGGTTGACTTCAGTGACCTGAAATATAAATCCTCTTCAAATATCAAGTCAATCGGATGAAAATTGAGGATTTTAGAAATCTCACCAAAATTGTTGACCTTTGACCTATGTTGAACTTTTGACCTCAAAATCAAAAGGCTTCTTGCTTATGACAAACTCCACCATGTGGTGAAGTTTCGTGAAGATTGGTTTAAAATTGTGACCTGTAGGTGATTGACAGACAAACAAACAGACAGACAGACGGAAAAACAAAATCGACTGACCAATATACTTGAAAAATCTTTGATTTTGCAAGTAATAATTGGCCAAATACATGAAAAGTTGCAGTGTTGAATGGATGGATCTGAGGCCTGGTGAAGAGACCAAAAGTGGTTTCCTTATGTATCCCATCAAACGTTCAAAGTATCGGATTAAAACGGTATGGCAGACATTTGAAGAAATCCATCTTGTCTTTCAGCTTTGACGCAAATACAATGAATAAAGTAAATGCAATCAAGATATTGCGAAGAAAAAGCGATGCATAGTGCAGCATCATCAGGTAAAGATCGATACAGTGTGCATCTGTTTGGAACGGCCGTCACAAAATTCACAAGGTTCAAGACACAATGAAACACAGTTGATATGGTGGAAATTTTGAAGAACAAAAAAGTTGGAAAGATTCCTGCAAACACACAAATCTCTGATGGATTCAAAATTGTGTCAAAATCAGATTTTCTTTTTTTTCATTGGTGAATTACAAATAATGAGGACAAAGCTCAGGTGGAGAAGTATTAACTTTTGTGAATAATTTACACAATCTTTCACTTATTCGCAGGCCCTGGTGCCAATTTTTCCTTGCAATTGTGAAATCCACTTTCGGTGTAACCATTTCGCTTTTGAAATACAAGTTTCATCGCTGCATCGGCCTCGAACCGCTGTTAGCAGTGTGATTACCTGTTTGGTCACATATAAAATACACTCGTTCTTCCTTTCCTTCAAAATAGTTGTTGCACTTTGGCAACATTCTGCCAATGCCCAGTGGATATACAGCACTTAAGACACAACAAATGATTGACGGTGCAACCAGATATTGTTCAGATTTCCAGAGAAGAGGTGATGCCATTCTGAAAGCTTTGCGAGCATGCATCATCATATACAACGACAGGAAATCTTGTTTGTATAATATGTAGCTATGCATGAAAATACGAGTGCAATGTTTTGATTTACCTTCAAACCAACAAGCAAAGAAGAGGAAAAGGTAACCACGTAAAATGCGTTTTAGTGCCATCACATATCATCTACATAATGATTGAATCAATGAAGTAACCACAGGGTAGGATGAACTAAAACAGGAGAGATTGTGACCAGGATTGAGCGAGAAGACATCTGTAACAGTGTATTGTTCAATTTCAGCCTCAAAATTTTCAACTGCAGTATATGAAGATTGAGTATTGTGGCAAGTGAGGAAGATCACCAAATTGGTTGTGATGTTCATATTATTTGTGCACTATTTTCTTCCATTGTTATCTTGTTTTTCTTCCAAGTATCAGGGTACAGGGTGAAACTATTATTTTGGTTCATTGCAGCCTTCATATAAACACCAAGAATAACTAATATACAGTACCATGAGCATACCATCAAAAATCCCCCACATTACGGCATGACCAGCAGCAAAATTAAGCATGTACAGCACATCAAAAACAGTTGCAATATTTTAGGGGTGGGTGTTGCAGGATAGACAATTGTCAAGGCTGTCCTGCAGTTTGATACATCACATAAACAACCGAATTTGTATGTATTGTTTGAGAGGATTAATGTGAAATCCAATGGAATAGAAGTCCTCATAAAGTGAGAAAGATTTCCTAAGATAAAGAACTTCCTGAATTTTTCAGGAGAACCTCATGCAAAAAAAAAACTGACATAAATCAGCACAAGAAGCATAAAACAATTATGACTAAAGACACCATCGGCCTGCCACGCACACGATTGCAGTCGCAATAAATATATAAAAGTGCACCCTATCAGGAAGCATCTGTCAAAATACTGCAACACATTGCATGGTAGGTGCACAAAAATGGCGCTGTCATGTTTGATGGAAGGTATACTCACTCAATCACTCACTCAGTAACTCATAAGAAAGCCATAAATGTATAAACTTCTGTTTTGCAAACAGCAGGAAACATAACAGTAAAACATATATATATATATATATATATATTATTTTATGTAATAAATTATATATAATATGTATACTATATATACTATATTTATAATATATGTATATATATATATATACTGTATATATATAATATATATATATATATATATATATATATATATATATATATATATATATATATATATATATATCTAAATACATATAATAAATTAACACTCCCTTGCTCCTCGACCCGAAGCTGCTGCGTAAAGCAACCAAGAAGGCCTACGCAAGGTAAGCGCTATGCTATAATCAACCCATACGCTATAAAGACATTCACAAATAGTACACACAAGAGAATCCCAATGATACACACCTCTCAACTACCAGACCGTTTTCATCGCTTATTGGCGAATCATCAGCGACAGCACAGACAGTAATACATATCAATTAGGCTCCCAAGCATGGACAACGTGCAAATGTCAAAAGCAGTCAATATATCAACATTAATAAAAGGCTGTGTGTGTGTGTGTGTGTGTGTGTGTGTGTGTGTGTGTGTGTGTGTGTGGTGTGTGTGTGTGTGTGTCCTCCATAACTCCAAAACCATAAAACATAGCAGCCTGAAACTTTTCACACATACTAAGAAAACTCCAAGGAAGTACAAGAGTGAAAATTAGAACAGCCCTTTGAAGATAATTAACGAAATTGGGTGTTTGGGTTAATTAGAACAGCCCTTTTGAAGATAATTAACGGCCTTATTTAATTATATCCTTCATCAGGTGATCCTCGGCCACCTCACTATCCGAGGTCTTAAGGCGTTTCCTGGGTAACCTCGCTGGGATCTGAAGCCACCATGTTTTTTGGCCTGCTCAACCTTACCTTTGACTTGGAACAGGCCGCAACTTGGAACAACCTGTTCATCATAACTACGAATCGCTGGGTACATTGCAATGCTTATAAACGCCTGGAGATGTCAGCGTTCGTCATTTTGTTTCATTTCCACACATGCAATTTCCATGAGTACCTCTTAAACTAAGAAGAATTACAAAATGTAACCTCCAGAATTGAACTTACAAGCAGTTCCAACTCCTAGAAAAAAAAGGTTTTAGAGTGATTGTATCTATGTATCCAAATAATGAAAACGTGAAAGTTGAAAACTTTGGGAGTTGAGAGTGCGGACAAGAACGGACTGGATGGACGGACGGACGACCGGTGATCACATAATACGCCCGATATATATATATATATAATTATATTCGGCATATAAAAATGCCACGGTATTTCTTGAAAGGTACAAACTAGGGTATTTTCTTTCACACAAAACAGTCAAATGTATTTTCAAGATGATTGTATGCTCCATGATGCAGCACTTAACATTTGAACTGCTTAGAACTGACAGTTTTATCGAGGAATACAAGACTTTGCCACAAGATAATGTAAGTCTTCATTTGCCGAAAATTTGAACAATAGTTTATATTAACCAAAGGCTGCACAAAGGGAGTTCAACCACCGTGGAAAGTAAAGTAATGCAGATATTGGGGCATTAACCTTTTGTGGAAGCAAGAGAGCGTCTTTCCACTTGCTCTCTTGCATGGTGCTTCTGCTTAGCACATATTTTTAAAGGTTGGATTCACTTGTTCCATCGAGATAATAAGCAAGCATAAGGATATATAATGGAACTGAGAAAGCACACAACACGATGTGGTCTATCATGGCTGAAAGGTACATGAACCTCACAGTATCATTTGGTTGAGATGGTTTCGCAGATTATTGTGGCAATCGAAAATGTGTTAAAATTTGAGCAGATAAAACATATTTGGCCAACTGCTTCTCTTTGACTGATCCAAATCACAGGTGCATTTGATGTAACAACCTACAGATGTTCAATACCACAAAAATGTACATACATTTTGGTAAAATCTGAGAGAGAATTTCTCATAGCATTACACAATGAGGGCTGAACATCTGAAAATAAAGAAGATTCCATAACTCCGAAACCATCTCGAGAAGGTTTGGTACACCTTCTGGGCCGGCTTTATTGAGCGAGTTATGGATTCAAATGACAAGAATCTCGAACCGAACAAAACAGAAAACTCGAGCGTAAACCCAAAGACCACAGCCCCATAAGGGAGGGTGTACAATCTCCAGGATATACCTTGTAAACATTCATCCTGGACACATTTTGTGCCTTCAGGCATCAATCGGTAAGATAAAGTCAGGATTAAAATGTGCAGCAGCTTAAAATGCAGTGAAAACCCAAAACAACCATACTTGGATTGTTTCTGATAACATATCATGCTAACTTCTGCAATGATGACACTTCACTCAACAGGCGGGTCCATACACCTCCACAATCTGATGCAAGCTGAGAAATAAACCTTGGGCAGATTGTGACTACAAAGCAGGGTGGTGTGGAACTACTCCCTCAATCGGAGTGGGAATTTACAATGTGAACAAGGTACCGGCACACAATGGCCTACTTCTCTTTTTTTAAGTACCATGAGACCTTTGCATTCAAAAATACTAGTGCATGGCACAACGAGCTTAATGTCCCTTTGAAGGATGATGGAGTCATGATGCCAAAAGTCCTGACCGCAAAGCACCAAAACGACAATTTTTAGTTGAGTGAGAAATGGAACACGATTAGACAGGTATAAGCTGAGTGCACTACCTCTGAACCATCCTGCCAACACTGGAAAATATTATCAGATTTTAATCAATGTTGTATGACCAAGATGAACAAAATAAAAATTTGAACTTTAGCCACTGCAGCTTTAATGAAATGGTTCATTTGTCCAAGTTGACTGTATGATGTTCCTAAAGGGGATGAGAAAATCAACGAGCATTGTGATGGACAATCCCATGGGTTAGAAAGTCAGGCCAAGCCAAACAAAGTGCTAAGGAAACTGAAAGGGACCGGATTTCTCAACTGAAAGCCAATAAGAAATATATTACCGCCATTGGAAGTGAGGTGCAGCTGATGTTTTGCAAAGAAACTCTGATGAAGAGACTAACACTTGAAATGACAGCCTCACCTTGCTTCCCACAGTGTTAACATACCCTGTCGGCTTCGCGTTGATAAAATCCATTGCTTAACATGTCCACCAATGCAAACACACCGCAGACTTCAAGAAGACTCGTATTCCTTTGGATTTAAGCTGCTTTCCATAACTCGAGGAATATTCCTAAAATTATAATCAGCATTTTATTCATTCAGAGCCAAAACCCACCTTCCCTCTGATCTCTTTTGTTCACAAGACAGCACAAATAATTTTACCAAGTAGGCCAACTACGAGCAAAGTGAATAGCTCAATTTTCTTAACTTATTAATGATGTGAGGCACTCATTTTTATCAGAGTACCAACAGTCACATTCTAACCCTAACATTGACAACAAAGGTTGTCCCTGCAGGTATGCATGATGCAGAAGTAGATGAATGATGACAAATCCCAATCAAAATCACCAATAACCAAAACAGAAGAAGACATCATGCAGAGCACACGACTTGCAAAATCCATAAAACAAATTTGACTTCAAAAATAATGGTGGTTTAATTCAGTGACCTGATATGCAAATCCTCTTCAAATTTCAAGTCAATGGGATGAAAATTGAGAGATTAAAGAAATACCACCTTAGTTGTTGACCTTGGGCCTATGTTGACCTGTTGGTCGATGTTGACCTCAAAAATAATTCACTGGTTGAATTCAGTGACTTGAAATATAAATCCCTCTTCAAATTTAAAGTCAATCAGATGAATCTCACCGAAGTTGTTGACCTTTGGCCTATGTTGACCTTTTGGTGTATGTTGACCTCAAAAATAATTGGTGGTTGACTTCAGTGACCTGAAATATAAATCCTCTTCAAATATCAAGTCAATCGGATGAAAATTGAGGATTTTAGAAATCTCACCAAAATTGTTGACCTTTGACCTATGTTGAACTTTTGACCTCAAAATCAAAAGGCTTCTTGCTTATGACAAACTCCACCATGTGGTGAAGTTCGTGAAGATTGGTTTAAAATTGTGACCTGTAGGTGATTGACAGACAAATAAACAGACAGACAGATGGAAAAACAAAATCGACTGACAATATACTTGAAAAATCTTTGATTTGCAAGTAATAATTGGCCAAATACATGAAAAGTTGCAGTGTTGAATGGATGAATCTGAGGCCTGGTGAAGAGACCAAAAGTGGTTTCCTTATGTATCCCATCAAACGTTCAAAGTATCGGATTTAAAACGGTATGGCAGACATTTGAAGAAATCCATCTTGTCTTTCAGCTTTGACGCAAATACAATGAATAAAGTAAATGCAATCAAGATATTGCGAAGAAAAAGCGATGCATAGTGCAGCATCATCAGGTAAAAGATCGATACAGTGTGCATCTGTTTGGAACGGCCGTCACAAAATTCAAGGTTCAAGACACAATGAAACACAGTTGATATGGTGGAAATTTTGAAGAACAAAAAAGTTGGAAAGATTCCTGCAAACACACAAATCTCTGATGGATTCAAAATTGTGTCAAAATCAGATTTTCTTTTTTTTCATTGGTGAATTCAAAATAATGAGGACAAAGCTCAGGTGGAGAAGTATTAACTTTTGTGAATAATTTACACAATCTTTCACTTATTCGCAGGCCCTGGTGCCAATTTTTCCTTGCAATTGTGAAATCCACTTTCGGTGTAACCATTTCGCTTTTAAATACAAGTTTCATCGCTGCATCGGCCTCGAACCGCTGTTAGCAGTGTGATTACCTGTTTGGTCACATATAAAATACACTCGTTCTTCCTTTCCTTCAAAATAGTTGTTGCACTTTGGCAACATTCTGCCAATGCCCAGTGGATATACAGCACTTAAGACACAACAAATGATTGACGGTGCAACCAGATATTGTTCAGATTTCCAGAGAAGAGGTGATGCCATTCTGAAAGCTTTGCGAGCATGCATCATCATATACAACGACAGGAAATCTTGTTTGTATAATATGTAGCTATGCATGAAAATACGAGTGCAATGTTTTGATTTACCTTCAAACCAACAAGCAAAGAAGAGGAAAAGGTAACCACGTAAAATGCGTTTTAGTGCCATCACATATCATCTACATAATGATTGAATCAATGAAGTAACCACAGGTAGGATGAACTAAAACAGGAGAGATTGTGACCAGGATTGAGCGAGAAAACATCTGTAACAGTGTATTGTTCAATTTCAGCCTCAAAATTTTCAACTGCAGTATATGAAGATTGAGTATTGTGGCAAGTGAGGAAGATCACCAAATTGGTTGTGATGTTCATATTATTTGTGCACTATTTTCTTCCATTGTTATCTTGTTTTCTTCCAAGTATCAGGGTACAGGGTGAAACTATTATTTTGGTTCATGCAGCCTTCATATAAACACCAAGAATAACTAATATACAGTACCATGAGCATACCATCAAAAATCCCCCACATTACGGCATGACCAGCAGCAAAATTAAGCATGTACAGCACATCAAAAACAGTTGCAATATTTTAGGGGTGGGTGTTGCAGGATAGACAATTGTCAAGGCTGTCCTGCAGTTTGATACATCACATAAACAACCGAATTTGTATGTATTGTTTGAGAGGATTAATGTGAAATCCAATGGAATAGAAGTCCTCATAAAGTGAGAAAGATTTCCTAAGATAAGAACTTCCTGAATTTTTCAGGAGAACCTCATGCAAAAAAAAAACTGACATAAATCAGCACAAGAAGCATAACAATTATGACTAAAGACACCATCGCCTGCCACGCACACGATTGCAGTCGCAATAAATATATAAAAGTGCACCTATCAGGAAGCATCTGTCAAAATACTGCAACACATTGCATGGTAGGTGCACAAAAATGGCGCTGTCATGTTTGATGGAAGGTATACTCACTCAATCACTCACTCAGTAACTCATAAGAAAGCCATAAATGTATAAACTTCTGTTTTGCAAACAGCAGGAAACATAACAGTAAAACATATATATATATATATATATATATATATATATACTATACTTATATATATATACTGTATATATATATATACTGTATATATATATATATATATATATATATATATATATATATATATATCTAAATACATATAAATAAATTAACACTCCCTTGCTCCTCGACCCGAAGCTGCTGCGTAAAGCAACCAAGAAGGCTACGCAAGGTAAGCGCTATGCTATATCAAACCCATACAGCTATAAGACATTCACAAATAGTACACAAGAGAATCCCAATGATACACACCCTCTCAACTACCAGACCGGTTTCATCGCTTATTGGCGAATCATCAGCGACAGCACAGACAGTAATACATATCAATTAGGCTCCCAAGCATGGACAACGTGCAAATGTCAAAAGCAGTCAATATATCAACATTAATAAAAGGCTGTGTGTGTGTGTGTGTGTGTTGTGTGTGTGTGTGTTGTGTGTGTGTGTGTGTGTGGTGTGTGTGTTGTCCTCCATAACTCCAAAACCATAAACATAGCAGCCTGAAACTTTTCACACATACTAGAAAACTCCAAGGAAGTACAAGAGTGAAAATTAGAACAGCCCTTTGAAGATAATTAACGAAATTGGGTGTTTGGGTTAATTAGAACAGCCCTTTTGAAGATAATTAACGGCCTTATTTAATTATATCCTTCATCAGGTGATCCTCGGCCACCTCACTATCCGAGGTCTTAAGGCGTTTCCTGGGTAACCTCGCTGGGATCTGAAGCCACCATGTTTTTTGGCCTGCTCAACCTTACCTTTGACTTGGAACAGGCCGCAACTTGGAACAACCTGTTCACATAACTACGAATCGCTGGTACATTGCAATGCTTATAAACGCCTGGAGATGTCAGCGTTCGTCATTTTGTTTCATTTCCACACATGCAATTTCCATGAGTACCTCTTAAACTAAGAAGAATTACAAAATGTAACCTCCAGAATTGAACTTACAAGCAGTTCCAACTCCTAGAAAAAAAAATACAACTCCATAAAAAAAAGTTCATTTGTCTAATTCGGACATACAGTGGGGAGAACAAGTATTTGATACATTGCCGATTTTCCACTTACAAAGCACGTAGAGGTCTGTAATTTTTCATAGGTACACTTCAACTGTGAAAGACGGAATCTAAAACAAAAATCCTGAAAATCATATTGTATGATTTTTAAATAATTAATTTGCATTTTATTGCATGAAATAAGTATTTGATCACCTACCAACCAGTAAGAATCCGGCTCTCACAGACCTGTTAGTTTTGTCTTTAAGAAGCCCTCCCATTCTCCACTCATTACCTGTATTAACTGCACCTGTTTTGAACTCGTTATTTGCATAAAAGACAGCTGTCCACACTCAATCAATCAGACTCCAACCTCTCCACAATGGGCAAGACCAGAGAGCTGTCTAAGGACATCGGGACAAAATTGTTGACTTGCACAAGGCTGGGATGGGCTACAGGACAATAGGCAAGCAGCTTGGTGAGAAGGCAACAACTGTTGGCACAATTATTAGAAAATGGAAGAAGTTCAAAGATAACAGTCAATCTCCCTCGGTCTGCGGGCTCTATGCAAGATCTTACCTCGTGGAGCCTCAATGATCATGAGAAAGGTGAGGATCAGCCCAGAACTACACGGCAGGACCTGGTCAATGACCTGAAGACAGCTGGGACCACAGTATCAAAGAAAACCATAAGTAACACACTACGCCGTCATGGATTAAAATCCTGCAGCGCACGCAAGGTCCCTCTGTCAAGCCAGCGCATGTCCAGGCCCGTCTGAAGTTTGCCAATGACCATCTGGATGATCCAGAGGAGGAATGGGAGAAGGTCATGTGGTCTGATGAGACCAAAATAGAGCTTTTTGGTTTTAAACTCCACTCGCCGTGTTTGGAGGAAGAAAGAAGATGATACAACCCCAAGAACACCATCCCAACCGTGAAGCATGGAGGTGGAAACATCATTCTTTGGGGATGCTTTTCTGCAAAGGGGACAGGACGACTGCACCGTATTGAGGGAGGATGGATGGGGCCATGTATCGCGAGATCTTGGCCAACAATCTCCTTCGCTCAACAAGAGCATTGAAGATGGGCGTGGCTGGTCTTCCAGCATGACAACGACCCGAAACACACAGCCAGGGCAACTAAGGAGTGGCTCCGTAAGAAGCATCTCAAGGTCCTGGAGTGGCCTAGCCAGTCTCCAGACCTGAACCAAATAGAAAATCTTTGGAGGGAGCTGGAAGTCTGTGTTGCCCAGCGACAGCCCGAAACCTGAAGGATCTGGAGAAGATCTGTATGGAGGAGTGGCCAAAATCCCTGCTGCAGTCTGTGCAAACCTGGTTAAGAACTATAGGAAACGTCTGATCTCTTAATTGCAAACAAAGGTTTCCTGTACAAATATTAAGTTCTGTTTTTCTTGATGTAACAAATACTTATTTGATGCAAAAAATGCAAATTAATTATTTTAAAATCATACAATGTGATTTTCAGGATTTTTTGTTTTAGATTCCGTCTTTCACAGTTGAAGTGTACCTATGATAAAAATTACAGACTCTA
>CM068961.1:69193508-69208273 GCA_035128595.1 Eptatretus atami
GGTGCTGCATCGCGGAGCACCCCCTTCCTCCGACGGTCAGGTACCCAACCGAACTCTGGCACCCAGCTTGTCTCTCTCCACGGCTGCGAGGGTCCAATAAAGACTCTGGGTTTCTTTTCATTTTGTGTGTGTGTGTGTCTGCGTGTGGGCCGTCTTTAAGTAAACTGAATAAGTGTTTTTGGATCATTGCAAATACTTCTGCATATTCGCATTAAGTCTTGCTTTGTGTCTTCATTTACTGTAAACAAAACTTGTTAGAAATGTTCCAGTCCATTTCCATCCTTTCTTCCATTGGTCAGCATGTTCGGATCTGAGTTTAGGCGGGGTTTTATCCTCGATAATCCGTTCATTCCAGCCGGCACGGCTTTGCAGTTCCCTCGGCTGCACCCGAACCGGAGTTGGTAGTCGGTACTCTACCGCACTCGTGTAGAGTGCCCGGTTCGAGCAAGACGTGCCGAGGGCGTGGTTTCCCCGGTAGTCGAAATCACGTAGTTAATTAGGTAAATTGGTTTTAGAGAAATAGACCCTACACTATGCGGTTGAGATATTGGCGACCACGGTCGGTTAATCGACCCGCCGGCTCGCGGAGTTATCCGAGCGACGGCCTACAATTCCGGGGAGATTGGTGGGAGACGAGGTAGCTTTCCCCACCTAGTGGTCGTTCTCGCCACCGACCCCCGGCCCACAACAATTTTTATATATATAAATAATGTATATATATATGTATATATATATATATATATATGTCTATATAAAATGTCGAGGCTCGTTTAAGAGCTAAAAAGTATTTTTTAATGAAAGTGTAATTATGTGAATGAATGTTCTTAAACTTCTAAAACATTCACTTGTGACTCACTAACCACAGTGAACCTAACCCCCTTTTTCCCACTGAAATAATGCCCTGACATTCGTGAATTCGTGGCGGTTTTCAAGAACATATCCTCCGTGAATTGTCGGGGTTTTATGGAAACATGAAATTTGTTCATTCTTTCTTTAAATTCTGTGTTATAATCTTAAGTTTTGGATGAATTTGTAATGGCTAAAAATTATAGTTATGCAATGCTTTGTATTAAGACTTTTTGAAATAACCGAAAACAAGTCCTCATCAAGGACACAGCTGCCCACAACACTTTGAAAATGGGAGGTGTAGATTTTACAGTTAAATAACTAAGTAAATAAATAGACATGGTAGTGGAGATGGTGAAGTGCATGAAAACAAATAAATAAATCAAGGTGGTATGTTGTTCATGGAGATGGTGAAGTGCATATAAATAAATAAAGAATTCAAATTTGAGTGTTGGCAGTGGAGATGGTAAAATGTAAAAAGATAAATAAATAATACAAAGTTGTGTATGGATTGATGGTGGAGATAGCAAAGTGTATATAAATAAATAATTCAAAATTGTGTGTTGGTAGTCGAGATGGTAAAGTGTATTTGAATAGATAAATAAATAATTGAAATTTATGTGTTGGTCGTGGAGATGGCAAAGTGTATAAATATAAATAATGGCTTCCAAAAGCATATACAATCCTGTACGTTTTTCTCTCATGAAATGTTTTTATTTATTTATTTCTACAACACCAAATTGGCTCCGATCGCAAAATCATTTGAACCGCCTTATTCCGAGATATTATTGCAAACATCTGCTGAATATGAAAGAAATGCGCCTCGGACGGATGTGACCAAAATTTTTAGCCCTCAGCTGGGCTGACACCCAATTGGGAATGAAAAAGGACCTAATTATTTTAATTTCTTCTGATGTTAAAAAGAAATTTAACTTTTGTTGGATTTAAAATTTCTCATTATTTCAGATAATTTGCATTTTTATTTTATACAGTTATTTTAATGCATAATATGCATATTCATATAATTTTATATGATTATATTTTGATATACATGTATATTTGTAAGTTTGTTTTATTGTTGTAAATTGGACAAATATCAGTCTTCGGAATGCCTTGTCCAGTGTTTGAAGTTCTTTGAATAAACCAAAATGATCGATTGATTGAAAATACTGTTTTATTTTATTGCTCATCTCCACATTTCCCGGTGTGTACCCTGGTTTAGAATGGGAACACCGTATCCCTGCGTGTGGTAAGAGGCGACTAAAGGGTTGGCATCAGGAAGGGCATCCGGCCATCAAAAAAACAAAACAAACAAAATAACTGCCTCAAAAAGGGAACCATGATATAAGATTGTCATGGGACCCGCAAGGCTTTAAAATGTGTGTGTGTGTGTGTGTGTGTGTGTGTGTGTGTGTGTGTGTGTGTGTGCACACACGCGCACGCTTATCTCTACATTGAAGTCAGTAGACATTGCTCTTAATATTGTGAAATGATCGAATTTCGATGGAATTTCAAAAGTATTTTGTTCTTTAATCTGGTCTACAAAAAATAACATGTTCACAAAATATACACTTTTTGTTCAATTCCTTCTCGAGCAGGGACAAACTTTAAACTTTCTCAATGACATATTGGGCAGACCACAATCTTCTGTGTTGTTTAATTTCAATAGATATGTGTTAGCATCTGGCATATCTGATAAATTACCGTTAATCCCCATGTGTAAGAAGGCACATGATTGATTTGGCAAAAACAAAAATAGACCTTTACATAACTAATATACTGTACATAGGAAGCATTAAGTTTAGTTCAAATGTCTAATATATCAGTAAATCTCGTTAAGCCATTAATTCATACTTAATTTCCATATTTTATTGTGTTGAAACAGAAGTGTAAGAAATATTGTGCCACAGCCAAACATGTCCATCCCATCAACTCTGTAGGCCCAACGCTACACCGGTAATGACCAACAGTGTGTCGGGAGAGAGACGAGTAAGAGGAAGACATAAATAAGTGTTTGGTGTTTCTGTATTGGTATTTTAATACATTCTTCCTTGAAGTTGTGTCACCTTTAAAATGGCAGTTGGGGTATGCGTTGGTGGCCACTAGAGGTAGTAATTATTTATTGTTAATTATTTATTGTGCTGTCCAATCATCAAGATGGTTCGTTCGTTCCATCATTGTTTGTCTCGACTAATAAATTTTTTTTTTTTTGAAGACGTGTGTACTTTGTTTTGTCATCTCACCACGTTTGATTGATTCAGTATATTGGACTTACCCTCAGGAGAGAAATTGTTATAATTACCATCTTGATTAGCCGGGGTGATTAAGATTACTTCTGAAGCATGGGACAAATCTTCTGGGACAAATCATCCGCTCGGGTGCGTTCCCGTGGTTAAATTAAACACATTGGCTATTTGCTAGGCCTTTAGGGCTTGGTGTTCTGGCATCGCTGCTCCATGTTTTGTTTTATTTTTTTAACCACACTCTTTGGGGCTCAAAAACACGCCAATATTTTAACACACATTTTAAGAGGCATGCTTTTTATTGATACACATATAAAGTAAATTAAAATAAATATCTTGCATGTAAAGTGACAGCTTAATGCGACTTAAACGAGCTGAATGAAAATGAAAAACAAACAGGTCGTCGTACTGCATGATGGCATTGCTACGGGAACTCAAAATTTCGGGTTTCATTACCAAAAAGGGGAACAGACCCCACCATGATTTTTGGTTAGCTTGATACCTCAAGTGTCCGAAATCAGTTGATGGACTTGCAAGAAAGGTAGCTAATGACCTTTTGGTGGCCATCTTTAAAAATGCCCGCCATTATTTCACCAAAATGGATGAAATTGGAAAAATACCCACAACTCACCTCCAGAATGTCCTATGGACATGCGTTTGGCTTAAAATGATTGTAAGAACATTCTACATCTGCCAATATATAGTTTTCGATAGTTATTTGCTACGGTATGTCCAAAATTCTAAATTCTCCCCAAAAAGTGGCATTTTTAGGTTTTGCTATATGTTAACAGAAGTTTTCTGCCAATAATGTTCAAATATATCTAAGCTAATTTTTTTTACCTTGGTCACCTGAGTGGTTCATAAGGCATTCAAAGAAAGTCAAATATCAAGTTATCTGAACTTCACAGGATTCATAGATACGTTTTGTGGCATGCTCCATATTTGCTGTTTTCGGCCTTTTTGGGGTAGCAGTAAACTGATATCAATAAAACTTTCACAACACTCACATAACAGTTTTTTATCGGAATAAAATGCAGGAGTTCATGCTCATGAATTCCCCTGCATGAACTGTTAACAGTCACTCATAGCTGCAGCCCCTTGGCCTGGATTTCGGATGATGGAAAGGGGTGAGGGACTTTATGTCTGAGCGCAGGTCTGACTTCAGGAAAAATTGGAGGATTCGTATTGTCTTCTCCCTCTGGCAGCCAAGCCCCCCCCGGGTTGACACTTGATGTGTGCTAGATCTGCGTAGCCCACGGCACCCATGGAGATTTACCAACAATAACAACAACAAACAAAAATCTACAATTTCAAAAATCTACAGGAAAGAGAATCTTAAAGTGAAAGTAGCTGCTTGTGAGCAAATGGCAGGCAAGGTCATGACATTTGGTAACAATCTGGACTCATTGGTGCTTTAACCCATTGTAAGCGCTGTCCAGATGCCAAAAATGTAAGTACATAACGAGTGTTGTCCACCAGGCCAATACCTGGTCAGAGTATGTGCTGACCCCCCCCCTCCGCCCAGGCTACGCCCCTGCCCATGATGCACTTTTGCCTACCCTACTCTACTCGGCAATAAAGATTCTACACACCACTTCCACTAACATTCAAGGTTGAGGTGAGCAATGCTGACACATTGTACCATACATACAGGTGACTGGCCTACATGGCTGTGCATGATCAGTATGATGTGATGCACTGACAAGACATATGATCTTGATCGCTCAGAACAGAAGTTAGTATGAAAGAAGTTCTCTGCTATCCTCTCGGTCCCAAACCATGGCATTGGCCAATGGTGAGGCCCTAAAGAAAACAGGAAAGCAACTTTGGGCAAACGTATTGAAAAATAAATTGCTAATGTTGAATTGTCCTCAGGTCCTCGGGCAACAATAGTTGATGCCATGGGATAGTCCAAAAGATTCACGGCGAGAATCTGACATTTGAAAAACTATCAGTGATAATTCTGAGAAAGTCCTGAATGATTGCCAGGGAAGTGGCGAGTCGATTTTGTGTTTGACGTCTACAAAGACCTGTCAATTAAAGACGCAGAACGGTTGCATCTGTTCTCAACATGGCATTGTATTTAATCAGATAAAGCCAGGATACAGAATAAAGAACTGGAAAAGGGTGTTCGAGTAAGGAAAGCAAGAACAAGCTTACAATGTTTCTAGCTGACAACTGGAAGGAAGAACGGAACAGAGACAAACTTGGTACACAAACAATGATGGTCACCTCTGGTGAAAAGTTTTTCCAGATTACGAAGGATAATGTGACAGAGTTGCGGCGCTTGCATCAACCATGAAGAAGCCGACACGAGAATCTGGTTCATTGCAAACATCTGCCATTACGTATCCAAAGGTTATGGTGATTTCAGAGGATACTGATGTATTTGTGATCCTCCTTGGCCTACATTCGGAATTCGGACCAGTAGAATCCTGTTAAGACGCGGGAAAAAAACCAAATAAGATTATTGACATCTCAAGGTTGGGCACAATACTAGGCAAGGATGTGTGTACATCGTTGATAGGAGTCCATGCGTGGACTGGCTGTGATTCAACTAGTTCGCTGGCCAGGGTAAGTAAAAGCAATCAATTTGATCCGCAAAAAACAGCATTTCAGAGAAGTTCATGAACTTGGTCAGGGTGGGTCGTCAGAGATGAAATGTTCGAAACGATACAGGCATTCACCTGTAGCATGTATTGCTCAAACACGATGTCAAGGAGGTCAACATCCTCCGTTATGATTAGTTCTGTTCAAAGAAAGGGATGTTTCATCGGGACAGATTTCCCCGTGCAAGGATGCATTAAAACAACACAGCAACGTGCGAACTACCAGTCTGCCATTTGGAGGCGTAGTCTCAGAACTTTCCTGAGATACCAGTCCACTGAAGGCATGGTTGGATAATGTAAAGGAAACTTGGAAAATATATTGGCTACAATAGCCCAGCCCAGAGGCTGTTCTGGCACTAATGTCGTGCAAGTGCCCAAGAATGGCAATGATGACTGCCCTGTGTAGTGAATGTTTCAGCTGCACACCAGCGTGCAGACTACAAAACTGTGCCAATATGCGTGATGAGACAGAGGATGAAGACCATTGCAAGACATGGATGATAGTGACAGTACGAGGAAGACTAAATTAGATATATTTTTAGTGGGTTGAGTACATATTGAGAAAACAGTGTATTTTAAATTGTGACGAGTGTAAAGTCAAGACGTCGGAAAACCTTGCAGAAATTACTGGGTACGCGGAGAACCGGTTTGGTCGGTCAAACAACACTCTGGATATTAGTTAGCAATTACATGAAATGATTCATTCATTTGTCAGTAAAAGTTTAATTCGCAGGGCATTGGGATGCAGTTTGAACACAGACTGCATTACTGGATCACCTAAGTATGAAAATAGCCAGAAGTTGTTGGATCAACCAAACCGGCTCTCGCGTACCTCCAGTTAGGGTACATGTACAGAGTCAGATATACCAAAGGAACTTGATTCAACGCTTTTTTGGCGGACATATCAATAATTTATCGGAGACCTTGGACACCATATGGGCCTTCACCACCAAAAATATGGCAATATTTGGTGAATTACTTTTTAATATAAGTTTTGTGAAAACCACTAACAGTAACTGGTAAGACATCAAATGTTGTTGATTTTGAAAACAACTATAAATAGCAAACTACTGGTCCCTCTGCTGAGTACGGTCAACTCCTGGTTGTACCCTGTACATTTTGGGGCTATAGATAGATGAATAGACATTCAGGTATTGTTCGCATTAATCACATCTGTATAGATGGGCTTTGTGTCCTTCCATGATAGGGCGGGGATAGGCCCAGTTGGTGTACTAATACATGGGAAATATATACTGACCGGTACTCAGCAGAGGGTCTAGTATATAATGAGCAATGTAAAATCTTATTTCAGTTATAAAAATGCCTATTAGATATTTTGAAACCCAATGGTGGCATAGTATAGAAGGTTTTTGAGATCGGTACCCCAAAAAAGGCCGAAAACTGACAAATAGATCATGTACGAAAACGTATCTATAGAATCCTGTGAATTCAGTGTTATGATGATGATATGCTAGGGGTCATATTTGAGCCATAGTTGAATATTTAATCAATAGTTGTGATATAATCAGCTGTCAGGATTCAAACCTTGCTTAAATGTTGCTTTAAATGTTTCATGTTGCCAACTGTTTGGACAGCACCCAACTGTTTCTTGGACAGCCTTATCACCTTCCTGTTGTTTCTCTGCGGCAGCGTGCCTTAGCGTGACCTAGGAGAGACTTCAGTGCATTGCTCCGCCACATTCCTACTCTTAGTCATCACTAGAGTTTTGCTTTGTTATCAGCAGGTGCCAGTGTAGGAGTGTAGAGGCTTGGAAGTCTTTAGTTTGCAAGATGCTATCAACATGTGCCAATGTAGGAGGCTTGAAAGTCATCGAGTTGCATATCTGAGAATTGACCGATTCAACTTTCCCTAGGGCCCTAGGGAGGGGGGAAAAAGCCCACTGCCACATTTATTTCTTTATTTCTTTATCCCTTAGCACTCACTTTTAGTCCACCACCAGTTCTGCTTTTGTGTGATTATATATACAACTGTTTTGAAGTAAGATTCTCATGTGATTCGGAGTTGCCTGACTGAAGGGGCTTTGAGTCACATTCGCATGCGTGTGGTCTTCGGAAATAAAACGTGTAATTCGAGGATCCTCATCTGACTCTGTCACTTTACTCGGCCGGGTGGAGAGTCATAACATTGGCGACGAGGATGGGATTCGACTGATGCTGGCGGTCGGACGGTGGACTCCGCTTGGTGTACAGCGATCGCAAGGGTTCAGCTAAAGGTATGTGAGATCGCACGTAGGGCACCTAAATAGGGAGCCCCAGTTAGGCGAGCGCTGTACACTCAGTGGGAGCGCCCCGCCGGACGCAGCTCCAGGATCTGCTCGGATCAAGAATGTAACGGTAAAAGCATATGAGGTGATTCGAATGCGGTTTGTCTGAAGACACAAAGGGGGGAGGCTGTCAGGCGGTGTGTTGGACTGGAAGGGTAGAGGATAAAGGTGTCCGTGTGAAATAAGGAGGAACAGGTTGGAATCTGTACACATAGAGGGAAGGTTGGAGGCCTTCAGTGGGTTTGAGGCTTAAGGTGGTTGTTTGAAAGGGATTCGGTCCCGACGTAAAAGAGAGAAACGATTTACAGCTATTAGGCGGTCGTTTGAAAGGGATTTCGGTCCCGACGTAAAAGGAGAAACGATTTACAGCTATTAGGCGGTTGATAAGATAGAAAATAACATGGGGAATAAATCTTCAAAGAACGAGAAGATACAAAGGAACAGCATTGAAAGTTATCAGTGAAAAATATGGAATCGATAACGTAAAGGGAATACAGGACTGGGTGAAGTGGACCGCGGGAGAAGATCCCTTTCCGCTGACTGGATCTTTAGATCCAAAAATATTGAACACAGTGAGTAATGTGTTGACAGAGGGCAAAGCAGGGGCCGAACAAAGTGGACAACACTGGAAGCGTTGGCCGCGTGGCTAACAGAGTCGCAGGTCGAGACGAGCATAGCGACTCGGACTAGAAGGGACTGTGAACAACGAAAAATGCAAGATGAGGAACGACAAGGGAAACTAAAGCAGGCGCTAGACCAGCTAACGGAAGTTAAGACACAGGGAGAGGACAAACAGAAGGAACTGGAACAAGCGCGTAGCGCAGCTGACGGAGGTCAAGATACAGAGTGAGGAGAGACAGGAGAAGTTGAAGCGAGCGCTGCACAGATAGCGGAAATCAACGACGACTTAGACGAAAAACGACAACACGACTTGGGACGAAAAAGGAATTTACCCGTCTTAGAGGTGACGGGAGAAAAAGGAGGGACGACATACACCAGTTTCCCATGATGCGGCAGGGGAGGCTGGGTTTGGAGATCATGGACCCCACAAGACATAAGGGAGTAAAAGCTCATGGAAGAATGCATAAAGAAGAACCTAGAAGGGCAATTCAGATACTACATGACCAGATAAAAATGCAGGGGCACAGGACGGACATAGGTTTATCTGCATGCTGTGCTGCCCAGCGCAGTGTGGAGCTCGCGCGCAGCAGAATGGGCGTCAAACAAGAAGGAGAGGAAGATACACTTATTAAACGATATTCCCAGCGGGAACGACGAAACGCACAGGCATTGTACAGGGGTAGGGTACAAACCCTGATGGACGAACTTGCGGCGGAGATGGCCCCAAGGGTAATGGATTGGCAGGCAATACAGGATGTTACACAGAACCCAAGGAATCACCTGCGGAGTACAAAGCAGACTGTATGAACAGATCGAACTGCACTCGGGATTTTATTAACATAGCAGCGCCCTCCATTTCCTGAACACTATGTTTGTAGATGGACTGTGCGACGAGAGTAAGGCGAGAGGTGAAGGCGGACATGCAGGGTGGAGACGGCTGAAGTGGATGCGTGTTTGAAAGGGCGAGGCAACTGGCAGACCTGAAAGAAGAGGAAGGAGGGGAAGAAAGATGCCAAAGCTCTGGTTGTAAGAACTCGAATTGAAGAAGCCGTAAGTACGAAGAGAGGGAAGGAAGGCTCGCTGGGAAAATCCAGATTGGGAACCCGGTATGAAGCCGAACAGGCCAGCGGAGACCTTGGACGAGAGAATGAGCCGCAAAGACAGGGAGAATGCTTTAACTGCGGAAATAGGGCATTGAGCGGGGGAGGCAAGGCACCGTCTAAACAACGAGGCTGGGGCTCACGGCCACCACAACAGCAGGAGAGACCAACCGCGCCCTAGAGAATATGAGAGCGAGGGGAAGCGGCGCGAAAGAAACTATTGACATGAGGACACCGTAGTGGTCCGCAAAGAGAAGCACGGAACGTAAGGGAATTGACCACGACCTTAAACATAGAGGGAAGCCAGTAAACCTGGTAGACACAGGGGCCACCGGTCAACACTAAAACAAGAGAGATAGAACTGCACTCTCAGGCGAGTCATGAGTGTGGTGGGGTTTCGGGACGGAGAGAGGATATCCCAATTCGGACAAATTACGAATTGAAGTAGGTCCCCTGCGGGAGAACATGCATTTTTTGGTAGCTAACACCCCGTGAATTTGTTAGGAAGAGATTGTTGTGCAGAATGGGATGTACGATAACGTGCAGCAAGACGAGTTTTCATAGATGCTCGCTAGCATTGCAAGAGGAAGTAATGACCCTCATGATGACCGAACTCGGACGTAGTTTATTGGTGCGAATTGTGCACAAGAGGAAGAGATAACTGACTAGGGATTGGGAAAGTGCGAAAAGATTGCGGGACGTAGAGGATGGTTTGCGTAGCAACGACATTGAGTTGAAAGAAGTGGAACTGCCTTTGCACTGTACGGTCTTTATGATGAAACAGGCAGGATTTTGATTACTCGGATAAGGTACATGAGGTACACCGCCACACGCACTTTAATGACAACCACTTTGTGGATCGGAAAAGAGGGAGCGCAATGGAGGTGGAACTAACTGCCAAGGAACGTGAGCTAATGAAGCACGAGAAGGACTTACCCGCACGTCTCAATGGCGGTCAGTAAAGGACATAGTGCCGGGGAATGGGAAGAATGATGACAGATTGAGATGCGCCCGAACCACTAAAAAGGATAGTGAACCCAGAGCACTTTACAGGCCAGCGACAGGGGATGGATGGAAGTATTGCTTGCTGATCAGATATTTGACATATTGCTAGAAAGGCACGAGATACAGCGAAAGGCCGCCGCCAGGCCACAGAAGAAACGAGAAGGAGAAGATTTAAGGAAGTACCGTCGATTATGGACACGACATCAATGATTGTGGCAGAGTGTGGCCGCACGCCCGTGTCCATCCAGATAAGAGAGGGATACCTGCCTCGAGATGGCTCAATACCCGTTGCGCAAAGAGGCAATAGAGGGATCGTCCGGTGATAGCATCAGTTACGTGACAAGGTGGATATAATACCTACGAAAAGCCAATGTAACACACAATCCTGCCGGTGGAGAAGCCCGGGAAACAAATGGAGTTCGTACAGGATTTGCGGGCAGTGAATAAGTGCGTGAAAGCGTCCTTCCGTGTACCACACACCGGTTACGATACTTGCAGGGTGCGCCCACTGCAACGCACTTTTCCTGGTTAGATTTGTGTTCGGCGTTCTTAGCATACGCTAGCCAAGGAGTCGCAATACTTGTTTGCCTTTAACTACGACGGACAACAATACACCTGGACTGTATTGCCACAAGGGTTCTGCGATAGTCCAACGCTCTTCTTCAGGCTTTGAAGGAAGACTTGAGGACATAGAGTTCCGGAAGATCAGTGATGATACAATATGTGACGATCTGTTGGTGTGCTCGGACAGTCAACGAAATGTGAAACGGACATGTAGCGCTGTTAACAGCTCTCGCCGAAAAGGGCCACAAAGTCAGCAAAGACAAATTGCAGTTCTCACAAGACGAGAGTGACGTACTTGGGACATATACTGGAGCAGGGACAGAGAAGCCTAAGGAGCTGAACGGGTGGAACGATCCTAGAGCACCCAAAACCACTACATTGCGACAATTGCGGCGATTCCTCGGGATGACGGGTACTGCCGGCAGTGGATATCTGATTATGCGGTTCTGGGCGCGATCACTGTACGACATGATAAGGAGGCAGAAGGAGATAAGATCTCATGGACGAATGGTGCGGACAAGACTTTGAACATTGAAGCAGGCCTTATCAAAGGCACCAGCATTGGGGCTACCGAACTATGATCTTCGCTTCACCTATATCGTCCGAGAAGAGGAGGTTCGCCCAAGCGTGTTTGACGCAAGAACACGGAGGGAAAAATAGGCCATTGCGTACTACAGTAGCATTGGACCCGGTTGCCGCCGCCTATCCTGGGTGCTTACGGGCAGTCGAGCAAACAATATGCAGTAACCGCAACAGCGACGCTGGTTTTGGGTTCTCGCTGACCGTGAAAGTTCCGCATGATGTGGCAGCGCTTTGATACGACAAAACGAACACAACACATATCCGGGAACGGGCAGTTCAACATGATCTTGGTACTTTTGCAGGCAACTAATATAACGCATCGAAAGATGTTTGCCGCTGAACCAGCCTCCCTAATGCAACGGGTGATGAGGGAGAGGCACATGTGTGTGAACGAGTGCTGGTGGAAGAGACAAAGGCTAGGCGCGACCTACAGAAGCTTCCAGATCGAGAAGCGGAATTGGAATTGTTCGTAGATGGAGCGGCGAGAAAGAACCGATGGGGGAAACACGATCGCTAGCTTTGCAGTATGCCACCACCAAGCGCCACCTTGAGGAAACAATTGCTACCAAAGGGATTTTCAGCCCAAAAGCTGAGCTGGAAGCGCTAATATGCGGATGTGAGCTGGGTGCGGGTAAAACATTGAACATATACACAGATTCCAGATATGCCTGGGCGATCTTACATGATCGCGCCATTTGGCTTTACGGGCTTAAGACGTCCTCCGGAAAGGTTTTCGACACGGGGACCTGATCAAACGACTAATACGGCAGCACAAAGAGCCGCAAGAGATTGCAGTGATTAAATGCAAAAGCTCACACAGGAGGACAGATGAAGTGTCAAAGGCAATGAAAGAGCAGATTTAGCGGCAAAAGCAGTGCTCGATAGGAGGAGCGACCGCAACCAACAACCGAACTTTACGTGGAGCAAATGGTAGCACGGCCCTCAAACGCAAAACAGCTGAAGGACTACAGATCTCCGCAACTATGGAGAACAGGAATCATGGAGGGGTGAAGGAGGGTGACAAGAAAACACACATGGAGTATGGGTGGATGAGCGAAATAGGCCGTTTGTACCACGATATTGCTTACCGTGGTTAGCCGTCACTGCACATGCGCAGGGCCAATTGGAATAAAAGAGTGGCGGAATTATTCGTCAAACCTGGAATGCCCCAGGCGTAACGACAGCAGCAACAGAAGTGGTTAGCAATTGTGCGACTGTGGTAGACACAACAGGAAGTATTGCGCAAGAAAACGGGGGAGCACACCCACCCGTTGGCACGTTTCAACACCTACAGATGGATTTATTAAAATGCCGGATACAAACACCACCAATATGTGTTGGTATCGTGGATATGTTTCTAAGTGGGTAGAGGCTTTGCCACTACCAACAGAGCTGATACGGTGGCCAAACTGCTTTTACAGGAAGTAATTCCGCGATTTGGGATTCCAACACGACTATCATCGGACAAGGAGGGTCTTTTACGCAAAAGTGATGGAAAAGGTAGCCGAAGGCTTGGTATATAACAGAAACTACACTGTCGTACCACCTCAGTCAGCAGGGCAGTAGAAAGGAGAACAAATCTAAAGCAGACGCTTTCCAACTCTGCGGGCGCAGTCAATGCCATGCCAGCGTACTGCGGTGCACTCATGAAAATGCGAGCAACAAATAGCACGAGGGGGTCTCGCCACAGAATAATAACGGGACGTCTATGCAGTTACCGGCCTCGGCGCCGCCAATATGGAATTGGGATTTGTATGCATGACCGACGGAATGATTGAATTATTTGCAGAACTCATGCTACATATAGAACCTATTTCATCGCAGGTACAAGAAGCATTGCCGATACTGCTGGGACCCGTTACATGATTTCCAACCGCTGAACGAGTTCTGGGTGAAAGAGTTCCTGCAGAAAAACGCCCTGCAACCCAAGTGGACCGGACCCTACACATGTACTCTTGACCACGCTCTCCGCCGTCAAAGTGAGAGGTAAGAGTGCATGGATACAACTCACACTGTAAGCGAGCGCCAAGGAGGACGAACTAGGGAACCGGAGGAGGTACCCCAGCAGAGGTTTCCAACATGTCCGATTCGGTGTTTTACCGAGATAGTGAAGACGACGACGAGGTGGAAGACGTGAATCTCTTCGAGGACCCCTCCACGCCAACCAAACCAGGACGGAGCCGACCCGGCAAGACAGGGTAGATAGTGCCGGGCCCATTGCAGGCAGAGCAGACGCCCTGCCAGATCAGACCGGAGAAGACATAGACAACGGAGATCTGGAATACCAGCGCTCTAGAGTGGACGATCCGCCAGCGCGGAACCAAGACTGAGCAGGCACCTGACGACGTGGAACAGGCAGGTACAGACAACGCAAACATTGTAATACCGGAGACAGCGACAGAACCTTTGACGAACAACATGCACTCCTGTACTGACACTACTCTTTGCGGAGGGAGCCTGTCACTAGGCAACAAACTGACAGTCTCAGGCCCCGGAACCATACACGCCTCCCACACCTCGCACACGGAGGGGAAACAGGAGTGATTCAACAACATTGTCAGCGAAGCAGAAGAGAAGTACCTAGAGAGGCGACAGCGAGTACATATGCAAAATTTGGACAACCCATAACAAGGAGTTAACACAGTAGAGTCTTTTCAGCTTACCGCACCAACCTTTTCATTCATGGTTCCGCGCACAGGGACACAGTAAGAGGATACTGATACAACCTCAACAACTCATGGAGATTCCCTGCATCCTGGCGGATGGATCTAGCGACTTGGTAGAACGACACAAGGGCCTTAAGGCCATCCTATGGTACCACCACATAGCGGAGCGAGATCCCTTGGTAGCTCGGCAAGTAAAGAAGCAGAGAGGACAAAAGGGGTCCTACACAGGGCAAGGATATGAATGG
>CM068961.1:69208705-69240648 GCA_035128595.1 Eptatretus atami
GGGAAGGGAGCTGTTATTTAGCTTCAGTGTTTCCGGATAGCAGGATTAAAACCACCTTTCACCACACCACTTCACAACCACGGTATCGACGCAGCGCGCCAGGAACGATGGATCCAGAGGGATGGGCCGGTGTATCAACGCGCTTAGGGGTTATCAAAGGCACATGTGGAAGTCCATTGCCTTTTCATGCCACATGCCGTACTACAATTAATAGCATTAGAATAGATGAGCTTTCGCAAGTTTTGGATATCTAGGTAATGTAACCATGGCTTACTATACAGAATTAAAATATGTTAGTATCAATGCGTGCTATGGTAATGCAGAACAGAGTAGCTTTAGACATTCTTCTGGCGGAACAAGAGGGGTATGCGGATGATTGAAAGGGAATGTTGCGTCTGGATTCCGGACTCCCGGACATAACTATATCTGCGGTGCCCGAATCAAAAAGGTGTAGAATTCTCACTAGCAATCGAGGAACGAGAGAAGTTACGCATGGTGAAGTCGATCTTCCAGGGCTGGGAGGTTGGTTGTTGCGCCTAATTGGGTCCGCGCTTTAATAATCTGAGTGGTGATTTTGGAGTATTTCTAATCAAACTTCTTATTACATATGTATGAAGAAATGCTGCGCAGCGTCACCCCTCACCCAGGCCATTATAATAATTAACAGCGAACTCTCTGATGAGGACGACTCGGCCAGTAATGGGGAGGGGACGACCAGAGCCTTCAGGGGACCCCAGGTAGACGTCATACACATGGACCTAGGCCAGGGTCTACAACAATTCCTCTTTGTTAATAACAATAACTAACCCAGGAGAGAGTGCTTGTTGTTTTGCCTTCTAATGCAAGATGTGACTCCTGCGCTGGACGTGCTTACACCCCTGCCTTGAGTGTTACTTTTGCTACTTGCTTTGTAGAATTGCTTAAATGATAATATTATAACTGCTGCTAACATAAAAACAGTATTGCATTTTAATATGGTGTGACTTAGCATAGAATTTGTAACTACAACTTAACGGAAGCATGTGGCAGTGAGTAGGACGAAAGGGGAAAGACAAAAGGTAACGGAAGCTAACCTGAACCACCGGCAGTGGGGACTTCTCATTTGGAGAATGTTATGGCTATCCACGGCATTCGTAAACCCGTTTGGCAGGCGCGGGGCTAGAGGGTAGCTGCTACAGGAACCAAATAGGGTCCACTCAGTTGGTGAGTATCTAATGGCTGGGTATGGTCTAAATATGACCAAGGAGGGAACTGTTATGATGATGATATGCTAGGTGTCATATTTGAGCCATAGTTGAATATTTAATCAATAGTTGTGTATTAATCAGCTGTCAGGATTCAAACCTTGTTTTAAAATGTTGCTTAAAATGTTGCTTTAAATGTTTCATGTTGCCCAACTGTTTTTGGACAGCACCCAACTGTTTCTTTGGACAGCCTTTATCACCTTTCCTGTTGTTCTCTGCGGCAGCGTGCCTTAGCGTGACCTAGGAGAGACCTTCAGGCATGCTGCCCACACATTCCTACTCTTAGTCATCACTAGAGTTTTGCCTTTGTATCAGCAGGTGCCAGTGTAGGAGTGTAGGAGCTTGGAAGTCTTTAGTTTGCAAGATGCTATCAACATGTGCCAATGTAGAGGCTTGGAAAGTCATTGAGTTGCATATCTGAGAATTGACCGATTCAACTTTCCCTAGGCCCCTAGAGAGGGGGGAAAAAGCCCACTGCCACATTTATTTCTTCATTTCTTTATCCCTTAGCACTCACTTTTAGTCCACACCCATTGCTTTTGTGTGATTATATATACAACTGTTTTGAAGTAAGATTTCAATGTGATTCGGAGTTGCCTGACTGAAGGGGCTTTGAGTCACATTCCGCATGCGTGTGGTCTTCGGAAATAAAACGTGTAATTCGAGGATCCTCATCTGACTCTGTCATCTTACTCGGCCGGGTGGAGAGTCATAACACAGATAACTTATATTTGACTTTCTTTGAATGCCTTATGAACCACTCTAGGTGACCAAGGTAAAAAAATGAGCTTAGATATATTTGAACATTAATTGCAAAAACTTCTGATAGCATAAGCAAAAAAAACCTAAAAATGCCACTTTTTTGGGAGAAATTTCGAATTTTGGAACATACCGTAGCAAATAACTATCCAAAACTACATATTGGCAGATGTAGAATGTTCTTACAATCATTTTAAGCCAAACCGCATGTCCATAGGACATTCTGGAAGTGAGTTGTGGGTATTTTTCCAATTTCCTCCATTTTGGTGAAATAACGGCGGGCATTTTTAAAGATGGCCGCCAAAAGGTCATTAAGCTACATTCCTTGCAAGTCCATAAACTGATTTTGGACACTTGAGGTATCAAGCTAACCAAAAATCATGGTGGGGTCTGTTCCCCTTTTAGGTAATGAAATTCGTTCTGGCTCATGGACTAATAATGGCATTGCGACGGGAACTCAAGCTGTGGGTTCGTGCCATTGTGTGGTTGAAAGTGCAACTGAGTCTCGCTTCAAGGACAGTACCTGTGCATAAGGTGCACCATGTATCTACCCTATGTATAAGGCACACCCCATATTTTGCCCTCATTTTCTTGGGAATAAAAGTGCATCTTACACAAGAAGATTTACGATAATCGTATTAAATTGGTGTTTTTGTTATACAATGAATATTTATTTGCTCATTAAGAGTATTGAAAAGACAATTATGGTCCAGTTAGTCAGTAAAATATGGAATTCACACCACAGAGGGTACAAGGAGCTAATTTTAATTGTGAAGGAGCTCGTGACACACAATGCAAGAGGAAGTTGTCTTTAGTTTAGGACGAAAGCCCAGATCATGTAGTTTCCCAAGTGGAAACAGCACTTTCAGGGTGATGCGTCATTCACTTCCTCGCTATAGAGGTAACGCTATGTGCCTTTTAGGTAATTTACATGCTTTTCTTAAAGATAACTTTATTTAAAAATAATTTTTCTGCAGTTGGTTCATGCAGTCAAGTCAAATAATTTTTTATTGCTGATTTTTATTGTTATCATGTAATTTCTAGAGCTGGTTAGTATTTCAATGGCACTTGCCCAATTGAAAATAAGCTGGCTTTGTACCAAGGGTCTGCGGAGCAGGTTAACAGCCAATGGAAAATCCCACCGTTTCTGGAAGCTTGGAAATGCCTTGGCAAAATGCAACATTTTTGGGTGCGCTGAAATTGGGATATTTGTCGAGCAAACCCACTGTTGTCTTGGTTGATTCGTCATGTTCGTACTTCAAACCATTCATCTACAACCATAATGCTGTGTGAAAATTCAATGTAATGACCGACCTTATCCATTATTTACATTTTGTGAAACACTTTTGCTTCACTTGACTTAACCTTCTGTTATCTGAATTAAACAATATTAGTCTTTGCATCTCCACCTCTAAGAAAGTGTATTAAATCACTCGAGCATGTTTGTTGTCTTACTCTGAAACATCTGTGATTCTCCAAAATGGTGAATGGCCACTTGCCCTTAGTTATGTTATCGGCCTCATTAGTCTGGGTGAGATAGTCCAAAAATAGGCCTAACCTTCCAAAAAATATACCAAAGCTGTATTTGGTACCTTTCGAAGCAGAATTTTTATGTAGTTTAACATACTCGGAGCCTCACGCTGAGCCTGTTGGGGAAATTCTTTGATGTTGATTTAAGTAGAGGGGGTATCGCTGTAAAATACAGGAAAATTGGAAAATACACAAATTGGGTAATTTTGAAGATATACTTCCTTTTAAAGCACCGATTAGTCTATAAGTGGTTATAATAAGGAAGCAATCGGTGACATGCACGACATGTGCCGTGGTTGTGCTCTATGAGGCCACAATGCCATACAGCCATGTTGTGGATACAATGCCTTTGGGATGTCAGCATCACAAAATAATTCATTCATGCAGAGAGGACCACAAATTGGAGTCTGCATCTGCAAACCGTTGGCAAGATGAACAATCTATTTGCAGTAGCTGGGCATGTGCACTATGCCAAGTCTGCAAGGATGTACTTGCAGCAGATGCTAGAGTTTTTTATTTTAATTTTTTTTGTATACCTTGTCGAGGCTCGTGTGAGAGCTAACACACAACGCACAGCAAGGGGGGCATGAACAAGAGGGGCGGAGTGGGAAGGACAAAACGAGTGAACAGGACATGAGGAGATCTGTGGAAGGGAGAGGGATGGGGCGGGGAACATGGGAATACAAGATGGACATTACAGGGACTTTCAGGAAGGAAAGCAGGAATTTGAAGGAGGTGGGTTTGGGTGGATTATCGGGGTAGAAAAGATCGAGGATTTGGATGGGGGATGATAAGAGGTGGTGGTGAACAGCTGTTAAGAAGGCCTGGAGGGAAGCATGGATTGAAGAGAGTGAGGGAGTTTATTTCAAAGGCGGAAAAAAGGAGGAATGAAAGAGTGAAGGTGAGCAGTGATTCCTGATTTTGGTAGTTTTACCAGAAGGGGTTGTTGGCGGACCTTGAGCGCCCTGCGGAAATGTGGTGGGACAGATCGCAGAGAGAGCAGGGGGGCGAGGCTGGAGAGGAGACGGTAGAAGACAGAAAGACCACCGACCAGCCTGCAGTGAGAGAGTGAGAGACCCAAAAACTCAGCCTCATTGCGAGAGATGCCTATCCGTTGGAGACAGACTATCCCTGGGTGTATGAAAGTTTCCATGAGCATAGATATCATGCTGTACGCCGGAGTAACAGATATTAGGTGGGCTTGTGGACTGACCTTATCATCGACCAGGTCTTGATGCAGTCCTTGAAGAGTCGAGGCGGTCTAACACAGGGGTGAGGAGTAACAGTCAGTGCGCACTACCTGGATCAACAGCATGCACTGACGCGCTGCAATCCACAATGTGATGAGTACACTCACAAAAATGGAAGACAGAACGAGTGAATCCACAGAACGTGGATCGAAGCGCAAGTCGGAGAAAACGAGATTGGTTGGTTATGGAAATGTTGGCTGTGTGGTTCCGAAACCACGACCAACTTGACCCTGACGTCCTGACCCTGAGAAGTCTCTCAACTGGTTTAACCGCAAGGGAGAATGACAGGATCAACTGTGATGACGCCAAAGCAGTTGGAGCTATGATACATCAGAAGCTAGGTGGGGTGTGCTTTGAAGAGGCCTCAATTAGTAGAAAAGACCAGGTGCGCACACTTAAGTGGTTACAGGAAGGAGTGAAAGTGGACAAAAAGGTGGTGCATATTGCCACACTTGTACTGTTCACCCATGCAACTCTCCTATTGGAACACAAAGACCGAAAAGTCCAAATCAGCAACTTCAACAATGAGTTCACACCTGAGCCGACAGCCCTTTTCAAAAATGGGTCCATGAGAAAAACACGAACGTCTGAATTACGCAACAGTATACTCAAGCAATCACTTCGTGTTGAAAAGCCAAACGCTGACTGTTGTGTTGTGGATGGTGGTGCTGCCCTCCACAAATATTCATGGGTTGCTTAATGCACATACAATGATCTGGCTGATCAGCTCATCAAACACATTGTGTCAAGGCATGGCAGCTACAAAATGCATGTGGTCTTTGATGGTTACAGCTTCGATAGGTCGACAAAAACAAACGAACAGCAACATCAGAATACTGGTAGGGTGGCCGCTGATGTTAAAATCGTGACAGATGGAAGCACGTGCGTGTCAGTAAAGAAAGGAGAGTTTCTGTTTAATTGCTCCAATAAGAGTGAATTTATCAAGCTACTACGTCAGAGACTGACTGAGCGTCGTATATCAAACTCTCGAAGTGAGGGTGATACTGATGCTCTCATTGTCAAAACTGCAATCAGTTTTGCCAAAACTGGAAAATCTGGAGTGTGGTGAGTGATGACACCGACATATGCATTGCATTATGTTGATGCAACATGTGAAAGCAACTTTGGGAAATGTGTTCGATACAACATTGATGAAAAAGCGTGCTCGAGAAACGGCCTGTAAAGCATCAATAATCAAACCAGTGCCGATGTAGTGGAAGATTCAAACCCTCGTGGCCACAATGCAGATTTCTTCAGAGCTTATCCCGTTAGCTCATGCCTGGGGAGGCTGTGGTACAATGTCTGCTACCTACGGCAAAGGGAAGCTGAAGATCCTGCAGACTCTGAAGTCTGATATTGTTCAGGAAGCTGTTTCTTGCTTTGGAAACTTAGAAGCCACTCACGAGCAGATTGGCACTGCAGGCAACACCATTATGCCAAGTATCTACAATGGAAAAGCGGATGATACGTTCACAACATGCCGATTGGCATTTTATGGAACTGGGCAAGAAAAAGCTAGGCCGGAAGCCCTGGCCCCGACTGGGCATGCAGTGTACTTCCATTCACTCAGGGTGCATCTCCAGGTATGTCAATGGGCCACAGGGAGATTCGACAACAATATCCTCATTCCAATCAAGACTAATGTTGATGTTGAGAGTTTATTCTAAACATTGTGTGTTGCGGCTGCAAATCAACATCAAGGGACGCATGTGGTACAATGGTGTGCAGCTGCAAGAAAAATTGACTTGCATGCGGTGATTGCCAGGGCGTCTCTTGCAACAACGTTTCTGCAGACCAAACGGACGTCATCTCGGAAGATGATGTACTCGAAACTTTGTGGACTTCCACAAACTGCAGTTACTGGTTTGGTTTGATCGTTGATCTTTAATGGAATTTCAAACAGTTTCAAACTTTTCCTTTTATACAGTGAGGACTCTTCGCAATGCTGATGGTGTGTGTCCTTACATTGTGGAAATTGCATTTATAAATATAAATGAAACCGAATATAAACCGGGAGGCGGGAAAATGTGTTTTTTTAAAAAAAATAAATTAATATAAATAAAACCGGGAGCCATATATAAACTGCCTTAAACCGAATACCGCCTTATTTCGAACCATGCTACATTGAGTCCCCACTGTATTGAGAAATATTCATGTTAGCAGCATATTTTTAGGTTATGAATTCTTAAGGCACTATTTATGTTTTGTTTCATACTATGGGGGCCTATAAATGTAAGATTTAGTAATAAAATATTTTTTAGTGAAGTTGAATGTCTCTCGCCTTTCTCACACTTCATGGCATTTTTATGTAAATTGCCCTATCCCCCCCCCCTCACCCCCAGAAACAAATCAAATATAAAAAAAATTTCCCCAACAGCCTCAGCGTGAGGCTCCTAATATATCAATCTACATATGATATGGCATCAGTGAGCCAAAAATCAGCTTTGGTATATTTTTGGGAAGGTCAACCCCTATATCGCCCAGACTACGTGTATATAGTGCTTGGGTTGGCCAATAATAAATGTGCTGTGCTGTAACAACCAGACCAGCTTTTCAAAATCCATCCTGGAAGCTGATTTATTATTATATAAAATTAAAATTGGTAATTCCCCCTTTTGTCTTTATTCCTGAATCATAAAAGTGCGGTATCAGAATAAACTAACGACCATCAGACTTTAGCTCACAACGCCGACTGTAATAATTTAAATCTGAACATCACCAATAAAGTTGTTTTATGTCTCTGTCTTGCAAATTTTTGTGCCATATAGATCTTTCAGTTTGTCGGCAAAAGGCATCAAATCAGTTTTTTTTGGCACAATGACCAAATATAAACAAAAATGCACGAGAAACGATAAAAAGGAAGAGAAACACTCCTCAAAAAGCTAACTGTGAAATCTAGACAGCCGTGAAAGTTAAGGCTGAAAAAAAATAGAAAAGATTATGATCGGAAAGGGAGTCAAACAAGCTCGGGGGAGTTTCCACCTACAAGGCCTTCATCCGCAGCTTGATGGAACACTGGTCTTCTTCTCTGGACTGGTGTCCCTGTCTCGCATCTTGCTCAGCTTGACGCCGTGGAAATCCAAAGGCTTCAAAGATCATTAGAATCTCCCGCGATGAAGCCGAGTCGAAGGGCCGGTCACTTTGCCATCCCTGTCTTCCACCACCTCCTTTCTGGTCTTGCACCCTCTGCTCTTTTGCCATGCTTTGCCCCCCTCAGGTATCTTCTGGGTGCACATGATCCACCAGCAACCCCGTTCTGGTGGAATTCCCAAAATCCAGAATCACTGCTCACCTCCACTCATTTGTTCCCATTTTCGCCCACATGTGGAACCAACCTCTACATTCTCTTCCATCTCATTCTTCCCTCCAGGTCTTCAAGACAACAGTTCAAAACCATCTTAGATCATCCCCCATCCAAAACCGTGTTCTTTTCTATCCCCATTAAACCCCTCCACAAATTTCCAATCGTTCCTTCCTGAGAGTTTGCTTCTTCATCCATATCAACCACCCCCTGCATTCTCCACGACCCATCATCCCTACTCGCATCCCTTCTCTTCTAGCTCTCCCATGAGCCAAAAGAGTAACAAGAACAACCCAGATGGATTGGAAGAATTAAAACACAAAACAACAAAAAAGGTACAATCATGTTTACATCACAATGAAAGTGAAATAAAAAATTCTTAACAAAAAAGTTATTATGAATAATGATGGAATATTGTCGCATTGACTGTTGTTGCTAACGTGGAACCACCACCCCTTTAGATGCAACAGCCTGCAAAGCACCATGGTGGCAGTTTAGATTCAGGGTGAGAATCAAACCCAAATTAGATACTTCAAAAACAAGTACACTACCTCTGCACCATCCTTTCAGTAGGAAGTTATCTGAATGTTGATAATTACCAGATTCATTCCCTCAAATAAAATAACAGGAAAGTGGATTGCAAGGTACACACTATAGATAAGCCTAACACCAAAGTCAGCTTCATCGTCAAAATCATTACCAATTACGCAAGTTATATACTTCATTTAGTACTTCAATAACTGGCACATACTTATTCAGGATGCAATTACAAATTTAAACGAGAAGGGCACTCGGTAGAGCGCATACTTCTGCTAGGCAATGCCTGATCAAGTAGAACATGTCGGGCCCAATGAATTTTTGAGATACGGTATCATGCTACATATAATTTTTAGCCTTTTCTCTCAATGGTGAAGAATCACTTTAAAAACTAGAAGTGCACTCGGTGGAGCGCATACCTCCGCCACGCAATGCCTGATTCACGAGAACATATCGGGCCCAATACATTTTTAGGTCATCTCTAACGAGATGGATGACCTAATAAAACCAGTCTCGATGTCCGTCCGTCCGTACGTACGTACGTCCCCATTTTTTTCTTCCGATTTTCTTGATATTTGGTATGTGGGTAGATGTCGATGAGGGATGCACGACGGTATGACCTTTGACCCGATTGAAGGTCAAGGTCAATGTCAAGGTCACTCCAAAGTTGCGAAATCGTCCATTTTCAAAATCTATCTCCTCCGCCGTTTGTGATTCGATCTTCGAAATTTCTTTGGATTCTGATATTAATATGGAACAATATCTAAATTTAGTCAGGCCGGTTTTTAAAAATTCATCCTGGCTATCGAGTCACGTGTCTTCAAAGTTGGAAAAATCGTCGATGTGATACGGTCAAAAAAATTCGCCCGATCTTGATGAAACTTGGTACGTAGGTAGGGGTCGATGAGTGTTGCACGACGGTATGACTTTGGACTTGATTGAAGGTCAATGTCAAGGTCACCGATGCTGTAAACTTGTGAAATCATCCATTGTCAAAATATCATCCGCCATTTATGACTCAGAAATGCGGTATGATTTCTGGAGGTCCGGTTTCTATCCTTTTGAAGACACATTGATCATAAATGTTCCAAATCAACCATTTTCAAAATCTATCTCCAGATAACTCAGAAATGTAGTTTCATTTCTGAGGTTTTCTATCCTTTCTACTCCCGGGCTTTCGTCTGTACGTTGAACTAAAAGACAAGACGACATTGAAGCCATTCTAAGCCGATCAGAGATCCACATCTACAGAGCTTCAGAGATGACCGTCACCCCCAACCGGGGGTAATTTTTAAAATATCAGCCATACAGTACTATATCGTTTTAGGCTCTATGTCTCAATGGTGAAGAATCACTTTTAGAATTAAACAACTCTTGTATCCAGATCCAGATTCGGATCTTCACCAAAATTGAATCAATTTGTCATGGTCACATGCCCAACCTGTCCCCCAAGTTTCATCCGAATCCATCCACAACTTTTTAAGATGTCATGCAATATATTAGTTTAGCCCTGTCTCTCAAAGGTGAAGAATCACTTAAAAAATTATCAGATCCGGATGCGGATTCAGATCTTCACCAAAAATTGAATCAATTCTTCCTAGTAAAACACTCAACATGTCCATCAAGTTTCGTCCGAATCCGTGCACAACTCTTTGAGATATTGTGCTATATATCGTATTTGGCCCCATCTCTCAATGGTGAAGAATCGCTTTAAAAATTATAGGAATCGGATCCGGATCTGGATCTTCACCAAAATCTAATCAGTTCATCCTTGTCACACGCACAAAATGCCCACAAAATTTCATCCGGATCCGACAACAAATTTTTGAGATATCCTGCACACAAAATAAACAGGCAGACAGACAGACAGGGGTGAAAACATAGCTTCCTTCCACCTTCAGTGATGGAGGTAATTACGGAGTCAGGAGTAAAGAGTAAATGTGTGAAAATGAACAAAAAGTGATAACTTTCTTCACCCGGTGAAGTGTAATTCACAGAATCAAACGACTCCTTTGTCAATAACAACGAAACTAATCCGAGTAATCTCTTCACCTTAACCCTTATTTAATGCAACCAAGATGATGTGACAACCAAATTTTTTTTTTGCTATTGCTATTCAATTCAATTCAATGCAATACATACTCCTGATGTTTATTTTTACACTATTCTGTTTGATATACAGTATGTTTACAATATACCAGTGTGGTGTGCTTTATACATTGTGTAAGCATATGAACCGTGCTTCCCCATTGTCTCGGGTCTCTCACCTGTATTTGATTTTTCATTCATTCATTTATATTTTCATTTACGGATGTGGTCCGCCGATTGTGATATTTTTTCTGGTGCATCAGCTTCGATGTCCATTGGCACACAAAATTACCGTGCATCCCCATTGTCTCAGGTCGCTCACCTGCAATTTTTTTTCATTTCTCATTTCCCATTACCTCCGCCACTGAAGGTGAAGGAGGTTATGTTTTCATCTCTATCTCTCTCTCTGATTGCAGGATATCTCAAAAAAGTTGTGGACGGATCCAGATTAAATTTGGTGGGCAGGTTGGGTCTGTGACAAGGACAAACTGATTAGATTGTGGTGAAGATCCGGATCTGTATCCGACTACTGGATTTATTTTTAAGTGATTCTTCACCATTGAGAGATAAGGCCAAAAACTTATATATCGCAATAATAGCTCAAAAAGTTGTGGACGGATTCGGACGAAACTTGGTGGACACGTCGGGTGTGTGACAAGAAAGATATGATTCGATTTTGGTGAAGATTCGAATCCAGATCCAACAATTTTTAAAGTGATTCTTCACCATCCAGATATGTATGGCTAAACTAATATATGGCACAATATCTCAAAAAGTTGTGGACGGATTCGGATGAAATTCGATGGCCAGGTTGGGTCTGTTCCAAGGAAGAAATGATTCGATTTTGGTGAAGATATGAATCCAGATCTGTTTAAAAAATGTATTGGGCCCGATATGTTCTTGTGGATCAGGCATTACGTGGTGGAGGTATGCGCTCTACCAGGTGTATTTCTAGTTCATTTATATTTTCATTTATGGATGTTGTCCGATGATTCTGTGATTTTTTTTTCTGGTGTACTGGCTGCGATGTCCATCGGCACGCAAAATTTCAGCTATCTACAACACCCAGAAGGCACCAATCTTTAATATCAGTCAGTCAGTCAGTGGTTAGAAAGAGCTGTATATATATTAGATTTCTGGAGAGCAACAAGGCCTGGTGATTTCCTGTGTTAAAGCAAGTGCTGTACTCAAACTCCAACTGTGAACTCAGCAGGATTCAATTTTGTATCTAACAAGAAGGATGTGTTTAAGCACAGGACACTCACTGAAGTAACGGATCTCAAATCCCTGCTCCGTGCCCTCATAATCGGAGTAAAACTCGAGCCACAGGTGGTTGGAGGTGCTGTTGATTGTGGTGCCTTGTAAATCTGCTTTAACATAACTGCCCAGTAACGGAGCGGAGTTGTTTCTGCCATCATACACCTGGAAAAAAAAAACAACAACAATAGATTCACAGGTGACAAAATTGATGAGTTTATTCTCTTACATGATTCCTGCATTGTACATCCCATTTGCCATCACATTCACATTTCACATAAATGTCTGTGATTCATTCAATTTCATTTGTTCAATAGTGATGGTTAAAAATGCCCGAAAGCATTAAAATTAGCTGATTGAAAAATTAACAAGTGATGCATCATATGTTATCATTTCACAACATACTTGTTTTTTTCGATTCGTTTTTTTGTACCACGAGGCAAGAGACTCATTTCAGAAGATATTTAGAAAGGGAATAACTATGGCCCTCAAAGAAGTGTAGAAAGTTGTAGATGCAGCAATGGACGAGCTCTGTCTGAGAGATAATACAGAACCCACAAGGTAGGACATGTTTGTCTCCAATGAATATTTTGAGAAATTGACTGACTTCATTTGTGGCTTATTCATGTCATGTCATGTTTTTATTACAAAAATATGGAGTGAAGATTCACAAAAATTAAAAAAATAAAATGTTTCGGGCTATTTGAATTACAGTGCATTTTCAAAGATTACAGTATTCACAGCCATCCAAAGCTACTCACGAGAAAGCATCTCAAAATGCAAAGCCTATCCGTGCCTGCTTTGTACTCAAACCAAACTTGACGAAAACAACGGCGAAAACAAAATTTGTAAAATTTATTCATAAGTCTTCTCCATATTCTTAAAATAAAAGTTTGCTAAAAATATGATGACACAAGCTCAAATGGTAAAAAGTTATAGCCTGGCGAGACACATTTAAGCTCAATGGTAAATAAATAAAGAAACAAGGAAGCGATTAAAAAAACCCAGGCCGTCTCTTACTGCCGTGCAATGGACGGGTTAAGAAGGCCTATGTCTACTTACTGTTGCTTTGCCATTTGACATTTTGACCCAATTATTAGTTATTCTTCTCCATATTCTCAAACTGAGGGTTTGTTGAAAATTTGATGAAAAAAGCTCACATAGTTCAAACAAAGTGATGCCCTCGACACATGCACGAACGCCCTCCCACACACAATTGCAACAACCACATCTGCTGTGTGGGCGAATTATCCAGCAATTAACTGTTTTATTGATATTTTCCCCCTTTTTTGGTGTGGTGTGTTCTGAGAAACCTGACCTTGAGGGTATCCCCAGCACCCAGAAGAAAAGTGCGAGCCTCAAGGCGCACACCGCTACCCAACACCGTCTCCACACTGAAGATGCACTCATGATTGTTGTCGTAGTTGGAGGGGAAGTTCGGAGAGAGTAGCATGCCCTCTGCTGCCTTGTTAATTTGTCCACACTTGGCTGGTGGTACAGGAATGAGGGTTAAAGTTCACTTGAGCTTCCATAGTTGATATGGGAATCAGAACTTCCAATAGAAAAGATTCCATTAGAAATTAGTAGAAAACAAGACATAATTTGACATCAGGACGTCGACCGATATGCCTCCACCCACCATATTACATAATTATACATGCTTGTACCAAGTTTGACTTAAATCTCTTCAGCTGTTCTGAAGTATCACATTTTTACCTGACATGACCTCTGACCTCTTCATGCCAAAATCTAATCAGTTCATATTTGCATCAGTAAATGTATATAATATAATATATAATATATATTTTCTTTTTATACTCTCTGTAAAAGTTTGAGAACACCACCATTTTTCCAGTTTTTACTGAAATTTAAGCAGTTTCATGTTTCAATGTACTCTGAAATTAAAGCATGAAAAATAAACAATTGCAAATAAAAAAAGAATCATGGAATCTTTTTGTTGAACAAAATTAATCTAAATTTTTGACTCATCAAAGTAGCCATTTGCAGATATAACAGCAACATACTCGTGGCATCTTTCTACAATGGAAATCAAATATTGTTCGGAAAGTTCTTCCCAACACTGTTGCATTTTTCCCCACAAATGTGTTGCACTTGTAGGTTGCTTTGCTTTCACCCTTCTGTCCAGTTCATCCCAAACCAGCTCGATGGGGTTTAAGTCTGGAGACTGTGCTGGCCATTCCATGATTTGAAGCTCCATCTTGCTCTTTTCTTCTAAGGTAGTTCTGACATAGCCTGGAGGTATGTTTTGGGTCGTTATCTTGCTGTAGGATGAACCCTGACCAACTAGGTGTAGACACAGAGGTATTGCATGGCGCTGCAAAATGCTGTGGTCGCCCTTTTGGTTCAGGATGCCAGTCATTCTGTGCAAGTCGCCGACTCTGGATCCAGCAAAAGAGCCCAGTATCAACGCTTCGTCATGTTTGACAGTTGGTGTCAACACTGAGAGACCATCCTTTCGCCTACTGCGACGGCATACAAAACCCTGCTCATGAACTGAAGATTTCAAATTTTGATTCATCGGTCCATAAGACCTTCTTCCAGTTTTCAGTTGTCCACTGGGGTGCTTCATGGTCCAGGCAAGCTCTTTTTCTTATTTTGCCATCTTGCAATGGCTTTCTTAGCTCATCGACCTGTCAAACCTGCAATTCGAAGTCTTCTCTTCACAGTTGAAACTGAGACTTCCTCACTTCGACCAGTGTAAGCTGTGTTTGAAGAAGCTGCTGTCCTGAGCCACCTATCACGCAAGTGTTGACTCTCAGAAACTTGTCTTCTGATTGTTTGTGGCTTGGGTCTGCCAGACTCTCTGTCAGAGTTTCCCCAGTTTCCAAGTGCCTTTTGATGGTGTAGGAAACTGTATCACTGACACCTTGGCTTTCTTTGCAATTTCTCTAAAGGAAGACCTACACTTTTAAGGTTACTAGACGACCCTGAACCCGTTGGGTTCTCGTTGTGACAGCGGTTGATGAAAAAAATCATTTCAAGAAAAAAAAAAGATAGCTCCAGCGAACTATACTGCTGAGGTTGTTTGCATTGAACAAATACTCCTGAAAGTACTTGATTGAATGGGGAATTGATTTTTTAATAATTTTTTTTGTTGCCAGATTTGAACGAAACTTGATACTGCAGGCGAATGGTGAGTAAGGTGGCCCTAAAATTTTTGCGCTATCGTGTACCCTTTTGGCTGTATTTCGGGAACATACATACGTACATTTATATACATACAAGGTGAGAGTTTTAGTAATATATCGATAGATAATAGTCTGTCTGTCTTCCTTTGTTAATTGTCTTTTTCTTGCCATTATGAAAGCAATATACTACTTCCTGCATGCAATTATTGTCAAAATATGCTCAGTCGGGATGTAGCAAACACAGTCTGTTCCAACACTGCTTTTATACAGACAGAGGGTTTGTAACTAATCAACAAAAGTTGGGACACCTGTAGGAATTGTTTGCATCAACTTTCAACTTAATTTACTTCCATTGCTGCAGAACAGCTGCAGTTGCTAACCCTTTACTTGTTCCCTGAAAAGGCCTTTTTAACATTTCTGAAATTTCCATTATTTTCATTTTGGTAACCTAAAGTATTTTTTAACCTCTGGAAGTTTACCGCTTAGCTTTGTACCATTTCAGGTTGTTCAGTGGACTTGAACTGCTTAAATTCAGTAAAACTGAAAATGTGGGTGTTCTAAAACGTTTGACTGGTCGAGTAAAATCTAAAATATATATATATATATATAATATATATATAATATAATATATATATATGTATATTATATAGTATATATAGATGTATATATGCATATATATTATATATATACTTTTTATTTTTATAAACATATATATACAGATACATGTATAAAAATATATATGGGACCTCTGACTTTTGACCTCTTTACCCCATAATCTAATCAGTTTATCTTTACACCCTGATACATAGTTGAACCAAGTTTGACCTAGATCCTTTCAACTGTTCTTCAGTTATCGCAGGAATGAAAACCTATAACGGACGGACGGATGGACAGCCGGACAGACAACTTAAAAACATAATGCCACTGGCGACTTTGTCAGCGAAGGCATATCAGCAGACTGCATTATAAAACTCTGCCAAACTAATGCTTAAAAGTGCAAACAAGTTAGGTTTAAGGCCATGTGCTTATCTAATCACAGAGATGTTTCAGATGAAGCAAAGCACCCTCTGGCCAGCAATTATTTTAGAAAATTACGAGACCTCATTTACTTATTGAGGGGATCAATATGAAACCCCAAAAATCCACCTATAAATACCTTCCTGCAGGATAAAGTTAATCACTGCATATCTTAAAGCATGTACTAATTGGCATGATGAATGTTTATGGAATTTATCTCAACAGATCACATGATGAATATGAAAAGGTGCTGCAAAAATACTCAAACTGCTTGGTGTGTGCGGTTGCTACACAGTCACAAACATGAACACAGTGGCAAAAAGAGTGTGATGACCTACCCACACACCTGGGCAGGGGGTTGCTCCAAAGACGACGAGCCCCCCCCAGGCACAGCAGCTGCTGAGCACCCTCCAAGCGGTAACCAGGAAAGCAGGAGAACGCAAGCGCTGCACCCACCACCATACTGGATCCCTCGCGACGTCCAAACAACGGGCTGCCAGGATCTTCACAGGCCTCCAAATCATACTCTAAAGAAAGAGTGCCATTGTACAATGAGCCCTGTACTCATCAATAAAGGTTGTATAGTGGGGCACACTGCAGGCAGAATATTATTGTGCCACACACTGTGTGCATGTATCACACAAAACAATGAAGCTTGTTCTCTTAGATGGTATTTACAATTCATTTTATGAAAACAAAACCATACAACCCAACACTTACCCACACCCCGTTTCTTCAAATTTCTTCTAACTCACCTATCTATGAAACCTCTGACCCTTTTCAAACATCTCCCTTTGAATCAGTGAAAACATTCCAGAAGGCACAGGCGAGTCTAACAAGATTTCTAGCTCATTCAAGCACCGTTGTGATCAACTATCTTCAAACTATCCCTTTCTCCTCGAAACATGGAAGAGGTTTGGAGGTTTGCTCCACAAACATATTCTTGATAACCCTTTTGTCACATCGTTTCCTCCTAATTTTAACTAAACACCAATCTGATAGATTTGTTTGCAATGGCATCACATGCGGTGAGACAAGTACAACATAGCACTATATTTATTTGCAGGAAGAGCTCTTGCAATATATTTTGATCCTTCTGTGAAGTTCACAAGACTTCATGCATATTTTCAAGCAAGACAACAGTTTTCACGTGGACAGGTCACTGTCCACAATAAAACCTAGAGACGGCTGATCGAGTATATCTCCTGATTGTCTTACACTTCTTTAGACCTCATAGTGTTGGCTTAACGGTTAAGGTGGCTGGCTTAAGATCTTAGGGTGTTGAGTTGAAGCCGCCGTCGTGCCGTTAAGTAACACCAGTTGGATTGACTCAGCCTGTCATCCTTCCAAGGTCGGCAAAATGAACAAAATCAGCTTACTGGAAACGGAGGGCACTGCATCAGCGGTACACCTGCACTCCCAGCAATGATGCAACTGGCAGTCAAAGGCTGCATTTCAAATGGTGATGATTGTACCTCATAATGAATCAAAAAGAACTGAAGAAAGTGACCAAATGGACTCTACTCCCAAGGCTCATATACCTCGACAGAGCACAACTTTTTCAATATGTTTGACTTCTCTGGTCAATGGTTCTGTTTCTCATATGAGCTCACCGACAGACAAATGGAAAAGCATCTGCAGCTAAGTCACGGCATCTCATTTGCAACTGGACTCAAGGCCAGCAGCACTCAAGGACTCAATCTGCATTCCAATGAACTTGAATCCCCACTGGCTTTCTTTCTCAAACAATAATGATTTCTCCTCTTTCCTTCACTGTGAAAAGTATACAACTTCACACAACCACACATGTATGTGCCAGCTCTAATACCATTAAATGGAAGAACATTTTGCTCTGACAAAGGACATACGCCCAGAACATCACTTTGATGTTGCTTCCCATGGCAATTAAAATTCCTTTTATCAATGCTCAGTTGCTGAAACCTATCGTTCAAATTATCCAAAAACCTGGGTGCAGAATAATATGTGTAGATAATACAATGTGTGTGTGTGTGTGTGTGTGTGTGTGTGTGTGTGTGTGTGTGTGTGTGTGTTTTGACTCAGGATGCATTAGTTGAATTATAATCAGTATAAAATTAAATAACTTCAAAGTAAAATATGATAATAAAAACTTGTACGAGTGAAATAGAAACAACAAACCTGCAACACTTCAGCAAACTTTCATTTCATTCATTCATATGCAGCACCTAGCTGATGATTGAATAAATTCTGGGAGCTCGGTTGTGTATTTTGGAATTTGTATTTTGGCCAGAATGGCGGTGATAACTCGCCTACTTTTCGTTGAGAGACACCATAGGATTGTTAATACCGACCAACTAAAGCTAGCAGACGAGCCCCCTGCTTAAAGGCCTGTGCGACGGACATCACTCTCTGATTGATACAGCACCCTTCCTGTGAATGATGACATTAACAATTTAAAGGTGGACCACAAATCGAACAGAGACTATGGAGCTCAAATATGAGTGCTCGAACTCAGCTATCCTGCCAAACCTGGGTGAATGCTGTGAAGGATGTGTGATCGTACAGAATGAAAAAGAAAATGCCACGAAGAGCAACATAAAGTTACAAAGGTACATTGAACAAAAGTTTTGTTGAATGTTTGTGGCAATTTAATGAGGATGAATAAATCTGGTGAAGCTTTCAAAACACGAGAAGTGTACAGCCATTACACAAACGCAATGTGATAACGGAAGGGAAATAAATAAATAAATAAATAACGTGCAGACAATATCTGTGGACCACCCTTGAAAGGTTTTTTTTTTTTAAACACACCATTTAATGAATAGAACATAAGGTACGGTTTGAACTGAAAGTACAATGGCGTCATTTCAAAAGGTGGCCTCAAAATCCCAAGGAGTGAAGTTTCCTTCAAAATCTTCTTCAACTGTCAGCTGTGAGTGGCCTTCAGAACCTCCATATATGCTCTTTGATGTGGCAGAAGTTTCTTGGACAATGTGTTATGAATGAGTGCACAGGTAAGGCCACAGTTACAATAAAAGTAAAAGATATGAAGCTGACAAACCCCCTTAAATCTGTTTCAATAAGCTGCATTTTAATTAGTAGGCCCACTAAAACGAATTTGCCAATATAGAACGCCAAAAGACCACTCTAGGATACAAAAAGTGACATAAAGACTGAAAGGAAAATTACATCAAGAACAAGAAGCATGAAATGAAGATGTAAGAACACTGAAAATGGTCTTTGTTTTCATCAAAATTGGCTCATTTTCTGAAATTCTTCTTCTCGGCAATTAGGCATTCCCCGTCACATCATTCAACTAGAAGGGCACTTGGTAGAACGCATCCCGCTGCCACGCAATCCCTGATCCACGAGAACATATTGGGCCCAATACATTTTTAAAATATCATGCTACAAATTATTTTTTGTGGTCCTCTCTCTCAATGGTGAAGAATCACTTATAAAAATTTCCGGATCCGTATTCGGATCTTCACCAAATTTGAATAAATTCTTCCTTGTCAAATACCCAGCATGTCTGCCAAGTTTCGTCCGAATCCGTCCACAACTTTTTGAGATATTGTGCTAGATATTGTTTTTGGCCCGATCTCTCAATGATGAATAATCACTTAAAAAATTCTCGTAGCTGGATCCAGATCCGGATCTTCACCAAAATCTAATAAGTTTGTCCTTGTGACAGCCAACATGCCCACCAAATTTCAACCGGATCCACCCACAACTTTTTGAGATATCCTGCACACAAACAAAACAAACAAACAGAAAAACAGACAGACAGACAGATGGGTGAAAACATAACCTCCTTCCACCTTCGGTGGCGGAGGTAGTAATTTTTTGAAATATCCTGCGATATATCGTTTTTAGCCTCATCTCTCAATGGTGAAGAATCAGTTTGAAAATTTAATAATTCTCGTATCCGGATCCGGATTCGGATCTTCACCAAAATCAAATTAATTTGTCCTTGTCACACACCCAACCTGTCCACCAAGTTTTCTAAAAATCCCTCCACAACTTTGAGATATCGTGCTATATAATAGGTTTTGCCCCATCTCTCAACAGTGAAGAATCACGCAGAAAATTATCAGAGCTGTATTTTCACCAAAATCTAATCAGTTCGTCCTTGTCACACCACCAAACCTGCCTACCAAGGTTCATCCAAATTCGTCCACAACCTTTTGAGATATCGTTCTTTATATTGTTTTTGGCCCTGTCTCTCAATGGTGAGGAATGACTTTAAAAAAATTTAGCAGCCGGATCCAGATCCGGATCTTCACCAAAATCTAATCAGCAAGTCCTCATCACACACTGAACCTGTCAACAAAATTTCATCCGAATCCGTCCACAACTTTTTGAGATATCCTGCACACAGACAAACAAACAGATAAGCCGGTAGGCGGCGATGGGTCGCCGAGCATGGAAACTATAAGATATAGAGCAAAATGGATGTCATATAGCGGATAGGGAATCACCTTAAGATTATGCATACCAAATCTCATCAAGTTCCATCTACTGATAACTAACTCTCGTATCAATTTGAATGAAAAGTACCGAAAATGCGGTTTGAAATCAGAAATCCCCAAAGTTCGAGGGGGTGCTGTGGGTGAACAAAGATCTAAATCGAAAATCTCCGGCTCGATAGTTTGTGCCAATGTATTCCAGACGATTAGTGTGAATTTTCATGACATCCGACATAACCCTAGGAGAAGTAGCATTGGCGCGAAGGACCTCCAGCTCTCGCATATTATCGATTTTTGCACTAATTGACCTTTGACCCCTGACCTAAGCGAAATCGGTCAATATGTCCTGAGGCAAAGTTGTAGTACTTATTGAGTACCATGAACCTGCAAAGTTTCATTCGTATCGATGCACTCACCTGGTCGCTAGGGGCCTTCAATTTTTTGCAATTTTCATGCATACCCTAATTGTAGGGGCGCTGCGGGTAAAGTATTCCATATATCACAAAAACCGGAAATAATTGATAGAGCATGCACCTGTAGATCATTCGTGCCAAATTTCATAACCCTACGTGGGATAATGCTTTCGGAATTGATTTCGCGTGAACGGTACCGGATTTTGAAGGTTTTTCGGTTGTTGAAGGGAACCAAAGCGTCCCTAGCAACCATCACAATTTTCCAAAGCACTAGGTCATAAAGATGCACCTACCACCCGAGTTTGGTCAAAATCCGCCCACGTTTACTACCAATTATGCTGATGCCAAACGAACAAGCATCCAAACAAACATCCAAACAACAGACAGAATTACTGACAATAAGGGTCACCTATTTTGGCGACCCAACAAGGGTGAAAACCTTACCGCCTTCCACTTTTGGTGTCAGAGGTAATTACTTTATCGAATATATTATTAGAAATCATTCGCTGTATGAATGCTAGGCGTCCAAAGGTGTAGAATGAATTTGTAGAACGCACCTTTGAATGTGATGTTGAACCCCTCGTAAGACATGGAGAAGTCTGAGATGAGCCGTAGCTCAGCCCGGGAGCTGCCAAAGAGACCTGCCCGGACAGGGCCTGGTAGGCTAGAACCCGTGAGATGTGCAAGCGGTTGTGTAAAGCTTGTGTTCTCCGTCAGCAGCAAGTAGTCATGTGGACTCTCCAGGTGGAACGTGTGGAACGTGAACTCCACACCTGATGAGTAGCGGAAACCCATAAGAAACATTGACTTAAGAAGAAAAGAAAAAAAACGACATTCAGGAAACGTTTTCCATCAAACTCCAAATAAAAGCAATAATTTTGAAAAGGGTAATTTACAAATGAAAATGAGCACAAATATAAATTGATGCAAACAATTTTAATGGATAGTTTTCACTGAAATTCTTCACAAACTTTAAAATGCATGAAATAGAGGTTTGCATTATAATTTTTTTCCTACATCAAGGCTAATTTAAGGCAAATAAGATTTAAGGCAAAAGTGTAGATTTCTATGGATCAGGTGATGTTTAATCAAGTCCATTTTTTTTTTACTGTATATACATCGAAATATCACGTTGTTAATGTACATAAAACACCAAAATAGTTTTTCTCCTGACAGGCGAGTAATTTCCGTTTTAATTTGTGAATATCAAATTTCAACATGAGCTCCTGCGTTCTCAGCACATTTTAAAAATCGTTCAACAACATTTTCCACTGAACACCAAAGAAACTCCTTTGGTAAATTGGCAAAAACAATCGTGGATATAGCTTTCTAATTCATCCAAATTAGCCAGTTTGCTCGAATACACTTTTTACTTTAGCCTATCCCAACAAAGAAAAATCGCACAGGGCTAAATCAGGTCTCCTGGATGGCCACTCTATCGGTCCTCGTCACCCAATTAATGTGTGTGGAGGATAGTGGGTATCCAACCAATTACAAACTTCAATCAGGAAGTGAGGAGGGGCACCAACTTGAATGGAAAATTTTTCATCTGTGTTGTCCCATTGCTCAAGGTTTGGAAGAAGAACGTTTTGAAGCATTCACAAGTATCTCTGTCCATTAATTGTATCGTGGAGGATCTAAAGTCCAATGAGTTGGGTTGAAGTCCAATTGAAAAAATGCGCGAAGAATGTAGGAGCTCATGTTGAAATTTCATATTCACAAATTAAAATTGAAATTCATGGCCTTTCAGGAAAAAAAAAAAAACATTGGTGTTTTACTTACACGAACAATGTAGTATTTCTATACTTAGGGACTTAAATTATGGATCAGCCTTGTAGTATGGATTTTGTTGAACAAAAATTCAGACTTTTTTCCCAGTAACAACCACAAAGCAAACTAGAAGGGCACTCTGTAGAGGGCATACCTCCGCCACGCAATGCCTGATCCATGAGAATATCTCGGACCCAATACATTTTTGATATATCGTGCTATATATCGTTTTTGGCCTTATCTCTCAATGGTGAAGAATCACTTTAGAATTCTAGTAGCCGGATCAGGATCTGGATCTTCACCAAAAATCTAATCACTTCATCCTGGTCACACACCCAACCTGTCCACAAAATTTCATCCGGATCCGTCCCCGACTTTTTGAGATATCCTACACACAAACAAACAGACAGACAAAGAAATAAACCAATGTCACCCGCAGGGTGACCCGTATCTTTGCCAACGTGAGCTCACGGGTGGTGACTTCTTTAAGGTCACACCTGGGTGAACAGAGCTTGCTATCCACCAGGAGCGACTCCTTGAGGAATATCTGCCTACGAGAGATTCCAGATAGAATCGTTCTACAGAGTAACCATGAAAATGTGGTTTGCCTCATAAACGTCACCAAAATGACGTCATAATGTCTCAAAGCTTGACATATCTAGAAGCACTCAATCGAGGTGTTCAATTTGAGGTACTACACAGATACGGTTTCCTAAAACTTGAAAAATTTGACCCTTGGGTCTAAATATGTTGACCTCAGGCACTAACCATGAGGTCAAGGCCAATGCGCACCAAAAACTAATCAGCTGAGCGCCAGACGGCATGAACTATATTCCATATGAAGTTTGAAGACGATCCGATCAAATTACTCAAAAAAATAAGGGTTTCGTCGACTCCCCTGATTTGTCGACAAGGTGACCTTGTATTTGACTTGACCTTCAAAATTTTTGCCGCTGAAGGGACCTTCTATAGGCCTCTGATAATGCGAAGTTACAAATAATTTCCAATGATAACTGTGCTCTGCAGAATTTTTATACTGATTACAGACAAACAAACAAAAAAAAAAATAAAAAAAAAACATACAAGCTGACTAACATATCTTGCAAAAACTTCGTTTTGGCAAGATAATGACACACACAACCGAACAACATAATTGCCGAAATCCGAAGGATTCCGGCAATTAACAAGGAAAGAGGACGTTGTGGGGCAGAGTACGAACGATACTTGCAAAATCCAAAAAAACAAATTTGACCTCAAAAATAATTGATTTAATTCAATAGCACCAAATATGCAAATCCTCTTCAAATTTCAAGTCAATGGGATGAAAATTGAGGATTTTAGAAATACCACCTTAGTTGTTGACCTTGGGACTATGTTGTCCATTTGGTCGATGTTGACCACAAAAATAATTGCCTGGTTAAATTCAGTGACCTGAAATATAAATCCTCTTCAAATTTCAAGTCAATGGGATGAAAATTGAGGATTTTAGAAATACCACCTTAGTTGTTGACCTTGGGACTATGTTGTCCATTTGGTCGATGTTGACCACAAAAAATAATTGCCTGGTTAAATTCAGTGACCTGAAATATAATCCTCTTCAAATTTCAAGTCAATGGGATGAAAATTGAGGATTTTAGAAATACCACTTAGTTGTTGACCTTGGACTATGTTGTCCATTTGGTCGATGTTGACCACAAAAAAATTGCCTGGTTAAATTCAGTGACCTGAAATATATAATCCATCTTCAAAATTTCAAGTCAATCGGATGAAAATTGAGGATTTTAGAAATCTCACTTAAGTTGTTGACCGTTGGCGGATGTTAACTTTTTGACCTCAAAAACAATACACTTCTTCCCTTTGACAAACTCTACCACGTGGTGAAGTTTCGTGAAGATCAGTTTAAAACTGTGACCTGTAGGTGATAAACAGACAGACAAACAGAAAGACAGACAGACAGACAGAATACCAAAATCGACTGGCCAATCAATATACTTGAAAAATCTTCGATTTTGCAAGTAACAAACTAACAAACGAGGGTGAAATCATAACCTCCTTCGGTGGCGGAGCGAACAAGATGTTTCAATCAAATATATGAAATAATTTAATGGACGTTGTGGGATTTTTTTCCTTTTCTTTACAAGATCGAAGCTCATGGAAATGCAAGGTAGGGGCTCATTGAAGAGTGATGTTGGTCTGTTTCGGGTTCACATATGAGCATATCGTATGTGGCCTTTTCAACTGAGATCCCAGTAGAATGCGCTGTGCTGATTTATCCGTTGTATATGTACATATATCTTTTCTGTATACATTGTCGAGGCTCATATGAGAGTATATCAATTCCCTCTTTAATCATGTTGAATTACAAAGTGAAAGCACACTGATATCTCCTCACATCCTTGTCTTGCATGCGGTTTCTGTTGCAAGTTTCTCTTTGAGCCTTAAATCACTAAACAGCTCTGTATGCAAGATCACAGTGTTTATAATGCTGCTCCAATAATCCAAAAAGTGAAACAATTAAATAAATGCAAAAGTAATGAAACAACCTTTGAAAGACATTATTGTGATCACAGTCAAAGCACTGAGATCTGAAACAAATTTTGAGAATCAGACCTGGCAGCAGTTATGGCAATTCGAAGACTCCGAGACCAATAGTGAACTTCATGGCATTTTGCCATGAACTTTCATGGTAGTACTGTAGTTGTTAACTATCACATTGATTGTGTAGATTGAACTTATCGTCATGTACGCCGATAATTAACATCTTCCATCTTATCAATTGAGAAACATTTTTGAGTTGCCATGGAAAAAATATTTCATTGAACAATTTATCTGTGATGAGGTCTGGTATTCTACAATGGTCACCACTTTATATTTATGAAAAAGAACAGACAGAGGGTGCCAGTTATAATGGTCTCACAATGGTGTATAGTAACAGTAATTAAACCCGAACATTGATGTGTAAAAGCACAGACAACGTTTTGGAGACACACTGCAAAATGAGCCCCTGAGAAAATGTCACCTCATGTTTCTGTTTAAGTAGGCCAATAAAAGTGAGTGAATAGGAAATCTGTTAGACAATAACGCGAGTGGCTGAAGAAATAAAAGAGCACAATGAAATGTTGCATCATCACAATCACAGTGAGAGACTTGAGGGTTTTCCCACTTTCCACTAAATTCATCAAAAGAGAGGATAGCCTGGCGTTGGCTTAGTGGTTAGGGTGGTTGGCTTGGGATCCTAGGGTCCTGAGTTTGAGCCCCATTTTCCACTGAATAAACACCAGGGGGTTGACTCAGTCTGTCATCCTTCCGAGTTCGGCGAAATGAGCACTCGTGCACTGGTAATAGGGGCACTGCATCAGCGACATCGTCACGTCCCTAACCAATGATGCAACTAGCGGCCAAAAAGGCTGCAAGCGAGAGTAGGAGGATCAAAAGAGAGGGAGAGGGAGAGAAAGAGGAGAAAGAGGAGAGAAAAGGGAGAGAAAGAGGGAGAGAAAGAGGGAGAGAAGAGGGAGAGAAAGAGAGCGAAAGAGAGAGAGAAAGAGAGAGAAAGAGAGAGAAAGAGAGAGAAAGAGAGAGAAAGAGAGGAAAAAGAGAGAAAGAGAGAAAAAGAGGAAAAGAGAGAAAAAGGAGGAGGAGGAGGAGGAGAGGAGGAGGAGGAGAGAGAGAGAAGAGAGAGAGAGAGAGAGAGAGAGAGAGAGAGAGAGAGAGGAGAGAGAGAGAGAGAGGAGGGGGGAGAGAGAGAAGAGAAAGAGAGAGAGAGAAGAAAGAGAGAGAGAGAGAAAGAGAGAGAGAGAGAGAGATAGAGAGAGGAGAGAGAGAAAAAGAGAGAAAAAAGAGAGAGAAAGAGAGAGAAAGAAGAGAGAAAGAGAGAAAGAGAGAAAGAGAGAGGAGAGAGAAAGAGAGAGAGAGAGAGGAGATAAGAGAGAGAGAGAGAGAGAAAGAGAGAGAAAAAGAAGAGAGAAAGAGAGAGAAAAGAGAGAGAAAGAGAGAGAAAGAGAGAGAAAGAAGATAGAGAGAAGAGAGAGAGAGAGAGAGAGAGAGAGAGAGAGAGAGAGAGAGAGAGAGAGAGAGAGAGAGAGAGAGAGAGAGAGAGAGAGAGGAGAGAGAGAGAGAGAGAGAGAGAGAGAGAGAAGAGAGTTAGACGAGAGGGATGAGATCGAGAGATCGATCATATCATATCGGGCACACTGAATATCTCAGAGGTACGACACTAGCGTTTGAGCTGTCTACTTTTGGTTTGATTCCCAAACTGAATAAAATCTGTCAATATGGTATCAATGAGTAGGCATTTCAATGAATGGACGTTAACCTGTGTATCTTATCTGCTATCATTATTGTATGGTGGACATGAAAAATCCCATGGTGTCTATCAAGGAAAACTATGAGGATCATCACCAGTACACTGACCAAATTACAAATTCCTGCCCACACTATGTTCAAAGCTGAAAGATCCACCCTCCTTCATGAGGTGCTTGGCAGACCCGACAGAGCACAGGGGGGAAAGATTGCCGTGCTAGCAGGATAAATAGGAGGTCAACATGGCGTGCGAGAGAGAGAGAGAAAGAGAAAGAGAGAAAGAAAAAGAGAAAGAGAAAAAGAGAAAAAGAGAAAGAGAGAGAGACAGAGAGGGTCATTTTATTTGCAAAAGTAAAAATATATGTACGTACAATTTACAAATCAAAAGTGCCAAAAAAAAACAAAGAAGAGAAAATGATTAGAGCGAGGAGAAAAACAGGCGTAGAAAATCAAAAATGTTCATTGGAACTCCAAGAAAAACAGAGAAAAAATGAAGCAATACTTCAAATTTCAAACAGCTTACATCATTTTCAGAATGATATCAAAAAAATAATACGAATTCATTTTGATGCACTTCACAAGCTCCCTCCAAGCACCATTATTCCAGAAAAATATGAAGAACAACCATGGCTTTGGAAAACTTAAATTCTAGTTTTAACCTTGCAGAAACAAGCACACTGAAAAATGACATTACATTGCATTGGTGAAGTCGTTTACCATTTCTCTTCTTCTTTCTCCATAAATATATAGCAAGTTTTGCTATAGCTACAAAAAACACAGCAGTTCATACTTTTTGTCATGTTGACATTCTTTTTTGAACCCAAAAATAAACGATCGAAAATTAAACGTGAAATTCATTTTGAGAGAGACAAAATTTAACCAATGAAATAATGGATTAAGTCTTTCACAGTCAATAAAAACCGAAATACGTCCTCGTTTAACAGAGCAAAAGGGGTGGCATGTGGATATTAGGGCAAAGTTCCTGACATATGTGTTACATGGGATGATCCCAGTGAGCAAGGCACCACTGGAGATCTCCCGTTCTTTTGGCGATTCGTTTACAATACATTGATTCCCATACACGTTCAGTGGGGGGACCGGCAGGAAGTAGCCTCTTCCAACGTGACACTCCATTTAGTGGTGAAACGTCGAGAATTATCTTCAAACATAACTTGTTCAGTCTTTCCTTGATGCAGAGTAATTCATTTTCCCTGTGCTAACACGGGGGAGATTTCTGAGAGAACAGTCAAGAATCAGTTTTGGGAAATAGGTTCATCATGATGAACATGAGCGCTCCGAGTCCAAAAGGTCGCAACTGATTGATTTTTTTTTTGAACAACTTCCCTCTTATTAGTCCAAGTGTCATCTTGGATCGAATCCCTGTTGTAGTTGGAGTTCACTCCTCAGTCTTTCCATCCCTCACCGGAGTTTTGCTGCAGGCCCATACTTTGTTAGTGCCCGCATCATGATAACATGGGCACAATTCACGGCTCCGAAATATATCAGGAAAGAGAGGATTATAAAATAGCGGCTGAACTTTGTACATCCCTGGGGAGTATGCATCCGCTTTGCGACTCACAAAGAGTCCTTTCCAGGCATTGATAAGGCTCTGGTAAAATATGGGAAGGACTGATGTATCCACAACCTTGACGTGGGTCAGGAATATTTTGAGACCATAGCCGAATCTGTCTGCCTGTTGCAAAATGTGACAGGCCAAGGGGTGGTTTGGCAGGTGTTCAGCATATAGAAGGCGTTTGATGCGGGAATTCACATAAACAATATTTTGACCTCCCTTGGATGAAGTATGACATATTACGTTTGGCCGCAGCCAATGATGGCCTCCCCAAAAAAAGTCCACCAATTTAGCCTGGATCGTGCCCCAGCAGTACTTCTGGTGGTTGCAGGTAAATACGTAAATCTATGCCATAGAGGTCCAGCAACCAAGTTATTAGCCACCAAGACACGGCTCTTAAAAGATAGGTGTGGTAGGGCTCTTTACCATATGTTCAATTTTTTCCGTATTTCTTCAGTCATGCGTTGCCAGTTATTTTTCACAAACTGTGCAGAACCCAGGAAAACACCAAGTGATACCTTCTGTCGTCCACTCTAGGTTTTCCGGAAGAGGCGGTGGAGGTGTCCAGACACAAAGGCAACTATTAAGGTATGGCATCCACAGAGCCTTACTTTTCTTCCAATTAACTTTCAGGGAAGAAGCCAGGAAAAAAATTCTCAAGGACTCAGCAAGTACAGTGATATCTTGGTTGCTCCTGATTATGACACAAACATCATCAGTGTAAGATATCGTCAATGGAGGACTCCTCGGAAAGCAAGTTTGACCGGAGATATTCTCCCTGAGTGTACAAAGTAATGGTTCCATTGCCAATACAAAAAGCAAGCCTGAAACTGGGCAACCCTGCCGCACCCCTCTATGAACCTGTGTAGGGGAAATCACTGAATTGTTAACCTTAATTATACCAAATATGTCAGTGTATAACAATGAAATAAAGGTTCTGAAATTCACCCCAAATCCATATGCTTCTCAAACTCACCACCAGAAAACATGATCAATACTCTCAAAATCTTATTCCAAGTCCAGAAAAAAATTCCAAAGTCATTTTGATCATGGCAAGTATCCATTAAATCCCGAACCAAGAAAATGTTGTCGTAAATGGAACGACCAGGGATACAGAAAGTCTGATCAGGTAGAATGACATCACCAATGGCTTTCTTCAATCTATTTGCCATCGCTTTTGAGAAAAGTATATCGTCGGTACAAAGTATTGAGACCGGTCGCCAATTTTCCATCCATCGGAAATCACCCGACTTTGGGAGCAGACTCACCACTGCTCTCCGGAGACTTAATGGCATTACACCAGATCGCAAAGATTCCTGGATAACGTTCCAGCGTTCCGGACCCATAAGGTCCCAAAATTCAAAGTAAAATTCAGCAGGTATGCCATCAATTCCAGGTGCCTTTCCAGAGTCCATTTCACCCAGGGATCGTTCTAGTTCTGCGAGGGTTAACGACACCTCCATTTTCAGACGCTGAATCTCAGTCAAGGATGGGAGATGGGAGGTAAACAGGTTTATCTTATCCTCACAAACATCTTCTTTTGAAAACAGTTCTGAGTATAACTTTCTAATGGTATTTTTTACCTCATCAGAATTTGTAATACCATTTTCACTGGAGTCCATTACTGATAAAATAAGCAGAGATGGCTTGGTTTCAGCTTCGAGGAGGAAAATGATTTACTAGGGCTATCAGATAGTTTTAGATTTTGTATTCTAAGCCTAACTAATGATCCTGTAGCCTTTTCCTGCAATAGTTCCTGAAGCTGAGTCCTTCTTTTAAGGAGTAATTTATAATTTGTCTCATTTTCTTGTTTTGCCAGTTTGTTCTTCAGTTTTAGAATTTCAGTTTCTTACCGGGCCAATGTGGTTCGACTTTCATGAGTCCTGTATGAATTAAATTGTTGACAAAACAGCCGTATGTGGGTTTTCAGATTGTCCCACCAAACAATGCTAGATTGGAAATAAGGCTATTTTACTGCTAACGCTATCCAGAGATTGCGAAAAGCTTCTTTAAAAGTGGCATCATCAAGAAGACTAGTGTTCAACTTCCAATAAGCACTTCTACGTTGGAATTGGGGACAGGATGGGCCCACAGTGACCATGTGGTGCTCAGAGAAGATGGAGGGGAAAATTTTTTGAGGAGGCCACAACATTCTTTAAACATGGGGTGATGTACCAACGGTCAAGTTTGCGAAGGACACATGACCATTGGAGCATCGACACCATGTGCACTGTTGGTAATTTGGGTGCATCAAGTGCCATACATGGAGGAAACCGGCGACGGAAAGAAAATGGGAGCAATCTCCAAGGGCTTCGGGATGTGGTTCCGGTGAGTTTCTGTCCAATTTGGGCTCAGATGTACAATTAAAGTCAATCCTATGCATATACACTGACTGAAATCAAACAATTATAAATGGTTTATCACTACCGAAAAGAAAGTTTTTCAGTCAGAGATCTCGCTTGGTGCATATACATTAAAAATGATAAACTTTAGGTTATTAATCACCAGTTCCAGGGAATGAAAGCAGCCATTTATCACCTCCTGAAAGAGGCAAGAATCAGCTGCAAGTCTTGGCTTTAACAACAAGCTCGAATGAGCTAAGATCCTCGTCCTCTTGATGATGACGTCATAAAAACGAATATGAGTCATTGTGATGTACAGGTTTGCGATAAATTATCTGTGCTAATGCCGGCTTGATTCCCAGCAAACAAAAATTCAAACAGTGCCGAGTTTCGGAAGATAACAGTATTAGGCGATTTCCATTAGCGGCGATATTAAGACGTTAACTTTTTTTTAGGGAGAATTTCCAAAATCGGAGATGGTTACTGCCTGCGCGTGCTTTCTGCATATACATGAATGATTACGAGATAGAATGAAAACTCTGGGTTGTGAAACAAAAAATGTCAAAAATTGGAATGACGTCATAAAAATTGATATGAAGTCATAGTGATGCATCATATGTGCGGTAATTCATCTCTGCCATGCTTGTTCGATTCCCGCAACAGAATTCAAAAGCTTGCCTAGTTTCGGAGATATTTTTTAGGCGATTTCCATTAGTGAGAGATATTTTGACGAATATAACTTTTTTTCTAGGAGGAATTTTCAAAATCGGGATAGAGTATATGTCTGAGAGGATATTTTTACATATATATGCAAGTTTCAGGAAGTTTCGATGAAAACTGTAGGCTCTGAAACAAAAAAGTCGACAAGAACAACAACGTGAGTAAGACTTAGAGATCCTCCACGAGGATCTAAAAAAACCAACTCCAGCAGATTGAGAAGACATGTTACTGAAGAAACATTTACCT
>CM068961.1:69257052-69270591 GCA_035128595.1 Eptatretus atami
GTACCGATAATAGATGGAAGGGGGTTGAACTCCAGGATATGGATCTGCAAATGCACGTTTTTCACAGTAACCTACAAAGATGCTTGCCAAGACGGGGCCTTGAGGACATCCCATCGCTACACCATCAATCTGAGTATACAATGAATCATTGAAACTGAACTCAACAGAACTCGGCGCCATATTCATTAATTCAGCGAAGACAGAGTTTAATTAATAAATATGAATTCTGATGATGTTGATGATGATGATTGACGGCAGGTTCAACAGGCAAAACGACAGAGGAAATTAGGTTAACAGACTGGTAACGGATCAAAGGTGAAACAGGGAGACAGGGACCAAATATTATGGAAGAGTGTCAGAAAGGAAATGGAAGTGGGGAGGGGGGGGGGGGAATTCAGCCCTAACCCTAACCTAAAGCTCAGCTTGAATAGAAGAGAGCAGGGATGGGTATGGGAGAAATCAAGTCAGGTGAGGATGGGTAGCATTTTTGAAGGACTGGAGGGAGGGGCACGAGCCAAAGGTAATTAAATATAAAAAAATTCAGTGCAATAAAGCACACATCATGTAAAAAAATTAAATTTCTTATCACCTGAAATTGACTGCTTGTATCTGTTGTCTCATGCCCCTTCCTCCAATCCTCCAAGAGTGATGATGATCGACCATTTTCACCTCGTGCTAATCCTCCCAGTTCTGTTTCTACTCTCAATGAACCTTCACCCCCACTCCCCCTCACGCCTTTCATTTCTGCCATTCATCCACACATGTGAGATGTTTTTTGTCTTTCTTTACCCATTTTATCACGTTTCATTATGTGAGCCTTGTGATCTCGATCATTTAGCTCCTCCACAAGCTTAGCTGTCTGTAAAAAAAAACAAGAAAATAAGGGAAAATAAATAAAAACCCTCAGCAGGTTAATTGGCTGCATTAAAAAAAACCCCAATTATTAATTAACATTCCATCCCTAATCACATCTGGCCTGCAATTGTGATAGCAACATTCAAGGCGAGTACACATTGTTGCTTCCAAAAGCTTTCCTCGCACTCTTGCCACGAGCGATAATGATATAGAGGAAACGTTTTTAAGCTTAATGCATCTTGCTCAAAAAGAGAGTTACTCAAGCGATAATCTTTGGATTTGTGCCAAGGATGTGGAAATGCATTAGCTTTTGTTTTGGATGTTGCGAAACTCAAGACGTGAGATATCACATGTAACACAGGAACAGCATTGGTCGTTTTTTAACAGGAAGTGACAGATTCATTTTTCATGAGGAACACAAGTTGGAAAGGTTGTGGCAGGAATTGTGATTGACGATACAATGACACGTTGCTTGGCTTGTGCTAAACACACCATGATGATAGATTGCATCGAGAGCCGCCCTCCTCACTGGAACGTCAAATAATTTGTGGAGCATCAATAAAAAGATGCAACACTTGCTGCTGCCTTGAAAGAACAACACTATATTTTACATTGAAACAAAACTTGTTTAATTGACTGGCTTTGGGAATCCCAGGACATAAATTCAGGAAAACCTGTTGACAATGCTCAGCCTCGGGCATTTATATATATTTTGTACACGGTGTTGAGGCTCGTGGAGGAGCACAACACAGAATGGATAGAACATAACACGAAAAAAAACATGAGAAAGAGGAAGGATGAAACACACAAACACAGCAGGGTTGAAGGACAAAAATAGAGGGACACTCAGAGAAATAAGGGATGTGGGGAAGAATGAGGGTGAAGAAGGGAAGACACAGGGCGTGAACAAGATGGATACAGCTACAAACTCTCAAATACAGAAGTAGAAGGAAAACCTGGAAAGAGGTGGGCTTGGGGAGGGCTAATAGGGGTAGAAAAGATTGTGTGTATGGATGGGGGATGGCCTGAGATAAGGGTGACCATCTGTCTTGAAGCCACGAAGGAAAGAATGAGATTGAAGAGACTGAAGAAGATGATTCCATCAGAGGGAAAAAAAGATTTGTGGATTGAATGTAATATATCTCATTATATAAACAACATAGCAGTTCCACAATCAAACATGTTTACATTAGAATGCATTTTGTAACAATTTTGGATTACAAAAGGCAATGCGGCCATCAGAGATTCATTATTCTTTGTACGTATGCAGCACAAGGCTGTGGGGTAGCATCACTGGCTGAGGATGAGGCTGTGCCGCTGATGCGATGTTCTTGTTCATGGTGTCGGCGATAGTTCACCTACTCTTCGCAAAGGACACCATGGGATCTTGAATGTCCACCAACAAATGCTGGCCGATGGGACGCCTGTTTAACGTCCATCCGGGGGACGGCACACACATTGATGAATCACTCTGCCTGTGAAGTGTTCACCTATCTCTTCGTCACTTAGGAATTAAAAATAAATAGATTTGTAAAGGTAACAGGAACAAGCAATTATTTTGTCAGGTGGAAAAACAACTTCAGTTTTCATGTTTCAACAATAGGTGGCCCTTGTCTGGGACGATACAAACGACATTCAGCAAGCCATCACAATGAATGTGTCATGCAAAGTCCCAGCTGAAGACCACTCTGTTGCAAAGTTCCAGTTGATGTAAGCCTTTGTCATTGTGATAGATTCATTGGTTGGGTCTGCCTTCTGTTCGATTAATTGATCTGTTTTCTCAACTGCACCTGGTAATTTTCTGACAAGGTTAAATTGGCTTTATCATCAGTCATGAGTCATGATCTCTCCTTGGCTGACTAAATCTGGCCTCAAAATACAGCCAATCAGCATCCACTATCTTTTGAAGTCATTCCTTGAAAAAAACATAACTTGCAGTCGACAAGGCATTCCATTGTCTATAGCTCAATGGAGTGCTGCTCTCCCCTACGGACCGGGGACCCAGCATCACAGCTGTTTCTCTTTGGTTCTGTAGAATCTAAATCTCAGCATTATTTTCATCTTCATGATGAGGACAAAACACAACGCCTGACGCTCTAACATTGTAAGCAGGTCGGTTGGTCACTCTGTTTTGTATGTACGAACCTCCAGTTTTGCTCCCTTTGTTCCCTCAGCCCTCTGAGCCTCCCCTGATGGTCGAGGATGCACACATTCTTCCAGTAACCCCACTCAAGTTAAACTCCCAAAATCCAATCTTTCTGCACCTCATTCACTCTTCTCTTCCTCTTGTTCTTCCGTTATGCCTTCCAGAGATGGTTCATTTGTCATCTCTTCTCTCCAGAGGTTCAATCAAGCATTGCACAAACATCTCAAGTCACCCCCCATCCCTACCAGTGATCATTTATATCCCTATAACCCAAAGTAATCCATCCCTTTGACTTTCACATTTCTGTATCTCTCTCTCTCTCTCTCTCTCTCTCTCTCTCTCTCTCTCTCTCTCTCTCTCTCTCTCTCTCTCTCTCTCTCTCTCTCTCTCTCTCTCTCTCTCTCTCTCTCTCTCTCTCTCTCTCTCTCTACGACTCGCTCCAGTCAATAAATTGACTTTTCATCCTCAATCAACTTGCTCTTCCATGAGCTGTTGATTTAACAGACAAAAATCGCTTTGTTACGTAGCCATGTAGGAGTTTATCAATTAAATGTGCTTTACCATTTAATACCCCAAGCACTGGGAAACATAGACATGCAGGATGTGGTAATCTTGCCCATATACTAATATCAACTGACTTTGAGGCACAGAGGATCAAATATATTAAACATGGTGGTCTCGTGGTGAAGATACTGGACTGGCATCCCAGAGGTTGCAGTTTCAAGTTCTGCTGAAGGCAGCAGCGATAAGGGATATATTCTGAGATTGTGAAACCAAGCCAGTCTCAGGAGAATTCCAATCTCTCCATCAGACTTGGCAAAAACCGAGCTTGATCATGAATACTCTTCATGGAGGAGGTAATTTGCCTGACTGACACGTTCAAGTGTAAACACAATGCCACTTGTCCACACAATGTCATTGATCGTAATGCCTTCAGGCAAATTTGAGATAAGCAGTACAATGTGATTCATGAAAAAGCATGCTGCTCATAAAAACAATTCTTCATTTCCTCAGTGCAGTACAAGAACAACATTTTATATTTAAATGTCAGCTATGATGGAGGAAAGAGGAGAAAACTAAAAGTGTACTCGATGATGATGAAGTCCTACTGACCTGAAGAGGCATAATGGTTACACATACTTTGAAACTACAATGAATCAAATTCAAGCCTACGGGTTCAACATGTTGAGTCTGATCAGTCATTGTTGACCAACTGGCTTCACATGGCAGTTAACATATTCCTATCGGTGGTAAATAAACGTATTGGTGGTTAACAAGCTGGCAGGATGCCCTAAAGGTACTCACACTCGCCTCTAAGCTGTCTAGCCTGGGTTGGAATCTCGCAAAAGCTCTTAACTGTCATCCCGATGTTTCACAGGCAGGGTGATTCATTAATGTCTGTGCCATCCTTCAGATGGACGTTAAACAGGAATCCCATCTGCCAGCATTACTGGTGGACGTTAATGATCCCACGGTGTCCTTCGTGACGTGGAAGGCGAGCTATCGCCAGTACCATGAACAAATTACAATTTCCTGCCATAACCTACAGAAGGCGACATTCATGCATCAGCAGGACGGCTGCACACTCAGACAATCATCTTACCCCACATTATTGTGCTGAATACGAAAGCATAAGAAGAAGAAGGTGTTTAACATCCTCATATTGGCTCTCAGGAAACAAAATCAATCGAGTTCAAATCAATATTCCAACTGCTCAGTTGTACAGGTGAAGAAAGCGGAATGTTCATGTGAGTTGGGTTTGGTTGTGTACATCACGAAGAAGGGAAATGCATTACCCAGAATGCATTTCGTTTTATATTTGTGCAAATTTACCATGTCTGGCTCCTACTTCACTAAGCTTGAAGAATGATAATTTAATATATTATTGTGGAAATGGCTTCGAGGGGGTAACTTTGCATCATATATTGATAGTTACTGCACATGGTGTATTAGCATAAGTGTGAGGAAATTTAATTACCACTGCCACCAAAGATGGGCGGAGGTTATGGTTTCACTCTTGTCTGTCTGTCTGTCTCTAAACAGGATATCTCAAAAAAGTTGTGGACGGATTTGGATGAAAATTGGTAGACAGCTTGTGTGTGTGATAAGGACGAATCAATTAGATTTTGATGAAGATCTGGATCTGGATCCGGCTACTAGAATTTTAAAGTGATTCTTCACCATTGAGAGACACAGCGGCCTGCAAAAGTATTCATCCCCTCCAAAGTTTTCACATTTTTATGCCACCTGAGCTTATTTCATTCATGATACTTTCAAATAAAAATGAATACATAGAGTCTTCACAAACTACACCAAAGTGATAAAGGTAAAAAAAAATTCAAATAAAATGTGAATAAGTTCAATTAATGGAGAAAAATCAGACGATTATCAGTTTCATAAGTATTCAAACCCTTTTCCTAAATAACCGTAAATTATTTCCGGAGCAAATTATTTGTTTGAAAAGTTACAAAATAAGTGTTAGCGGTTTCACCTGTATGGAATTAGTGGTTTAACTTATAAATTAAGCTTCCCCATTTGTCGAAGGTGTTTTAAGGTGCAACTCACTTGGTCAACCAACAAAGCAAACATGAAGACAAGGAAGTTTCCAAAGAAGTCAGACATAAAGTGGTGGAGAAGCACCGTTCAGGAGAGGGTTATAAGAAGACTTCAAAGTCACTCGTTATCACTTTTAGTACGATGAAATCCATCATTAAGAAATGGAAGATGTATCATACCACCCAGTCCCAGACTCTACCCAGATCAGGTCGCCTCATCAAACTCAGCAGCCGGGTCCTGCGCATCATGTTATGGGGTTGCTTTTCGACAGCAGGTACTGGCAAGCTTGTCAGGATAGAAGGGACAATGGACGGTGCAAAGTACAGGAGAATCCTTTATGAAAACCTGCTTGAGTCAGCCATGAATCTGAAACTGGGTAGGAGATTCACATTTCAGCAGGATAATGATCTGAAGCACAAAGCTAAAGCCACACTGGAGTGGCTGAATAAGAAAATAAATGTTCTTGAGTGGCCTAGTCAAAGTCCTGATTTGAACCAAATTTGAACATTTATGGTGAGACTTGAAGATTGGAGTCCATCGACGATCCTCATCAAACTTGGCAGCCTCCTATTGCCAGGATGAATCACACCCAGAAGCACACCACTCCAAGCCCATAAAAAAATGCACACCTACTTTGAAAGAAGACATTCTTCTGATGTAAGCTTTGCACAAATCTAGAGGCTCAAGGCCCATCATATTTCACCAATGAGAATAGCTCTGGCCAATTATTATTCCCACGAACTGTAAGCACAACAGTTTTGCAAATAGGAATCCATCCATTGGGACCATACTCTGTACAGAGCGTCGGTGCTGCCGAAGCAGTTTCCTTGGCTATTGGGCACAATCCTAGACGGGTCGCCACTCCGACGCAGGATACTCAAATGTCTCAATCATCCCCAGCAAGCTGGTACTCATTTTGCTGACCTCGGAAGGATGACAGGCTGAGTCAACCCCCTGGTGAAGTAATTCAGCGGGCAACGAGGCTTGAACTCAGGACCCTCGGATCCCAAGCCGCCACCCTAACCACTGAGCCAACACCAGGCTTCCAAATAGGAATGCAAAAATAAAACATTCCTTGCTAGTTCCCTTTTGCACTTCAGAACAGTCTCACCTGTTAGAATCGGATTGTAAATTCTCCAAAACCTCGGGACAGGCCTTTGGACTGTCTAAAATTCTGGAGTCGATAATGATCCTGACTATGCCCCAATAAGGGTGAAACTGGTCGTTCAATATTGATTTGGAAGGCTTGTTGGGTCAATATGTTTGTGCTGATGCTTTGGTGTGAATTTCTCCAAGCTGTTAAAACTGCCTCAGGTAGTAGAGCTAAGTGGCTGATCTGCAGTAAACTGGCATGTAAACATATTTATATTTGCGCAGGTTATATCTGAATTTATTACGAAGATATGAATATTGCACAATTGTTGTAAATTTAAGGGTTAAGCTGTATAATTTAATTTTCATTTCATTGAATGATTGAATTTAATTTCTGTGTTATCTGTTAACTAAATAAATTCTTGTTTTATTGCTGATGAAGATGTTTTTACTCTGTAATGTGCCATGAGCGTCATTACTTGAAAGACAACGGTGTGCTATAAATGTTCATATTATTATTATTATTAAAATGAAAAAGTCTACAACATGGTTTGATCAATGAAAAAGAAGTGTTGAAAAATGTAATTGTGCATATAAAGTTTTGTATTGTGCATATAATTTGTCAAATGAGACGATAGTTCATGTGCGGGTATATTTCACGCGACTTCAATATAAATGCAATAAACAGTATCATACAGCATATCAAAAGTGTCATATGCATGCCTCATTAAAGTAACCAACAAATAATATTATATTTGGCCATGATACTGCCTAAGATCCACATAATCATATACTCAGCGCACACGTTTGAGTGCAGATAGTCCAATGGATAAACATCATTTCCAAAAAAGATGTGCTCCATCATGTGGAGCCCATAAAGTAATCATAAGAGAATAGTACTATGAATAAGAACCAGATCGCACTGCCTCCCTGAGTGACAGGATACATAATGGCAATGAATTTATCTCACTTTCATACAGGAGATCGAATCCGAAGCTCGAGCGACTGTTGTCGGAGGAGAAGTGCAGGTACAATGTGTTGCCGCTGGAAACCACAAAGCGAGGTACTTGTGTGCCGTGGTACGAGCCAAGGAGAGATGCGGCAGCAGAGCTGCCATCTCGTACTTCCAGAACATCGTAGTTGACTTCGGTATGAAACCTGCACATAATTGCATCATATAAATATTGTACAACCAGTTTCTATGCATGAAGGCCATTATTACTGTTCTCAAAACAGCTTTTGTTCAATATGGCAAGAAAATTACAATCAGAATGTACAAAACTATTATACATATTATAAGTTACATTCAGTACATTGATTGCACGATAACATTGTATAGCATCTCGTGCTAATGAACAGTGCAGTGCATGAAAGTTTAATGTAAACTCTGGGGCATTAGGACTTCACAACATCATTTAGCGATCATTGTGTTTCAGTGGATGATGACCCCAGTCAAGGAGTAACCACTTCTCTAAGGGTGTGTTCAAAACAGGAATTTGGAATTTAGTCAGGTACCAACACATACTGACCTCCTTTCCATGATGACACAGTCCACAGGGGTCCTATTTTTCAGCAATTACGTATGCAGTTTACTCTTTCCCCGTTTTGTGCGATCTGCTCTCATTACAAAATACTCGTAGATTAGGGATGGGTGGCAGAGGTGGTGGTGGTCAGGTGATTTTGTTGTCCTTGGGTGTTCGGAGATCTGCAGTCGTGATTTCATTCCTTTTTCACGTGACATTTTTTCCGAATGAGGCATTGATTCCTGAGTGGCTTTGATGGCGTTGTAATTGAAGATAGCCACAGGGAGACACCGAATATGTTGTCACAGCATTTTTTTTGCAAATGTAGTCCAGGAATAGGCGATAACGAGTGAGTATGTACATTTTCGCTTGTGAGCTAAAAAGTATAGCGATGCAGAGTCATGTATACTAATTACAACAAAGCTGAGTTTCATGGACCATTGATGCTTCGTCTAGGAGGAGATAACATACACTTCGGTCCATTATCGGAAAAACCTGCCATCACTGGTCTGTTCTGTGGTAGGCATGTGATATCATTCGACCAATCATGTTCGGTGATGTACCTCAGGTTGCATAGCTAATAATCGGTGGCATCGGCTTCACTTTTTAACCCCCTACTTTTTGCTCATTCACTCGTGATAGCGAGCTCAAAAGTATAGCGATCAAGTCATGTATACTAAGTACAATATAGATGAGTTTCGTAGACCGTTGACGCATTGTCGAGGAGGAGGAGGTGAGAAACTTAGCTCCATTATGCAGGGTGGCCATAAAGTCTGGAAACATAGGTGAATATACATTATAAATGGTTTATTGACATTACATTACAATACATGATATGTTCAATGACATTACATGACATGTTCAATGTGTAGTCCCTCATGAGTAATGCACAGTTCAATGCGCTGTGCAAAATTGCAATGAACGCGGTGCATTAATGCAGCATTTCCATCAATCCCTGCACATGCATCCGTGATGCATTGCCTCAGATGATTCGTGTCTGATTTTCACTGAATAAACCTGTGCCTTCAGCATACCCCAGAAAAAGTAATCAAGGGGGTTCAGATCTGGCGAGCGTGTAGCCCACTCCACAGGGCCACGTCGTCCAATCCAGTTCGGGAAATTATCATCCAAGCATTCCCACACCACTCTGGTGTAATGGGATGGTGCGCATTATCTATGTTTGCCAACTTTATGGCCACCCTGGATTATAGATAATAATAAAAAAAAAGTTGCCATCACTGGTCTGTTCTGTGGTAGGCATGTGATAGCACTAGATCAATCATGTTCGGTGATGTACCTCAGGCAGCATAGCTAACATTCGGCGGCCTTGGCTTCACTTTTTAACCCCCCTAATGTTTTCTCATTTGCTCGTGACAGCGAGAAAGTATAGCGATCCAGTCATATGTACTAAGTACAATATAGCTGAGTTTTGTGGACCGTTGATGCTTCGTCTAGGAGGAGATAAGAAACACTTAGCTCCATTATAGTAAAGATTAATATAAATATACTAATAGTTGCTGCAATATGTTAATAGGTGGCAGTTTCTGCGATGAAGAGGAACTTTTTGTTGCTGCAAGTGAAGAGGATTTTTGTTTCTTTTCACCGTATTGTGTGATCTGCTTTCATGACAAAATATTAATATAAATATACTAATAGTTGCTGCAATATATTAAGAGTCGGCAGTTGCTGAAAACGAAGAGGTACGCAGACAGCACACACAGACGTGGAACATATGGGTACACATAAATCTTTTGAGGTGTGTACGTGCTTGCATGCTTGGTTACATGTGTACATTGCACAGGTTTCACAGACATGCAATTTGAACTTGAACTCAGGCCTGTGGTGGATGGTGCTGTGAAGGATGTTAAGCGGCTGTCTCCAAAACCATGTGCATCTGCATGTGGGGAGCAGACGTGCTGCAGTGCTGAAGCGAAGTGGGGAGTGGATGTGCTGCGGCATCAAAGCCACGTGGTACATGCCACTGTGCAGTGCAGGTGTGAGAAAATCAGTGCATGTGTGTGAGTGAAAGGATGAGTATATCATCGATGCACATGCATGGTTAGCATGGACCACGACGGCATTGGAGGAACGCATGTGGGAAGTGGGTAGTGGCGAGCATGGGGGGGGGGGGACATGCATACAGCAGGCCTTTGCCAACGTAGAAAGCATGCGGTTTTAAATTTTAAATGCTACTGCCTGGTTTTACACAGAACACACCGCGTATAAAAAGAAATGTTGCTATTTTTGCGGGTTTTTATTGCCCGATAACACCCTGGCACACTACCTAACTCCCCTTTTATGCCTGCTTCTCCCAACTCCCTCCCCTCACTGTCCACCTCTCCTTCCCATTCCCTCCTCTCACACTGTCCCCTTCTCCTTCCCTCCCTCATACTGCCATCCTCTTACACTCCCCTCACACTGCCTTCCCATTTCTCCTCCCATCACACTGCCTTCCATTCCCTCCCGTCACACTGCCTTTCCATTCCCTCCCCTCACACTGCCTTCCTTCCCTCCTCACGCCTTCCATTCCCTCCCCTCACTCACACTGCCTTCCCATTCCCTCCCCTCACACTGACTTCCCATTCCCTCGCCTCACACTTTCCTTCCATTCCCCTCCCCTCACACTGCCTTCCCATTCCCTCCCCTCACACTGCCTTCCCATTCCCTCCTGTCACACTGCCTCCCCTTTCCCTCCTCACACTGCCTTCCCATTCCCTCCCCTCACACTGCCTTCCCATTCCCTCCCCTCACACTGCCTTCCCTTTCCCTCCCCTCACACTTCCTTCCCATTCCCTCCCCTCACACTGCCTTCCCTTTCCCTCCCCTCACACTTCCTTCCCATTCCCACCCCTCATGCTGCCTCCCTCCCCCCTCATGGCTCCCCTCTCTCATGCTGCCTTCCCCTCCCCCTGCCTCCCTTCCCCTCCCCTGATGCTATCCTCCTACCAAACCTCCTCCACCACCATACAACCTCCGAAGTTTTTTGGAGAGGAAGGGTGTCAAAGAATGTGTGAATTACAAAAGGAATGCTTTCTTTATAAGCAGTCAGAACTGTTGCTCAGATCAATTCCACAATTTGTTTCAGGTTAAGAGATTGTGGAGCTTTTCGTGTGTGTGGAAATCAAACAAACGCACGAACACCGGCTCAGGGTTTTCGACGATTGAAGGAAAACGCCCTTCCTTCCTATCCCCTTCCCTCACGATTACCTCCAGCCAAAGCCCCTCCACCCCCAATGGACGTCTCTGGGTGGTGTCCAGGCATTGTTCAGTATGACCCATATGAACTTGAACATGCTGTTTTAACGTACCCAATTTTGTTCAATCCCGTACTAATGCTGGCATAACGGGACCAATACCCCCCAGCTTTTCCTCAAGTCCCCCTAACAAATGCATGTCCAGAACACCCACTTCTCCCCTCCCCAATATCCCCCCCCCATGCTCCTCGTTCCGTCCCCCCTCCCGGAGTGTTTCGCGATGGGTGATGAGACCTCGCTCTCCCCCGCTTCCTTGTTCCCCCTCCTTTCTTGCACTCCCCCACTTCATCCCTTTCCTCGCTTCCACCCCTTCTCGTTTCCCCATCCTAATATTCCCGTCAGTGAAGCAATATGTTGTATTTGTTAGTTTGTATATATTCTAAAGCACTGATCAAGCCCCATACATTCCGATATATATCTGTCTTTGTCTCCTGACGTGTCTGGGCGGTGATTATGGCCGGATGGTGTTTGTATCCAGACATGTTCAGGCGGTGTTTATGTCCAGGCAGTGTTTGTCTCCAGACGGAGATTGTGCCCGGGCATTGTGTATCTCCGGACATGTCCAGCTAGTTTTGTCTCTGGGTGTGGCCGGGCGGTGTTTGTCTCTAGGTGGTATTTATAGTATGACCAGTAGAAAATGTATTTCAGACATTATTTGTTTCCATTTTCACCATTATTCAATGCAGAATCATTTGAATGAGACAATATGAATCATAAATTACGCTCCACCACACGTCTGCCTTCCCCCCTCTCACCTCATGCTGCCTTCCCTTCCCCCACCCCTCTTCACTCTCTCTCCCTCCCTCCTCGCTCCCACACCCCTCCTCGTTCTCCCTGCGTCCTCTCTTTCCCCCTCCACCCGTCTGTGTCTGTGTCTGTGTCTCTCTCTCTCTCTCTCTCCTTTTGTATTCCCATCAACGAAGCGATGGGTGGTATTTGCTCGTTAAAAAATGTAAACATAAATAACACAACACTTACCTGTGATGTTTTCAATTTATAATTATTTTCGAATGAAGAATGCTACATAATTATTTATCATGCTTTTATACAGCAGAATACACAAGGGCTCCCCTATCTTAAGTGCCCCGGTCCCCCAAAGCCTTCATTCGGCACTGTTCACTTGCGCATGAAAAGACAGTGGATTAACGAATGCTGTTTAAAAGTTTCCATGGTGGAATAATAATGCAGTAAAAGGTTTACAGTTTACACCATGAATTAGCTCCAAAAAGAGCTATTTATATTCTTTATACTTTAAAAACTACAAAGCAAAAGAAGAGAAGAAAAAGTAAAAGTAGGCCTCAACGTTTGGACAGCATGCTCCGCCCATCGACAGGAGGAAGTGGAATCCAAGATAGAGAGATAGACACACACACATAGATAGAGACATAGACACACACACATAGATAGAGAGACACACACATAGATAGAGAGATAGACACACACACATAGATAGAGATATAGACACACACACATAGATAGAGAGACATACATAGATAGAGAGATAGATAGACACACACATAGATAGAGAGACACACACACATAGATAGAGAGATAGATAGACACACACATACATAGACACACACACATAGATAGAGAGACACACACATAGATAGAGAGATAGATAGACACACACACATAGATAGAGAGACACACACATAGATAGAGAGATAGATAGACACACACATTGATAGAGAGATAGACAGACACACACACATAGATAGAGAGATAGATAGACACACACATAGATAGAGAGACACACATAGATAGAGAGATAGATAGACATACACACATAGATAGAGAGATAGATAGACACACACACATTAGATAGAGAGATAGATAGACACACAGATAGAAGATAGATAGACACACACACATAGATGAGAGACACACCATAGATAGAGAGATAGATAGGACACACACACATAGAGATAGAAGACACACACATAGATAGAGAGATAGATAGACCACACACACATAGATAGAGAGGATAGATAGACACACACACATAGATAGAGAGACACACGCATAGATAGAGAGATAGATAGACACACACACATAGGTAGAGAGACACACACATAGATAGAGAGATAGATAGACACACACACATAGATAG
>CM068961.1:69290368-69304410 GCA_035128595.1 Eptatretus atami
CTTTTGCTCGTGTCTTGTCCCCATCCCCCCATTGACTGCTTACGTGCCGAGTGTGAAAATAAATGCCCCCCATTGTTGAACGTGAACCTGCTCGTTGCGTCCCTTACCTGTATTGACTGCCATGGCACGTATCGGGAATTAACTGGCTATTAAGGCCGATAAAAGTGATCATTTGGTCGAACGGGATTTGGCGATTTAAAACCTCTCGGCTTCGCACAAGAACGAGCACACTTAAGCGGCTCGTTTTCGTACAAGTCCGTTGAGGTATAAACTCCCGGTATTTCTGTCCGCGCCGAATAATTAGGTACATCGATAATTCGGCGATCCACCCTGTAGCACACGTGGACAGAATAATTGGCTAGTTATGATGCGTCAAGGCATCCGTGACTGGATTTGGGTTGGTCCGGAAAGTCACGACTGGATTGCGGCCTTCGGTGGGCATGCGACGGATTTGGCTAGAACGGTCGTCCGCACGCGAACCCACAACAATATACACAACACACACACACACACACACACACACACACACACACACACACACACACACACAACACCACACATACACACAGTCTGAATCGAATGATAACGCAAATGTGAAAACACTTAAAGAGCAACTACAATAAGTGTAAAACACTTTCAGGCTTATTCAGGCTCAGAAAATGACTGTAGCTCTTTTCTTATTCACATCACACACAGACACACACACACACATATATATATATATATATTTATATATATATATAATATATATATATATATATATAATATATTTTCTTAGATATCACATCTGGGAGAAAATTGATGAATGAATCTCATTAGATCTAAAGAGTATTTTTATTATTATTATATAATTTACAATGTGCCATAAATAATGTGCAAAACAATCACCAGAGTACCGAAAAACAGCTTTTGACATTTTTGTAGGATATTTTTTTTTTATCAGGCTTCTGGTGTGAGGAAAGAGCACAATGGAAGTAATGATTATGAGTGATTTTAATTTGCGAGGAACAGTGTGGAAATTCTCGCTCGAGCCCATGTTTGCGCTTTCAACCACAATGAAGATAGTCCCACGAGGGGGAGTGTGGTGTCAGACCTCTTTTAAAATATGCAGGAGAAGTTGGCGGGAGGAGAGCTTTAAACGACAGCGACCACAACATTTTTTGTGCAAGGTTTCTGGAAAGATTTCGAAAGTTGGGATAGCAGAGCAAGGCTATTAAATTTCAGCAAGGCAAACTTTGAGGGTATGAGGAGAAGGTAAATGTGATAGAAAAGGGGAAAGCTCACAGGACGGCGATCAGCTTTACAGAAATGGGCAAACATCAAGGAGCAAATAGTTCAGTTACATAGTGAGTATATTCCAACGAGGTGTAAAGTTAGAGGCAGAAACAGATCAATAACATTGTGCAGTTAGGTAATATGTACATCTTTCAGCATTTATCTTCTCTCTATCGATCTATCTCTCCACTGTATCTATCTATCTTCCATCTATTATATTCTATACGATAGAAAGAGAGTCTACGTTTGTCACGGGTAATCTCAGCTACCGCCGCGAGTGGGGAGTGGGTATCCATGACAAGATGGTGTAGTTCATGGTTTGGTCCATACATTTTGCAACTTGAATGAAGAAAAAAAAAAAACACTCACAGGAAATCGTTTTTGACAACCTTTTTGTGCATCGCGTTTTTGTGAATTAACGTTTCTACCAATACACACAAAAAAATTGCTCATTCAAGGTGACACATCTATGAACCCGTCGGAGACAGTTACCCTGCTAGTTAGGTATAATACAACAAGACTCAAGACAGACTTGGATCAGTATTAGAGTAAAGAAAGGCAAGTTTATTTTTCTGGAATTTAGCTGGCCACAAAGCCAAAAGCAACCCAAGGGAATGGACTACACAAAGAAAAGTACATATAAATATGGACAGTTTTGTTATGACACCCATGGACTTTTATGACGCAGAGTGACATTGAGGACAAGCTCTCATGGTGTTTAAAATACTCCAATGGCTCAGTTTCTCAAACAATCTTTGACAGTCCAGCCTCACACCAGCCTTCTCGTGGAGGGGTTCTTCTCAATCCATCCATCCATTGGGACCATACTCTACAGAGCGACGATGCTGCAGAAGCAGTCTCATGGGCTATTGGGCACAATGCTGGATGGGTCGCCACTCCGGCACATGTGAAGAATCACTTATAAAATTTTTTTTAAACCCTCCAATCTGAATCCGGATTTGGATCATCACCAAAATGGAATCAATTCTTCATTGTCACACACCCAACATGTCTCCCAAGTTTCGTCCGAATCCGTCCACAACTTTTTGAGACATCATGCTAATATCGTGTTTAGCCCTCTCAATGGGTATGGAAATGAAAAACGAATCACTGGTACCTGAAAACCAGATGCTTTGAGAAGACGCGGCTCATTACCCCGGAAGGCAGCTCATCCAGGAGAAAGAAACTCTGAATCCAAATCTGCCGCTACCTAGTGGATCAGGTTTTGAAGCCAAATGTGAAGGGTATAACACAGGAAATGCAACAATCCTTGTGTGAGCATGCATGTATGCTCACACATGCAGCAACCTTTGCACCCCTCTGGTCAGCTCACTCCAAATCTGATTCGTACATGCAACACTGGAAAAGCCGTTTTAAATTCAAAACAAAACTCAGTCCTGAGCAATCCCCTTAACACAGGGGGTGGGGAATTAGGTGGAGGGGGGAGGGGTGGAGTAGTAAAGGAGAGAGAGAGAGAAGAGAGAGAAGAGAGAGAAGAGAGAGAGAGAAGAGAGAGAGAGGAGAGAGAGAGAAAACAGAGAGAGAGACAGAGAGAGAGAGGACAGAGAGAGAGAGAGAGAAGAGAGAGACGAGAAGAAGAGAGAGAAACAGAGAGAGACAGAGAGAGGAGAGAACGAGAGGAGAGACAGAGAGAGACGAAGAGACAGAGAACAGGAGAGAGACAAGAGAGGAGAGAGAGACAAGGAGAGAGAAGAGAGAACAGAGAGAGAGAGAACAGAGAGAGAGAGACAAGAGAGAGAGAGAGAGAGAGAGAGAGAGAGAGACGAGAGAGAGAGACAGAGAGAGAGACAGGGAGAGAAGAGAGAGAGAGAGAGGGGTGGGAGGAGAGAGAGAGGGTGGGAGGGGGAGAGGGTGGGAGGGGGAGAGGGAGGGGGTGGGGGGAGAGGGGGAGGGAGGAGGGGAGGGGGGGGAGGAGGGGGAGGGTGGGAGGGGGAGAGGGTGGGAGGGGGAGAGGAGAGGGAGAGGAGAGGGGTGGGAGAGAGTAGAGGGAAAGAGTGAGGGGAAGGAGAGGGGTGAGAGAGGGCAGAGGAGAGTGAGGACAGTGGAGAGTGAGGACAGTGCAGAGTGAGGAAGTGAGAGTGAGACAGTGAGAGTGAGGCAGTGGAGAGTGAGGGCAGTGGAGAGTGAGGGCAGTGGAGAGTGAGGGCAGTGGAGAGTGAGGGCAGTGGAGAGTGAGGGCAGTGGAGAGTGAGGGCAGGGGGATGATGGGCAGGGGAGTGTGAGGGGGAGAGTGAGGCTAGGGGAAGAGTGAGGACAGTGGAGAGTGAGGCAGAGAGAGTGAGGGCAGGGGAGTGGGCAGGAGAGGAGGAGGAGATGAGGGCAGGGAGAGTGAGGGAGAGAGGTGGGGCAGAGGAAGTGAGGAGGGAGAGTGAGGACAGTGGAGATGATGACAGGTGGAGAAGTGAGAGGGGAGAGTGAGGACAGTGGAGAGTGAGGCAGGGGAGAGTGAGGGACAGTGAGAGTGAGGAAGTGAAGTAGGAAGGGGAGAGCGAGGACAGGGGAGAGTGAGGAAGGAGAGTGAGGAAGTGGAGAGTGAGAAGTGGAGAGTGAGAGGAGAGGGAGGGCAGGGGAGAGTGAGGCAGGGAGAGTGAGGGAGGGGAGAGTGAGGCAGTGAAGTGAGGGCAGGGAGAGTGAGGAGAATGAGGACAGTGGAGAGTGAGGACAGTGGAGAGTGAGGAGGGGGAGAGTGAGCAGTGGAGTGAGTGAGACAGTGGAGAGAGAGGAGAGTGATGAGTGAGAAGAGTGGAGAGTGAGGGACAGTGGAGAGTGAGACAGTGGAGAGTGAGGACAGTGGAGAGTGGAGGACAGTGGAGAGTGAGACAGGGGAAGAGTGAGGACAGTGGAAGTGAGGAAGTGATGGAGAGTGAGGACAGTGGAGAGTGAGGACAGTGGAGGAGGAGGACAGTGTGAGAGAGGAGGGGAGAGTGAGGACAGGGAGAGTGAGGCAGTGGAGAGTGAGCACAGGGGAGAGTGGGACAGGGGAGGTGGGAATGAGAGTGAGGACAGTGGAGAGTGAGGACAGGAGAGTGGAGGGGGAAGTGAGGACAGGGGAGATGGAGATGGGGAGGAAGTGGAGGACAGTGAGGTGAGGGCAGAGGAGAGTGAGGCGGGAGAGTGAGGACAGGAGAGAGTGAGAACAGTGAGAGTGAGGAGGGGGAGAGTGAGGAGGGGGAGGTAGGACAGTGGAGAGTGAGGGAGGGAGAGTGAGGACGGGGGAGGAGGACAGTGGAGAGTGGACGTGAGAGTGAGGAGGGGAGAGCGATGGATTCCGGCAGTTGTGACGTCCAGTTTAAGTCTTGCTAGAGAAGGCACACACACTGAGTAATCTCCCTGTCTGTGAAACACTGGGATGACAGTTAATAGCTTGGTCGGGATTCAACACAGGCTAGATTGCTTAGAGGCTGGTGTGCATCTTCCACACCATCCTTGCAGCATTGCACGCACAAGTGAACACACACACACACACACACACACCACACACACACACACACACAACAACACCACAACAATGACATCTGGCTCAGTTGTTTTCTGTGAAAATACACAAACCCCTCCCGCCCTGCCACTGCAGACTGCGTAATAGGTCTGGCACTATAATCGTGATCCTATGCCTGTAGCAGGCTTTCAAAGCCATTTATTGGCAGACACATTTCAAATCCCTGACTGACTGTTGAGCGGCACCTATTTATAGGAAGGAAGGTTAAAGGAATATATTCAAACATAATAACAAAGCCAAGCAGCTGTACTTTGGCTCCAAGACAAAGTACACAGTAAAACAAAGCTTGTCAAACCAATACACATGCACCTCCACCCTAAGGCCAAAGCTCGCATGGTAATGCAAAAGCACATACATCCTAGTAGTGCAGTACCAAATTGTATGGTAATCCCATAAATGTTTTGTTTTTCGGGACCACTGGCAGGTTTTTGCTTGTGTTTGTGAAGCGCTTTTTTAAAGAGAAAAAGGTTAACCCTTTGAATCCCAGCGGCCATTTTACCAACAGCTATTCAAACCTCCATATTCCCGAGCGGCCGGATTTTTCTCCGGGGAGCCCGGGGAGGGGGAGCTGAAAGTGATTTCAAAGGGTTAAAAAGGGTTAAAATAATTTTTTAACACTAACAAAGCTAAGCATTGTAATTCGGTACCAAGATCCTTCAAATACCAAACTGGATATATTAAAATCATCAACAAGGAGTGGATCGTTACAATATCACTTCCAAACATGTCTGCCTGTTGTTCCCATATTGGTGAGAATAACCAAAGATATCCCTCAGATTTAATATACATCCTGACTGCCTCAAACTTCAAATATTGAGCTCCAAGTTGATGAGCCCCAAAGGGTGAAGCAAACATTGCCCTAAATAATCTTTCACTTGATAGAAATGAATGTTTATATGCCTCTCATAACTGTTACACTCCTGAACATGCTTAAAGTATAAAACTTCACGTGGATATTGCACAACTATGGAGTGTGAGTACCCTATTTTCCGGTGTATTAACCGCACCCCTGTTTTTCACCCTCAAAATAAATGAATGTATTGATCATTTTTAGCTCACCTGTTCGAAGAACAGAGAGCTATAGCGATACCCCCGGCGTGAGCGTCAGCATCAGCGTGAGCGTGAAAATGTTAAAGTTTTTGGTGCAAGTTATTTAGAAGCTTGCCATTCATTTAATATGTGTACGAGGATGCTGATATTTGGCATGGAGGTTCCTTTGGGGTATATTATTTCCTTTCTAATGTTTTTATCTACCACACTATTTTTTACTGATTACAATATACAAATACATATATTGCTTTAAAATTATTTGGATCAGACTTCACTGCAATGCTTTATAAAAAATATTATTAGACTAGTCTTTTAAAAACGAGAAATGTATAAACAGGCGAGCATTGGGTGGCTTTGACACCAACTCTCTGGTATTTTCTGATCTAGATCTAAATACGTTTGTACATAAACGTTTGCACTTTGTATGGAACAAAGTGACGGAGGTATCAGCATGCTTACGTACGTGCGCTTAATTTCGTCAAACAGACTTATTCTCATTTTTCAGAAGTTGAAGAGAGAAGAGAAGATACCAAGAAGTTTTAATTTTTCTTTCCTATTTTTTAATATCATAAAGAGGATTTATTTTTGTTTCTAGAAAAAGGAAGAAAAGGGATTCATTCCGATATCATACATGTTTCATGTGGATTTGTGGCCCTGAAATGGGCCGTTTGAGTTTGATGAAGCTTTTCAGCTAAACCCGAGGAAATCCTCATCAACGCTTTCCTCGTCGAAGACGGTACATAACTCCTTGTCTGAATCAGGGTAAAGCAAGTCCCCGTCACTGTCATCGTCATTTGCAGCCTCCTCCTCCCAAATGATGTCGTCCTCTGTGCCGTCCATGTTGTTGGAGATGCAGCATTTCAGAAATACTCGCTTGATGATGTCCGACAGTATCTCCTCCCATACCTCGACAATCCGGCTGCAGATCATCAGAAGGTCGACCTTTCTCATCCTCCCGCTCTTGGTGTAGGTTTTTTCCCCACTCATTATCCAGTCTGACAAGCAGCGACGTAGCCCATCCTTGAACGGCTTGTTGATGGACACATCGATGGGCTGCAGGAACGATGTCATCCCGCCTGGTATGATGACGAGATCGGTGTTCGTTCAACAGAGCAGCGCTTTGGTGTCATTGGTTGTGTAAGAAATGAACGCATCCAGGAAGAGCATGCTCCATCATCGGGAGAGACCGCCATCCAGCCTACTACTCCAGAGCATGTGCACCCAGACCAGGTGTTCTTCTCCTTAATTTGTGTTTAATAGCGTTTTTAGAGCCGCGAAGCTCTACATACGCAACGTACCTAAACTCCGGGTGTCTCCGGATGTTTCCGAGCGTGGCTTCATTTAATTTTTGCACACGGTTAATAAAACGCTGTACAAACTCTTAACCTGAACCGATTTTCAAAATTTAAACAGTGGAACTGAGCTTAACAGGAGTTCCAACTGCTAAACAAAAGTGTTCATTTGGAATATAATTGAAATTCAGCATTGATCGTTTTTAAGACCGATTGTTTCTGTACCCGTGTATTAACTGCACCCCCAACTTTTACCTTTTTTGCCGATGAAAAAATGCTGTTTATACACCGGAAAATATGGTAAAAATATGAAGCACATTTTTGTTTCGCCTTCATTGTTAAACAATAAGCACTGAGTATGTCCAGCCATGCTGGCATAATGGTTAGAGCGCCCGCTCTGAGTCTGGGAGGTTGGTGGCTCCCAACCACAGTCAAGTCATACCAAAGACTCTTAAAATGGTATGTGCTGCTTGCTTGCTTGATACTCATTATTTTAGGGACAGAGCATGGATTATTGTGCATGGATAGAGCATGGTAAAGAGGAAATTCCTCCCTACTTGTCCAGCTTATTATGGAAAGAAAAGCAACGTCATAACTATGGTGTCCCTGGTACCCAGAACGCCCCGGGAAGGTACGTCTCTTCCCCTAGCTCACTCATTGCCTGTGTTTGCATGAAGTCAAGTCAAGTTTGAATGAATTTGCACGTGTGTGTGTGTGTGTGTGTGTTTGGTGTGTGTGTGTGTGTGTGTGTGTGTTGTGTGTGTTGTGTGTGTTGTGTGTGTGATTTACGGTGCAGCTCTTCCATGAGCTTTACACCCTGTCAAAAAAAAAAATACAAAACAACATAAAAAGACATCCATATGTAATGAGCTGAACTTCAAAATGTGTATGTATGTTTCATTACAACCATTTGGTTGGACAGCTGCCTGAGTCCACCTTCTTCTATTCTTGTTTTGGCAGCTTGGCTGCTGGGTAGCTATCATTTAATTGGGGCACGACTATGCCGCTGATGCTGTGCCCCTCTATCAGTACACTGGTACTCATTTTGCTGACCTCAGAAGGATGGCAGGATGAGTCAACCCCACCTTGTGTTAATTCAGTGGCAACGGGGCTCAAACTCAGGCCCTAAGATCCCAAGCCAGCCACCATAACCACTAAGCCAACACCAGGGGGTCCACCCACAATTGGAATATGACTCCATCACTGAAATAAATAAATCACGTCTGCCATTTTGCTGCTGTGTTAGGCCTGACATATTCAGAAGTGTAATATTCACAATCGCCATGCCTTCCATAAAAGTTTCCTCTTCAGTGTGAAAAAGACCAAAAGCGACTGTTAAAAGCATATTCAAATGTCGATAGGTTGCAGCCCATCGGCGTTACAAGCGTTCTGAGGGGCAGCGTTTGTGTAGGCCTCATGCTTCAAGCCTTCCAGCCAATCAGAATCATTCATTCATGGCCTAGTGGAATTGGAATCTATCCAAGCTGCACATGTGCATGCACATGAGCAATCGCCATGTTTTGGCTTCATTACATAACCCGAGTTGTTTTTTTCCGAGGCATCGAGCAATCAAGCCAGCGTTCTGTGCCTATACACTGCCCACTTCTTTTTTTAATTATAAATTCGGAAGCGAACGAGGCTGTGCTTGTACACCAAATGTTTGTGCATTTTGCATTGACGCCTCAGGCACATCAAAGAAATCCCGTCTAATGTTTTGACCCGTTCATGTTTCGGATCCTGTCTCGACCCGTTCCCGTTTCCCGTTGTCTTACTGCAAATGATTAATTGGACATAATTGGGTGGTCGCTAGACGACCCTTAGTCTCAGCTTTTCCGTCTGTCTGTATGTAATGGACAGCTCTGGAGGCCAGAGGAGTCAACCGATTTTGATGAAACTTGACTGGTAGGTTCATACCAGGATCTAGTTGTATGCTTTTGAGCACCGTTGCTATGGACGCCACCGTTGCCGAGCAACGTGACTTTGAAATTTTTGAAAAGATCCGAAATTTTTTTTTTTTCGAAAATCAAAAATCGGCTTCCGCGCTTTTATGCGCACTATAATCAACCTCTTTGTCAAAAATTTTCAGCCCGATCCGTCAAAAACTATGACTAGTATGCAATTATATTACTATATGCTTTCACCCCAACGTTCGTGTTGAGATTCCCTAACTTAGGGTTAGGGAATCGAACACAAATGATGAATGGACAGTTGCTCGTCATGTTCCTATATGGAACTACGAACGGCAAAAATGCCATCTGATGTGTTCTCTTATCTACATATTTCAAATTCGCCTTAGTCTAGCGACCACCCATGTCGCCTACTGGCTTGTCCATAACTTTGTGTGTATTAGAATCCTCTGTGTTGTGTTGAGTTTTGTGCACCCATCATTCTGATGGTCTTTTCTCCTATTACGGTGTGTTATTTCAAAGGAAATCTTTTGAAATCGTGTAGTAAAAATGGCGAATGTTCCAATGACACTGTCATCAACTGCCCAACACCTTTCACCGAAGATAAAGGAGTTCACGTGAGCTTGTTTTTTGTAAAATAAATAAATAAATAACGTGTCATCTATCATGTTTGTATGGAGCATCTAAAATGATGAAACTGTAATTGACGAAAGGAAGAGATAGGGGTGGGTGTGGTGAGTTAAGGAGAGAGGAAGGAGGTAATAGGAATGTGAGATGTGGGAGGAAGTAGACTGAGACGAGTATCAAAGGGGTGTGCATCGAGTTATGCTGGGGTTGGGGATCAAAATTCTCCTACATTTGCAGATATCATTAATAAGATGACACCATGGCACTCGGAGCATGTTTCGAATGAACATTAATCAACTATTTCTCGCTCAAACAAATGAGAATCAACAAAAGGACAAAGCATTGGTCGCAGTGCAGAAACTCACAAGGAACCTATTTTGAAAGGAAGATTGGAAAGTTTTTCTTTTTGTTGCTTCTCCATTTTCAATCATGCCAGCAGTCCCAAAACTTTTCAATTAACCCTTGTAATTGCTTTTCCATGTAACCCCACTGAATATAAACACACGCCTCTCGTGGGGATTTGCGAGTAGAATGTGTCCGTTTTTGTGGAATCCATTTTCCCATCACTAGAAATCCCCGCTCTACTTTATGCATTCTGCAGCGAAGTGAAGCACTTGTTAACTGGACGTACTGTGAAGCACCTGTTAACTGGACGTACTGTGAAGCATGCATTTCAGAGTGCTCGCTTGTTATCGATTGCATTTTTTCTTGGACTCTGTTTTCACCGTGCCTAACTTGAAACAATTTTGAGAGTTAATTTGCGTGTCAATATCGAAATGGAGTGCACAATTAGGTGCAAAATGAACGCCGCTGGTGTGAAACAGTGACACGATGCTGTATTCAACAAAAAAAACCCACAGTCGTCGTCCTTGTGGAGAAAACATAGCATTCGATATGAACATGATCCATGGAGTCCTTGAGTGCACTCCGGTTTGCACAAGAACAACAATGGAGGACAAAATAAAGTGTCTCACAGATCACTAAATTCGGAATTAATCTGGAACAACCTTCTCGCTGGTTAGTCTGAAACAAAGTAAAAAGGATGGTTCCGATTATAATTCTGATGCACCACACTCTGTTACGGAGCCTTGGCACTGCCAAAACTGTTTCCTGGCAAGGGCTATACTGGGTGGTTTGCTTTTGCCTTCCCAGCACTAGTCATGGCAAGCAATCGCTCGCCTACTATTTGCAAAGAAAACCATGGGATCTTTAACGCCCACCAACTAATGCTGACAGATGGGACTCCCAGTTTAACATCCACACCAGGGATGACACACTCACTGATGAATCTTCTTGCCTGTGAAACAGCAGGATGACAGTTTATAACTGGGTTGAGATTCAAACCCAGGATAGAAAGCTTAGAGGTGATTGTGTATACCTCCAAGTCATCCTGGCAGCCCAAAAAAGATGGTACCACACCTTTTTATAATATATAGGTGCTCAGGGTCATGGAAGGAGAGAAATGCAGGGGGAAAAGGATCAACGGAATGAAAGTAATATGGAGGGGAAACAGGATATGAATGCATGGATGCATCACAGCACGGGAGGAGTCACAGGTGAAAGGGGGGGGGGGAGAGGGTCTCAACAGGTACAGGAAAGATTCAGACGTAGAAATGAGAAAGACCGAGAGATGGCAGTGGAGAGCAAACATTAAACATAGACTGGGGAGAGAACAAGGTAAGAGTTTCTGGGATAAAATAATGACATCACTTTTCTCTTCGTTACTAGGTCCTGAGGTGCGACTCGTGTCAAGTCCGGATAAGTGAAAATGAGTTGTGTGTGTGAATCAGGCATTCGGAAAAGAGATGTCATGAACACAATAGAAATACTAGAAGGGAATTCAGTGGAGCGCACAACTCCGCCATGTAATGCCTGATCCACAAGAACATATCGGGCCCAATAAATTTTTGAAATATCATGCTATACGGTACGGTACTGTATCGTTTGTGGCCCTATCTCTCAAAGGTGAAGAATCACTTTAAAAATTAAATAATTTTTGTATCCAGATCTTCACCAAAATCAAATCAATTTGTCCTTGCGACACACCCAACGTGTCCACCAAGTTTTGCCATAATCCGTCCACAACTTTTTGAGATATAGTGCTATATATCGGTTTAGCACTATTTCTCAATGGTGAAGCATCACGTAAAAAAAATTATCAGATCCGGTTCTGGATCTTCACCAAAATGTAATCATTTCTTCATTGTCACACCCTCAACGTGTCCACCAAGTTCCATCCGAATCCGTCCACAACTTATATCGTTTTTGGCCCTATCTCACAATGGTGAGTAATCACTTTTAAAATTCTAGTAGTCGGATCCGGATCGGGGTCTTCACCAAAATCTAAACATTTCGTCCATGTCACACACCCAACCTGCCTACAGACAGACAAACAGCCAGAAAAGGGTGAAAACATAAACTCCTTCACCTTAGTAGGTGGCAGACGTAATAATTAGAAGCATAGGAATGAGAATTGTAAGAGGATGGAGGTTAGCATGATGCCATCGAAGCACTTTGTGCACATTCTCACTTCCCTTCAATCCATCCTGAGCCTCTTCCTTACTCCACAGCTCATGCATGATTTATGCAAAATAAATTGTAAGTGGAATGTAAATCAGTGATAGAATGGGAACAGTAGGAGATGATGAAGTGGGCAGACTGGGGTTGAGCCGAATAAAGATAGCGACTATTACGAAAAGGAGAAGTGTCCGTCCGTATGTGATTCTGTCACGACTACGATAACAACCAGGTGAGCCAAAAATTTGACCGTTGGAAAGTTAATAATAATCGATTTACTTGGCTTGAAAGCTAAAAATTGATTGACTTGGAACAAAAATTTGTATCTGTTGAAACATAATGATGCCCGTTTGAAAAGCCCTTCTTTCTGGCAATGATGAAGAAGATTCTGAGTTACGAGCTTAATGCAGTCGGTCCAACGGTAACATTTTTATGATTCTACGACAGCAGGAATCCTTTAGAATAACGTGACAGACACTGGAGGAGTACACAACATTATATGTAGTAATACTTAGGAAAGCAAAATAAAATATATATCATAGTACATGGAAAGAAACACAGACAACACCAACCACAGCCACCACGACAGCAACAACTACAACAACGTTTTATGAAAGATCCATTTTTCATTTGTTTCACTTCATTTTACATCCTTATTGAGATTCACAGATACACATGCAAGATGTTTGTGAAGTACAACATGCTGCCTTTTGATTAAACCCATCAGTGAAGCAATGGCTAGGCATGTCTGGTATTAACAGAATCCGAATCATACTTTCATTGTTATGTGACTTACAACTTCAGAATTTACTTTTGATAATTTGCTACTTGGCCGTAACTGAGTTTTGTGGCACTTTGTTTAAAAAAAAAAAAAAGGGATTTGAAACGCCTACGACCTTTTTCCGCTTGAAAGTGCCCGATTCCATGAGATCTCAGAAGCGAAGCAGAGTCGAGCCAGGTCATTACTTATATGAAAGACTTCGATGGAAGACAGTGTTGCTGGCTGAAGAACAGTAGGATATCTCAGTTGGAAGCCAGCTCACATCTTAGCTGTCTAGTTATGGATTTGTTTCCATGGTGCTTTTAATCTGACTAAAACACTGTTCTGATGAAGTGCTAGCAGGGGGTAGGAGGGTTGCTGTATCATAGAGCATGTTTTCCTTCAGCTGGGGAATGCAAAGCCCACCATGACATCTGTATTTAGTTCATGGACATTGAAGATAACTTGGGGATAAATTCCCTCTGGAGAGATTCATTGGGATTTCTAAGTTCATCATTAAGGAATATGGATATCAAGTTAATGGTGAGATATATCAATCATAATTCAATTAGTAGATAAAGTTAATCGGGAATGTATACGGCGTGGGACAAATGGCATCCTCGTGTCAAGCTTTCACGTACAGTCGTGGTGAAAAATATTGGCACCCTTGCACTTTTTTCAAATAACTCACAATTTTCTCCAAAAATAAGTTGAAATTGACAAAAGTATTTGTCTCCACAATTCTTTATTGCACTGTTAATATTATAGAACCTTTGTTTTTGATTCTGAACTTAATATATCCTTTTAAATCAGGAAATAAAAAAAGAATGGCATTGAAAAATTATTGACACGCTAATTTAATATTTGGAGCACAGCCTTTGGACAAAATAACTGCGTTCAAGCACTTCCTACAGCCATGAATGAGCTTTCCTACATCTCTCCACTGGCAGTTTGGCCCACTCTTCTTGTGCAAACTGCTCCAGTTCTCCCAGGTTCGAAGGGTGCCTTCTCCCAACTGCTGTTTTCAGATCTCACCACAGGTGTTCAATGGGATTTAGATCTGGACTCATTGTTGGCCACTTCAGAACAGTCCAGCG
>CM068961.1:69331592-69342672 GCA_035128595.1 Eptatretus atami
GTACCCTGCGCGAAGTACTAGGTATATCGACATCCGGCGAGTGACCCTATTTCGCGCGGTAGAATGCGGACTGGGCTGTGTGAGGTTAAACCCCCACCTGACTGGTTTTCTGGCGATAGTTCCAGGAGGGTCACGCACTGAATTGTCCGTCTGGTGGGCGACCGGTCGCTATTAGTGGAAAGCGGATCTGCCGATGCCGCCGGCGGCGGCGCGAATTCGCTAACAAAATTATATATATATATATATAATATATATATATATATATAATATAATAATATAATATATATATAATTACACACACACAACACATTTTGTTGCAGTTTTGGAAAGATGCCAGAGAGTTACCATCAACACATAAGGATCCCTAGTGTAGTTATCCTCCATAGCAATTATATTCTGCAAAAAATAACCATCCCTCTCATCCAGTGGAAGGGGGAAGTGCGTTGTGAAAATATAGTTAGAAACTTCCCCTTTGTGGTCTTCCTCATTCTCAAATAACACTACCCAACTTTGTGCGTCTTGCTTTTAATACAAACCTCATTCCCTAACTCCACACTCGAACCTCATTTCCCAACGCCACACTCGAACCTCATTTCCCCAACCTCCCACACATCGACCTCATTTCCCCAACTCCACACTCGAACCTCATTTCCCCAACTCCACACTCAAACCTCATTCCCCAACTCGACATCTGAACCTCATTCCCCCAAACTCCAGACTCGAACATCATTCCCCAACTCCATACTCGTATTCCCCAAACCTCATTCCCAATCAGACCTCAAACCTCATTCCCCAACTCCAGACTCAAACCTCATTCCCCAATCCTACTCAAACCTCATTCCCAACTCCATACTCAAACTCATTCCCCCAACTCCATACTTAAACCATCATTCCACCCAACTCCATACTCAACGCTCATTCCCCCAACTCCACACACTCAAACCTCATTCCCCACTCCACACTCAAACCTCATTCCCCAATCCATACTCAAAAACCTCATTCCCCAATCTCCATACTCAAACCTCATTCCCCAACTCCAATCTCAAAACCTCATTCCCCAACTCCATACTCAAACCTCATTCCCCAACTCCATACTCAAAACCTCATTCCCCAACTCCATACTCAAACCTCATTCCCCAACTCCATACTCAAACCTCATTCCCCAACTCCATACTCAAACCTCATCCCCAACTCCATACTCAACCTCATTCCCCAACTCCATACTCAAACCCTCATTCCCCAACTCCATACTCAAACCTCATTCCCCAACTCCATACTCACCTCATCCCATCCAACCAAACCTCATTCCCCCAACTCCATACTCTCAAAACCTCATTCCCCAACTCCACTCAACCTCATTCCCCAACTCCATACTCAAACCTCATTCCCCAACTCCATACTCAAACCTCATTCCCAACTCCATACTCAAACCTCATTCCCCAACTCCATACTCAAATCTGCATTCCCCAACTCCATACTCAATCTCACTCCCCCAACTCTATACTCAAACCTCATTCCCCCAAATCTACATATTCAAACTGAATTCCCCAACTACATACTCAAACCTCATTTTGAGTTTGGAGTTGGGGAATGCTCAGTTTGGAAATTCTCATGCTTCACTTCAAAAACACTTCATTGAACAGTGCTTAGACTGAGCATCACCGCATTTCCAGCGTGTCAGTGCCATCGCCACTTTCCAGCATGTTAGTGCCATCCCTGCATTTCCAGTCCTTCAGTGCCAGACGTCCCCCGCCACCGCGCACCACGACCAATCGCGATGGCGATCCCTCCCCTCACCCTGTGTCCCCCTCCCCCACACTGCCTTCCCTTCTCATGCTGCCTTCCTTTCCTCCCCTCACGCTCCCTCCCAAACTCCCTACACCACCCAAACAACCCTCGGAGGTCAAAGACAGGAAGGGTGTCAAAGAATGTGTGAATTGAACAAATGAAAGCTTACTCTTTTTTATCAGTCCGAACTGCTGCTTGGATCAGTTCCGCAACTCGTCTCAGGTTAAGAGATTCTAGAGCCTATTGTATGTGTAGAAATTAAAATAAAGCAATGAATACTGCGTAGGCTTCTTCATCGATTGAAGGAAAACACTCTTCCTTCCCTTTTCCTTCCCTCATGCTAATCCCCTCCTAAAGCCCCTCCACCCCCCACAGACATTTCTGGGTGGTGTTCAGTCCTGCACTAATACTTGCATAAGGGGACTATTCCCCCTCCACCCCTCTTTCCCTCAAATCCCCAATCAAAACACTTGCCCAGAACACCCCTTCCACTCCCCACTCTTCTCTCCCATCCCTCCTGGAGTGTATAGTGATGTGTGGTGAGAATCACTCTACCCCCCCCCTTCCCTCCGCTCTCCACCCATCCTCTCTCCCGCTCCCCACTCCCCTCATCCCCCCCCCCACTCCCCTCATCCCCCCCCCCCCCCCCGTGTCAGCAAAGCGATGTTGTATTTGTGAGTATTTTTAACATATACACACTATATATATAATAATATATGATATACATATATAACATACATGCGGTAGATACATGCCATATATAGATAAACACCATATACACTGACGAGCCAAAACATTAGACCACCTGCCCAATATGCTGTGGTCCTCGTGTGCTGCCAAAGCACGCCAACCCGCCAAGGCATGACTCCACAAGACCCCTTGACGGTTCTCCGTAGGATCTGGCACAAAAAACATAGCAGCAGATCCTTCAAGTCCTGTAAGTTGCGAGTGGAGCTGCCGTGATCGGACTTGTCGGTCCAGCACATCCCACAGATGCTCAATCGGATTGAGATCTGGAGAATTGGAGACAGGGCAAAGCCCTGAAACACTCATGTTCCTCAAATCATTCCCGAACAATGTGTTGCAGTCGCAGGGCGCATATATCCTGCTGAAAGAGGCCACTGCCTCAAGGATACCATTGCCATGAAGAGGGTTTACCTAGTCTCAACGATGTTTAGGCAGAGGTGACACGTGTCAAATTGACATCCACATGAATGACCAGACCCGAGGTTTTCCCAGCAGAACATTGCCCAGAGCATCACACAACTCCACCGGCTAGTTGTCTTCCACAGTGCATCCTGTGCCATCACTTCCCCAGGTAAACGGCGCACACGTACACGGCCATCCACGTGATCTAAATAAAACGGGTCTCACGGACCAGGCGACCTTCTTCCACTGCTCCAAGGTCCAGTTCCGACGCTCGCGTGCCCATTATAGGCGCTTTCGACAGTGGACAGAGTGCATCATGGCACTCTGACTGGTCTGCTGCAACGCAGCCCCATAGACGCAGGGTGCGATGCACTGAGGAGTGTGACACATTCCTCCCATGACCATCATTAAAATTTTCTGTGACTTGTGCCACAGTAGACCTTCTGTCGGTTCGGACCAGACGGGATGTTTCGTTGCCCTCCGCGCATCGATGAGCCTTGGGCGGCCAACACCCTGTCCGCCAGTTTGTGGTTTATCCCTCCTCGGACCACTGTCGGTAGTACTTAAAACTGCTGACGGGGAGCATCCCACAAGCCTTCCGCTTTCAGAGATGCTCTACCCAGTCCGTCTCTCCATAAACAATTTGGCCCTTGTCAAAGTCACTCAGTCTCTTACTGCTGCCCATTTCTCCTGAATCCAACACATCAACTTCAAGAACTGACTGTTCACTTGCTGCCTAATATATCCCACCCCTTGACAGGTGCCATTGTAACAAGATATTCAATGTTATTCACTTCACCTGTCATTGGTTGTAATGTTTTTGGCTCATCATGTGATATATACAGTAACACCTAACAATATACATGTTTATAAATATATATATAATATATATATATTATATATATATATACTATATATAATATTATATATATAATATTATATATATATATATATAATATATAAAAAATATATATTATACTATAACCATGTATATATATATTATATATACATTGATATTATATATATATATATATAATATATATATAATAATATAATAATAATATATTATATGGCATACATATGGACATATATATATATATTATATATATACTGTAATATAATATATGTATGTATAATATATATATATAATATATATATATATATATATATATATATATATATGATTACGTGAACAACCCCAATAGTTCTTAGCAATAAAGGACAATACAAATCTGTATGGCTTTTTGTGTATTTGTTGGGAAATGTGGTAAAAAAATCTAACAAAACCTCTCCACTCTCTCATATCAAATCCAATCACTCTCCCATTATAATTCAAATCAATCCACTATCTCAGATCGAACCCATCTGCTTTCGCACATATAACCCATCCAATCTCTCACATCAACCAATCTAGTCCCACACATCTAATGAATCCACTCCCCTTTTGTCTAAACCATATACAAAATGCACATCTAACCCATCCGCTTTCGGGTATAAACCATACGCTAACACCTAACCAATCCACTCACATCCTTCTCACCCACACAATCTCTCATGTTTATCCAGCCAATCTCTCACCCCAATCATCCGCTCTCTCAAGAGATAATTCTTACACCAGGTTTATCAGGTGAGTTAAGCACACAGCAGGAGCGATACACTCTTTCTTCTCTTGATGCATGAATGCATTTGCAGAATCCTGTTCCAGCATCATATGCATTCTTTATCTTTAAATATTATAAAATGCTTTGATTATAATGAGCGACTCTTTGATCATGAGGTTCATTAACTTGTTTTCTTCTTCAATGATTGTTGTGCTTTGATGCACATGACTGCTCACTCTCATAAATCTACCTTGTAAGGTGCTAGTATCAAACCCCTCAACATGTTTGTTTCGGAGAACTTCATCTTCCCTCTTACTTTAGGTTTAGGCCGAACTTACCAAATAGACAATAGCTCAACGTCTTTTTAGATTAAAAATAATATGTGTGACCCCTGGAAAAAGGGGCTGTCACACCTTGACATTTTAGCCAGCGTATGGCACAGTATCATAATGTATATTAAACGCTGGCCGTACGCTGAACTATTGATGTTTTTTTTTTTAAAGTTTTTGGGCGATATAATAACTGTTGGACGTATGCATAACGTATTATAACGACACAGAACGTTTCAATCACATATAAGATAACTTATACGAACGAAATGCTGAGCATGTTCTCGCGTTCACAACCTATGCCCAACGATAGTCTAACTTATGCATAGCGCGGCAGCATATCGCCACGATCACGTGGCGTAGGCTATTCATAGGCTGCGGCCCTCGACGATTCAAATCATAACCGCACTAGACATCGAAGTGTAAGCCGCTGTCACACCTGACGTTTAGCCAGCGTATCCGACGTATGAAAAATTTGTCGAACCAAGCTGGCAACACGTCGAATACGTTTATGGGTAAGTTTTGTGTATACTTAAGAGCACGCTGGCCAAAACGTCGTAGTACGCTGGAAGACATCGTAGTACGCTGGCATACGTCTCATATGCAGTACGTCGAGAAATTTTCAGCATGTTGAAAATTTCTCGACGTATGACACACGTTCTGCATACGCTGCATAAGTGTAGCACATTACGCGATCGTGAGACACACGCTACTTGTACGTACTCATAAGTCGAAACACGTCGACTAATGTTAGCATCATTGTTCCAGATCCCTGTTTTTTTTTGTTTTTTTTTTCTCTATGACGTGGTGTTGACAACTTCGATTTCTAGTGCGTTATGATTTAAATCGTGAGCGGCAGCCTATTAATTATATATATCATGACCGCACTAAAAATCGAAGTGTCAACATCACCGTCACGCCAAAGAAAAAAAACAAAAAAAACAGGGAGTCTGGAACACTGACGCTAACCATTACGTCGGCGTTGTTCGACTTATGAGTAACGCACAAACATAACGTTGTTCGACGTGTGTTAACATCGCGTAACTGGCCTACAACACGTTACTTCATAGGTTAGGAAATAAGTTTCGGGTACGCTAAACATTACCTCGACGTGTTTTGACTTATGGAGTAACGCACAAGTAACGTGTGTCGAGTGTGTGTCAACGATCGCGTAACGTGCTACAACTTATGGCCAAGCGTATGCAGAACGTGTGAGTCAACGCTGGCATACGTCGAAAAAAAATTCAAGCATGGAAATTGTTCTAACACCTCCGCGCATACTACGACGTATGCCAGCATACAAAAAGACGTGTGCCAGCCGTACTACGACGTATGCCAGCGTGCTCTTAACGTATACAAAACTTACCCATAACGTATTCGACGTGTGCAAGCGTTTTAGCCAAATTTTGCATACGTCAGCATACGCTGGCTAAATCGTCAAGGTGTGACAGGCCTTAAAAGCCGCTGTCACACCTTGACGATTTAGCCAGCGATAGCCTGACGTATGCAAAATTTTGGCTAAAAAGCTTGCACACTCAAATACGTTATGGGTAAGTTTATATACGTTAAGAGCAGCACGCGCTGGCATACGTCGTAGTACGCTGGCATACGTCGTAGTACCCGAGCTCGTCGACAAATTTTAACATGCTCAAAATTTTTCGACGTTTATGCAGTGTAGACTCACACGTTCCGCATATGCTGGCCATAATGTAGGCACGTTCCGATCGTTGACACACGTCGACACACGTTACTTGTAAGTTACTCATAAGTCGAGGTAATGTTTAACACACCGAAACTTATTTCTAACCTATGAGTAACGTTTGTAGGCACGTTACACGATTGTTGAAACACGTCGACACACGTTACTTGTATAAGTTACTCATAAGTCGAAACACCCGATGGGTAATGTTTAGCATCATGTTCCAGACTCCAATGTTTTTTATATTTTGTTGTTTTTTTTTTTCTTCGGCATGACGTGATGTTGACACTCTCAGATTTCTTAGTGCGTTATAATATGATATAAATAATAGGCTGCCGCCCTCAACGATTTAAATACATAACCACACTAGAAATCGAAGGTCACCATCACCGTCATGCGAAGAAGAAAAAAAAAAATAAAACCATGGAGTCTGGAACACGGACGGGGTTCCTCCTGTTGTGAACCCCATTTTTATATACCACAATTCCCTAAACGCTGCCAATACGCCATTAACTGGTAGCTGTTAGTGAGTAACACGTTCAATAAGTTCTGTGGTCGTCCGGAACACGTCAAATACATCTACATACGTCAATATGCGTTGGAGATACGTTCAATTGCATTGGAGAATATGCGTTGAGATACGTTTCACATAGGTTCAAAGCACGTTACTCATAGGTTCAAAGCACGTTACTCATAGGTTAGAAATAAGTTTTCGGGTACGCTAAACATTACCTCGACGTTTTTCGACTTATGAGTAACTTAGCAAGTAACGTGTGTAAACGTGGTCAACGATCGCATAACGTGCCTACAACTTATGGCCAGCGTTGCGGAACGTTTGTGCTCATACGCTGGAATACGTCGAAAATTTTCAGCATGCTTAAAATTTTCAACTTACTCGGCGTACTACGACGCGAATGCCAGCGTCCTTCAGCGTGCTCTTAACGTATACACAACTTACCATAACGTATTCGACGTTGTGCCAGCGTATTCGGCAAATTTTTCATACCTCGGCATACGCTGGCATAAAACGTCAAGGTGTGACAGTGGCTTGACACTTCCGATGTCTAGTGCGGTTATGATTTGAATCGTCGAGCCGCAGGCTTCTTAATAGGCTACGCCACATGATCGTCGGCATAAGCTGCTGCGCTATGCAATAAGTTAGACTATCGTTGGGCATAGGTTTTGAACGCCAACAACACGCTAGCATTCTTTGGTATAAGTTATCTATATGTTATCGAAACCTTCTGTGTACGTTACTAATGGTTATGCAATACATCCAACTCGTTATCAATACGCCCAAACTGGAAAAAACATCAATAGTTCAGCGTACGCCAACGTTACATACATTTTGATACTTTGCCATCGCTGGCTAAAACGTCAAGTGTGAACAGCGCTTAAGATCACTAAACAAAGATTGGTCTGTGATCATATCCACCCAAGCGTAACAGGTACGTTTTTAGATACAGTACTGTATCACATAAACTAAATTGGTTACAGGACTTTACTTGTCACACAAAGTCACCACAAGTCTTCAGACAAGGTGTAATATGCATATAGCCTTCATATGAAATGGTCATTTCGTTTGTGTAATGTAAAACTGGAAGGTTGAAATGTATTTTCTCATGCCTTGGCCTACTTACTACATAAATATACCCATCAGAGATGGGGAATCCCCCGCCCATTGAATGAAAAGGTCATACAATATCCAGATAATGAGGATGTGATGGAAAATTAAGACACCATTTGGTCATCATCTCGAAAAAGTTCCCCGGGGTGAGGAAACGTAGTAACCAAAAATAATTGAAAATCAGATAGCGTTTTCCATTATACACAAAAAACAGATTTTTTTCAGATGGCCACCCCAGTCGGCCATATTGGATCCGCACTCCCCAAAATCAATAGGTTCTTCCTTTTCAGGTGCTACATGTGTGACCAAAAATTTTCAAATCGATATGGCGAACAGTTTATGATTTATCCAACTCACAGCTATAAATGTTACGCCCATGTCAGCCAGACGGACGACGGACGGTGACGGACAGCGACGACGACCCGGGTGACACACCCACACAACAATATCCCCCTCGACCCACGCGGCCGGGATAAAGGAGCAGTGCGTGCGTCCGTGTCTCCGTCCATGCACGCGGGTTCCAGATCCCTCCATACCTTTAGACCCCTTGACACCAGGAAGACCCTTCGTTCTGAGAGACCATTTAGTCTAAAGACCCCTTAATACCCTTAAGACCCCTAACATTCTAAAATCCCCAAACCCCTAGAACCTTAAACACTTAAGTCCCTTAAGACCCCAAAGACCCATAAGGCCCCTAAAACCCCCGAAGACCCCTGAAACCCCTAAGACCATTGAAGACCCCAAAGACCCAGGAAACCCTCAACACTCCAATATCCTGAAGACCCTTTAAGACCCTTAAGACCCTTTCGACACTTTAAAACCTTTAGAGCCCTAAGACCCTAAATAACCTTCTCTCTGAGGGCCTCTGCAGTAACACCTTGATGTATCTCAGCCATAATCAAAAGGACCCCCCCCCTCCCCCCTCCGTTGAAACCTTTTCGCACCAATCAGCAAAAGGTGCAAAACAGAAAATAAAACAATTCATTTTGTTCTGTCGTTGTTTCAGTCCCGCTCATCTTATTAGCACCACGAAAGTCACCCATTTGCAAACATGAAAATCCCACGTGGCCCAAAAGAGGATGCCCATTGGAGCAAAAGAAAAAAAAAGTCCGAGTTCGCAAAGGAGAAAAACGTCCCATGGAGGCCAAAGAGAAAGTCCCGTGGGTAGCAAAAGAGAAAAAGCCCGATGAAACAAAGAGAAAGTGTTTTTTGTGTCAGGAGTGGTTACTCTTCACTTGACTTTCACCAGAAGTGTTTTTATAAAACGTCTTTGTGGAAGTGAATCTTTTCCTCTTTTGGATTGTCAGGAGTGGTTACTCTTCCTGTCTTCTCACCAGGAGTGTTTTCAAAACGTCTTGTGTAAGCTGATCTGTGCCCCTCTTTTTTGCGTTGTCAGGAGTGCGTTACTCTACATTGTCTTGTTGACCAGAATGTTTCAAAACGTCTTGTGACAGTGATCTGTGACCTCTTTTTTTGTGTATGTCAGGAGTGGTTACTCTTCATTGTCTTTCACCAGACCCAACTCCATACTCAAACCTCATTCCCCAACTCCATACTCAAACCTCATTCCCCAACTCCATACTCAAATCTCATTCCCCAACTCCATACTCAAATCTCACTCCCCAACTCTATACTCAAACCTCATTCCCCAACTACATATTCAAACTGAATTCCCCAACTACATACTCAAACCTCATTTTGAGTTTGGAGTTGGGGAATGCTTCAGTTTGGAAATTCTCATGCTTCACTTCAAAAACACTTCATTGAACAGTGCTTAGACTGAGCATCACCGCATTTCCAGCGTGTCAGTGCCATCGCCACATTTCCAGCATGTTAGTGCCATCCCTGCATTTCCAGTCCTTCAGTGCCAGACGTCCCGCCCACCGCGCACCACGACCAATCGCGATGGCTGGATTCCCTCCCCTCACCCTGTGTCCCCCTCCCCCCACACTGCCTTCCCTTCCCTCATGCTGCCTTCCCTTTCCCTCCCCTCACGCTATCCCCCTCCCAAACTCCCTACACCACCAAACAACCCTCTGGAGGTCAAAGACAGGAAGGGGTGTCAAAGAATGTGTGAATTGAACAAATGAAAGCTTCTCTTTTTTATCAGTCCGAACTGCTGCTTGGATCAGTTCCGCAACTCGTCTCAGGTTAAGAGATTCTAGAGCCTATTGTATGTGTAGAAATTAAATAAAGGCATGAATACTGGTAAGGCTTCTTCATCGATTGAAGGAAAACACTCTTCCTTCCCTTTTCCTTCCCTATGCTAATCCCCTCCTAAAGCCCCTCCACCCCCCACAGACATTTCTGGGTGGTGTTCAGTCCTGCACTAATACTGGCATAAGGGGACTATTCCCCCTCCACCCCTGCTTTCCCTCAAATCCCCCAATCAAACACTTGCCCAGAACACCCCTTCCACTCCCCACTCTTCTCTCCCATCCTCCTGGAGTGTATAGTGAGTGTGGTGAGAATCACTCTACCCCCCCCCCCTTCCCTCGCTCTCCACCCATCCTCTCTCCCGCTCCCCACTCCCTCATCCCCCCCCCCACTCCCCTCATCCCCCCCCCCCCCCCCGTGTCAGCAAAGCGATGGTTGTATTTGTGAGTATTTTTAACATATACACACATATATATATAATTTAATATATGTATATACATATATACATACATACAGTAGATACATGCCATATATAGATAAACACCATATACACTGACGAGCCAAAACATTATGACCACCTGCCTAATATGCTGTTGGTCCTCCGTGTGCTGCCAAAGCAGCGCCAACCCGCCAAGGCATGGACTCCACAAGACCCCTGACGGTGTCCTGTAGTATCTGGCACCAAAACATTAGCAGCAGATCCTTCAAGTCCTGTAAGTTGCGAGGTGGA
>CM068961.1:69343322-69359844 GCA_035128595.1 Eptatretus atami
ACCTTCTGTCGGTTCGGACCAGACGGGATAGGCTTCGTTGCCCTCGCGCATCGATGAGCCTTGGGCGGCCAACACCCTGTCGCCAGTTTGTGGTTTATCCCTCCTCGGACCACTGTCGGTAGGTACTTAAAACTGCTGACGGGGAGCATCCCACAAGCCTTGCCGTTTCAGAGATGCTCTGACCCAGTCGTCTGTCCATAACAATTTGGCCCTTGTCAAAGTCACTCAGGTCTTTACTGCTGCCCATTTCTCCTGCATCCAACACATCAACTTCAAGAACTGACTGTTCACTTGCTGCCTAATATATCCCACCCCTTGACAGGTGCCATTGTACAAGATATTCAATGTTATTCACTTACCTGTCATTGGTGTAAATGTTTTGGCTCATCAGTGTATATATACAGTACAATGTCATATAATATAATGGTATATATATATATATATATATATATATATATATATATATATATATATATATACTTAATATATATATATATATATATATATAATATATAAGTATAATATATATATAGTATATATACAATGTATATATATATATATATATAATTATATATACATGTATATTATATATTATATATAATGTATAATATATATAACTATATATATATATATTATATATATATATATATATATATATATATGGCATACATTGGGACATAATATTTATATCATATATATATGTAAGTATTATATATGATATGTATATATATATATATAATTATATATATATATACTATTATATATACTGATATATGATTACGTGAACAACCCCAATAGTTCTTAGCATAAAAGGACAACTACATCTGTATGGCTTTTTGTGTATTTGTTGGGAATTGTTTGGTAATAAAATTCTGAACAAAACCTCTCCACTCTCTCATATCAAATCCATTCACTCTCCCATATATAATCAAATCAATCCACTATCTCAGATCGAACCCATCTGCTTTCGCACATATAACCCATCCAATCTCTCACATCCAACCAATCTAGTCCCACACATCTAATGAATCCACTCGCTTTTGTCTAAACCAATGACAAATGCACATCTAACCCATCCGCTTTCGGGTATAAACCATACGCTAACACCTAACCAATCCACTCACATCGTTCTCACCCACACAATCTCTCATGTTTATCCCATCCAATCTCTCACCCCAATCATCCGCTCTCTCAAGAGATAAATTCTTACACCAGGTTTATCAGGTGAGTTAAGGCACACAGCAGGAGCGATACACTCTTTCTTTCTGTTGATGCATGGAATGCATTTGCAGAATCCTGTTCCAGCATCATATGCATTCTTTATCTTTAAATATTTATAAATGCTTTGATTATAAATGAGCTGACTCTTTGATCATGAGGTTCATAACTTGTTTCTTTCTTCAATGATTGTTGTGGCTTTGATGCACATGACTGCTCACTCTCATAAATCTACACTTGGTAAAGGTGGCGAGTATGCCAAATACCCCTCAACATGTGTTTCGGAGAACTTCATCTTCCCTTTACTTTAGGTTTAGGCGAACTTCAAAATAGAATAGCTCAAGGTCTTTTTAAGATTAAATAATAAATATTGTGTGACCGCTGGAAGGGCTTCATCACCTTGACATTTTTTAGCCAAGCGTATGGGCAAGGTAATCGATAATGTATGTAAAACGCTGGCGTACGCGCTGAAGCTATGATGTTTTTTTAAGTTTTGGGCGTATAAATAACGTGTTGAGTATGCAATAACGTATTAGTAACGTACACAGAACGTTTTCAATCAGCATATAGATAAGCTTGATACGACGGAATGCTGAGCATGTTGTTCGGCGTTCCAAACCTATGCCCAACGATGAGTCTAACTTATGCATAGCGCGGCAAGCGTAATCGCCGAGAGTCACGTGGCGTAGCTATATCATGAGGCTTGCGGCTCGACATTTCAAATCATATAAACCGCACTTAGACATCGAAGTGTGAAGCCGCTGTCACACCTTGACGTTTTAGCCAGCGTATGCCGACGATGAATGAAAATTTGTCGAACCAAGCTGGCACACGTCGAAATACGTATGCGTAAGTTTTGTAATACGTTAAGAGCAGAACGGCTGGCAAAACGTCGTAGTATCGCTGGAAGACATCGTAGTACGCTGGCATACGTCGTCGATATGCCTGAGTACGTCGAGAAATTTCAGCATGTTGAAGAATTTCCTCGACGTAGTGACACACGTTCTGCATACGCTGGGCATAATCGTGTAAGGCACAGATCTACGCGGACTCGTTGGACAACACGCTACTGAATGTAATCGTTAGATCAATAAGTCGGAAACACTGGCGATCGTAATCGGTTAAGCGATCAGTGTGTTGCCAGGACTCCGCTGTTGTTTTTGATTTTGTATTTTCTTCGGTAATGACGGTGGGTGTGTGACACTATAGTACTTTCGGATAGTTTCTAGGTCGGTTACTGTGAATTTAAAATCGTATGAGGGAGCGGGTATAGGTCGAGCCTATAATTACAGGTTATAATTCGATGAGCCGGCACTAAAATCGAAAGTGTGTACATACCATACAGAGCCGAATGGCGTCGCGAGAAACGAGAAACAAAAAAAGAAAAAAAGAAAAAAAAAAGAAAAGAAGAATAAAAAAGAAAAACGGAGGTCTGAGAACACTGACACGGACTAACCATCTACGTCGGCGGGTTTGCGACTTATGATAAACGAACACAAGTAACGTGTGTGCGACGTGTGTGTAAGCGATCGCGTAACGGTGCTCCTACAACACGTTACTCATAGGTTTAGAAAAAAGTTTCGGGTACGCTAAAACTTACTGTAGTCGTCCGTCGACTGTGTTTTGACTGTATGAGTAACGCCACAAATTAACGTGTGTCGAGTGTGTGTCAACGATCGGCAGAACGTGCCTACAACTTATGGCCAAAGCGATGCAGAACGCGTGAGTCATACCGCTGGCATTGACGTCGAAAAATTCTCAAGCGAGTGAAAATTTGGTCTAACCATCGGCATACTACGAGCGATATGCGCAGCATACAAAACGTATGCGCAGCGTACTACGACGTAGTGCCAGCGTGCTCTTAACGAGTATACAAAATTACCCATAACGTATATCGAACGTGTGCAAGTGCGTTTTAGCCCAAATTTTGCATACGTCAGGCCATACGCTGGCTAAATCTCAAGGTGGACAGGCCTTAAAGGCCGCTGCACAGCCTTGAACGTATTTAGCCGAGCAGTATGGCTGGCTGACGGGTAGTGCAAAATTTGGCTAAAAATGTTGCACACGTCAAATCAGTTAATGGGTAAGGTTTTGATATACGTTTGAGAGCACGCTGCATAGCGTCGTAGTACGCTTGGCATACGCGTTCGTGAGTACAGCACGACTCAGTCGACAAATTTTATACATGACCAAAATTTTCGACTTGTCAGGATGACGCACACTGCCAGGAATGACTCCACGTTCGCATATGCTGGCCATAAGTTGTAGGCCGTTCCGCGCATCGTTGACACACGTCGAGCACCCCCACGTTTGACTTGTAGTTTACTCATAAGTTCGAGTAAATGTTTAACACACCCGAAACTTAATTTCAACCAATGAGTAACAGTGTTGAGCACGTTACACCCATGTTGAAACACGTCGACACACTACTGTAATTACTCATAAGTCGAACACCTCGAGTAATGTTTAGCACAGTGTTCCAGACCATGTTTTTTATTTTTTTTGTTGTTTTTTTTTTTTCTTCGGCATGACGGATGATGTTACACTCGATTTCTATGCGTTATTAATATGATATTAATTAATAGGCTGCCGCTCAACGATTTAAATCATAACCACACTAGAAAACAGGTCACCATCCAACCGTCATGCCGAAGAAGAAAAAAAAATAAAACCATGAGTCTGGAAAACCGACGGTTCCTCCTGTGTGAACCCCATTTTATATACCAATCCCCTAAACGCGGCCAATACGCCATTATACGGTAGCTGTAAGTTAGCTAACACGTTCAGTAAGTTTACTGCTGTCGTCCGGCAACACGTCTCAAAAATACATCTACATACGGTCCCATATGACGTTGGAGAATACGTTTCATTGCATTGGAGATATGCGTTGGAGATACGTTTCACATGGTTCAAAGCACGTACTCATAGTTCAAGGCAACGTTACTCATAGTTCAGAAATAGTTTCGGATACGAACATTACCTCGACGTTTGTTTCGGACTTATAGAGTAACTTACAAGTGAACGTGTGTAAACGTGTGTCAACGATCGCATAACGTGCCTACAACTTATGGCCACGTATGCGGAAACGTGTGCGTCATACGCTGGAATACGTCGAAAATTTCAGCAGCTTAAATTGCGACGTACTCGCGTACCTACGACGAATCACAGCGTGCTCAGCTGCTCTTAACGTATACACCACTTACCATAACGTATCGCACCGTCTGTGCCCAGCTATTCGCAAATTTTTCATACGTACGGCATACGCTACGGCCTTAAAACGTCAAGTTGACACGCACGGCGGGGGGGGGGGGGGACTGGTCACAACTTCGCATGTCTAAGTCGGTTATGGATTTGAATCAGTCGAGCCGCAGCCTACTAATAGGCTACGCACACATGATCGTCCGGCGATACGCAGGCTGCGCTATGCCAAAGTTAGAGACTATCGTTGGGCATAGGTTGTGAACTGCGAACACAGCTAAGCACTCTTCTATGATAAGTTATCTATATGTGTATCAAACGTATCTGGTACGTTACTAATTGTTATGCATATCATCAACACGTTATTGATACGCCAAAACTGGAAAAAAACATCAATAGTTCAGCCGGACGCCACGTATTTACATACATTATTTATACGTTGCCATACGCTGGCTAAAACTCAAGGTGTGGACGCGGCTTTAAGATCCACTAAACAAAGTATTGCGTCTGTGGATTCATATCCACCCAAGCTAACAGTACGTTTAGATACATACTGTTCACATCTAAATTTGGTTACAGGACTACTTGGCACAACAAAGTCACCACAATGCTCTTCAGACAAGTGAATATGCAATAGCCTTCATACTGAAATGCGGTCATTTCGTTTGTTTTGGTAATGTAAAAACTGGAAGGTTAAAGTATTTCTCATCCTATGGCCTTACTGTACTATAAAAACCCATTCAGAGATGGAATCCCCCGCCATTGAATGAAAAAGTCATACATATTCCCAGATAATGAGGGAGTGAATTGGAAATAAGACACATTGGTCCATCATCTCGAAAAAGTCCCCAGGGGTGAGGAACGTAGTTAACCAAAAATAATTGAAATTCAGATAAGCGTTTTCCATTATTACAAAAACCATTTTTCAAAGATGGCCACCCCAGTTCGCCATATTTGCGTCCGGCCACTCCAAATCAATAGGGTTCTTCTTTTCAGGTGCTACATGTTGACCAAAAATTTCAAATCGATATGGCGAACAGTTTATGAGTTATCCCCTCGCACAGCGATAAATAGTTACCCCAGTCAAGCCAACGGACGACGGAGCTGGCCAGTACGGAACAGCGGACGGACGACCCGGGTGACAACAATAGCCGCCTTCCGCCAACGCGCGGAAAAAAGGAGCAGTGCGTGCGTCCGTGTCTCCGTCCAGGCACGCGCGGTTCCCAGATCCCCTCATACCTTTAACCCCTTGACCCAGGAAACCCTCGTCTGGAGGACCATTAGTCTAAAGACCCCTTAAATTACCCTTAAGACCCCTAAAAATCCCCCCAAAACCCCTAAAACCTTAAACACTTAAGTCCTTAAGACCCCAAAGACCCAATAAGGCCCCTAAAAACCCGAAACCCCTGAAACCCCTAAGACCAGTGAAGACCCCAAAGACCCAGGAAAACCCTCAAACCACTCCAATATCCTGAAGACCCTTTAAGACCTTTAAGACCCTTTCGACACTTTAAAAACCTTTAAGAGCCTAAGACCCTAAATACCTTCTCTCGAGGGGCCTTCTGCAGTAACACTTGAATGTCATCAGCCATAATCAAAAGGACCCCCCCCTCCCCCCTCCTTGGTAAACCTTTTCAGCACCAATGCAGCAAAGAGGCTGCCAAAACAGAAATTTAAAAAAATTCATTTTTTCTGCTTGTTTGTTTCGAGGTTCCGCTCATCTTAGTGAGCACCGACGAAAAGTCCCATGTTGCAAAGATGAAAATCCCACGTGGCAAAGAGGGAATGGCCATGGAGCAAAGAAAAAAAAGTCCCATGTCGCAAAGAAAAAGTCCCATGTAGACAAAGAAAAGTTCCCGTGTAGCAAGTAGAAAATCCAGTAACAAAGAGAAAAGTCCCATGCATAAAGAGCAAAGTCCAAGCCAGAAAGGCAAAAGGTCCCAAGCGGAAAAAGAAGGGGGAAGAAAGAAGAGGAAGAAAAGAGGGGGGAAGAGAAAAGAAGAGGACAAGAAGAGAGAAGGAAGAGGGGAGGGAAAAGGAAAAGGGGAGATAAAAAGGTCCCACATGCGAAAAGCAGAAAAGTCCCACGCGAAAAAAGAGAAAAAGTCCCACGTTTGGCAAGAGAAAAAGTCCCCAGTAGCATAGAAAAAGTCCAGTAGCATAGAAAAATGCCCCACTGGCAAAGAGAAAAGTCCCACACGGCAAAGAGAGCAGCCCGGATGGCAAAGCGAAAAGTCCCACGTGACAAAGAGAAAGTACCATTTGGCAAGAGAAAAATAAACCACGTGATCAAAAAAGTCCTACATGCAAGAGAAAAGTTTCCCAGTGGCATAGAAAAGCACCCACTGGCAAGAGAAAAGTTCCCCAAAGTGGCAAAGATGAAAAGTCCCACGGTCAAAGAGAAAGTTCCACGTGTCAAAAAGAGAAAATCCCACGTGTCAAAGAGAAAAGTCACGTTCAAAAGAAAAGTCCCACATGTCAAAAGAGAAAAAGTCCACGTGTCAAAGCAGATAAATCCCAGTGCAAAGAGAAAAACACCTACGTAGCAAAAGAGAAAGTCCCAGTAGCATAGAAAAATCCGTAGCATAGAAAAGCCCCGACTTGGCAAGAGAAAGTCCCCAAGGTGGCAGAAGCAGAAAATCCGAGTGGCAAAGAGAAAATCCCACGCGCCCAAAGAAGGAAAAATCGCAGATGGCAAAGAGTTAAAGTTCCCACGTGCAAAGAAAAAGAACACGTGGTTTCGAAAAAGTCCCGGTGCATTAAAAAAGTCCTACATGGCAAAGAGAAAAGTCCCATGCATATAAAACAACCCACTGCAAAAAGAAGATCCACGTGTGCAAAGAGAAAAGTCCCACGTGGGCAAAGAGAAAAGTCCCAGCCAAAAAAAAAAACTGGCATAGAAAAAGTCCCACGTGTCAAAAAGAAGAAAAGTCCCACGTGGCAAAGAGAAAAGTCCCACTGGCAAAAGAAAGCCCACGTGGCAAAGAAGAAAAGTTCCCACGTTGGCAAGAGGAAAGTCCCACTGCAAGAGAAAAAGTCCCACGTGGCAAAGAGAAAAGTCCCACGCTGGCAAGAGGGAAAAAGCCCACGTGGAAAGAGAAAAGTCCCAATAGCCATGAGAAAAGTCCCAATGCATGATGAAAGTCCCACATGGCAAAAGAAAAGTCCCCACGGGCAAAAGAGAAAAGTCCACGTGAGCAAAAGAGAAAAGTCCCAGGTGGGCAAAGAGAAAAGGTCCCAATGGCATGAGCAAAGTCCCACAGGCCAAAGAGAAAAAGCCCAGTTGGCAAAGAGAAAAGTCCCACTGCAAAGAGAAACGTCCCAGTGGCAAAGAGAAAAGTCCCCAGGTGGCAAAGAGAAAAGTCCCATGTGGCAAAGAGAAAACTCCCAGTGGTGGTATCGAAAATCCTACATGCAAAGAGAAAATGCCCAGTGGCATAGAAAAAAGCTCACTGGCAAAGAGAAACGTCCCATATGCAAAAAGAAAGCCATGTGGCAGAGAGAAAGTTCCCATGTTCGCAAAAGAGAAAATCCCAGTGCAGAGAGAAAAAGTCCCTTGGCAAAGAGAAAAGACCCATGTGGAAAGAGAAAAGTCCCACGTAGCAAAGAGAAAAGTCCACGTGGCAAAGAGAAAATGGTGTCCATGACAACAATTTCTCACCCATGCATGAATCAAAATGGGATTTTTGGGATTTTATTGATTGCCAAATCTCAGAAATTTCAACATATCCTGATTGAAACTTACACGCCTTATTTGTACGTATGTAGATATGTATAACATGTGGTCAAAATTAGTAAATGTCAAAAGGTTCATGCCACCCACAACATGTAAAACACCGTTATAACACAATTAGAAATTTGTATCAACCAAATTTTTATTGCAAAACATTCAATCATGTGAAAACACTTGATCGCCGTCAAATCTTCAAAATTACCAAATTGCTTTTCCAGAGCCAACTATTGTATATTGGATTGCAAGTGTCGGTGCTAAGCAAGAACATCTTTTTTCATGAATGATAGTTCTTCCTAGCGGACCGCCATTGTCTATAAGTTAAAACAGACACGTGTCACAGTCCACATCATCACCTTACTTTTGAGGTCCTGTTTGACTAATACACATTTCCAAAAAATTGCTCATTTGAGGTGAGTACATCTACGAAACCCATCGGAGACGGATCCCTGCTAATTATGATAATAATTGCATCTGATAGCTTGCATAATAAGCCTGACATCTGCACAGCCGATGATTTTACAGTACCTGACGATTCTCTCTGATATTAACATATTAAAGCTCACAGGCAGGAAGAAAAGTCCATAATACTCAATAATATGGCCATCAACGGCTTAACTAACATTGAGCTCGTTGTACAGTGACAGGAGGTAAAATTCCCGTGGAGTACCGAACAGTTAACTCCTGTAGAGACCTTCCGAATTATGCTGATGATGCGCACATGGTTGTGAGGAGAGACGCGAGAACCTCAGCTCTTTTAAACCAACGGGTTTATTCCCAAAACCATAAACAAGGGAAGATGACCGCGAGGGATCCAACGGTGGCAGTTGGATGGAGGAAGAAAGGGGACCACAGAACTGATATAAATAAATTACATACAATGAGGTAAAAACAATCTTAAAGAAATGAAGGCGTCTCACTCCAGACTCAATCACAAAACGGGAAAGGGAACAAAACCGGGGGGGACTCAGCTCTGTGGCAGTCGGTAGAAAAGGATGTGCACGGGGCAGCCCAAGCAGGCGATTTGAAGAGGGATGAGGAACGCATGGGCAATGATGAGGTTGACTGGCGGATAACAAAAAAGCAGAGGGTCAGGCAGTAGGAGACCTCCTCTCCTCAGAGACGATTCTAACCTCTCGTGCAGTTCCCCTCAAACATCCCTTTCTCCTCAGACTCTCCTTTCAGACCATTCCATACCAAGCTCCCCAATCTCTCAGATGCACCCTTCCACAAATAGGGCTCCTCCCTCTTCTTTCTTCCTGGCAACGCACCACCACCGGAGACATTTGTAGCTCCGCCCCTCCACTTTTGCACTTGTCTTTCGGTGCCCCAGGAGACGTCAAGCGTTTACATGGGGTATACGATAATTTCCGTTAACCCATAATCCCCCAATTAATTATTACCAGTACCACCCCGCATGGTGCCACAATCAAACAAGAAGATCCTTAGCGACGTGTCCCTACTTACATCAAGATTGGCTAAACTACTGTGCCACACAAGACCATGCTAACTCTATACTTCCTCTCTTACCCTATGTAATATCTAACCCCACCCACAAACGTACAGTATTAAAGGGCCACAGGCAGTATTGAAGTCATTAATCATACTATAATGTCCAGTGTGTGTGTGTGTGTGTCTCTCCATAACTCCAAAACCATGAAAAACCTAGCAGCCTGAAACTAGCATGCATACTAAGAAACTTCAAGGAGGGAGTGCATGAGTTAAAATTGGGTGTTTGGGTTAATTAAACATCCCTTTTGAATGATAATTAATTGGCTATTTAATTATATACCCTTTTTCAGCTCATCCGCCGTCACCTCACTCTTGATAGGTCTCAAGGCCACATCCTTGGGTTACCGGCTGGGGTCTGAAGCGCCATATTTTTATGGCCGGCTCATTCATGCCGTTGACTGTTGGAACAGGTTGCAACGATTTCTTTAAATGATAGTTTTTTTTTTTCCACTTACCTCGCTCATATATTGATATGGCTGATCATTCATACCCACAAATTGCTGGACAACATTAGCAATGACTTAGAAACACCTGGAGATGTCAACGTTGTAAGCTATCTCGTCTGCGGTTTGAATCCTGAACCAGCTATAAACTGTCATCGCAGTATTTCACAGGCCAGGGTGAGTCATCAAAGTGTGGTGCCATTAAAACTGGACGTCATATCTCGACGGAATCCCCCTGCTCTCCTCCTTTCCTATCTCTCTTCTCTGTCTCTCTGCTCTCGTGTATACTCTTCATGTCTGTGTCTCTCTCTCTGTGTCTCTCTCTCTCTCTCTCTCTCTCGTCTCTCTCTCTCTCTCTCTCTCTCTCTCTCTGTCTCTCTCTCTGTGACTCTGCTGTCCTCTCTCTGTGTGTGTCTCTCTCTCCTCCTGTGTGTGGTCTCTCTCTGTGTGTGTGTGTCTCTCTCTGTGTGTCTCTCTCTCCTCTCTCTCTCTCTCTCTCTCTCTCTCTCTCTCCTCTCTCTCTCTCTTCTCTCCTCCCCTTCCGTAACATATCTGGATGGTTGGCTATGCCTGGAATGGTGGTTATCTCCGCACATGCTCCGACGGTGTTACCTCCAGTATGTGTCTCAGACAGTGGTCATCTCTGGACAGTGGTACGTTTCTGGATGCGACCCTCCCCTCAACACTGCCTCACTTGCCTCACCTCAAGCTGCCTTCCCTCCGCACTCCCCCATCCTTCCTCACTCCCCAACCTCTCGGTCCCCCACCCCGACTCACTCCCCACTCCTCCTGCTCTCCCCCAATCCCCTCCTCGGTCTTCCTCCCAACCGCAACTCCCCTCTCTCCTCGCTCCCCTTCCTCCTCTTCTCCCCTCACCTTCCCTCGGTCTCTCCCTCCCCTCACCTTCCCTCCTCTCTCCCCTCCCCTCCTTCTACCCCCTAATATAACCCGTCAGCGAAGCGATGGGAATAAAAAATAATTCTCCACTATTTTCCTGCATTTTAAAATGCGATTGTACTGTATTCAATATTTGTATGAGAATTGAAGGCATTTTTGTCGGGAAAAGTAAATCAAAAAACAATTTATAATTGGTTGAAGAAAAAAACCAAAACGATACAGCGAGGGATAGTCGGCCACTATAAGGGTTAAGACATCTATTGCAATGTGCAATTCTGGAAACGTAATTCCTTTGATGTTAAAGTGTTCGGGAAAGTAATAAAAAGTGATATTCTTTAACACGGTCGTTAAAGCACGTAACACAATGGATCATCTTCAAGATATGAAGAAATGTTATTAAAAACTCTGGGGAGGATAAGTATCACATTTGTTTTATGTGCCGGATCACTAAACTCTCTTTCTGTGTTAAGATCTAAGTGAGTAACTGCTTTTTGTATGGTTGTTGACTTTATGCGTCTATGTAAAAACAAGTAATGTGCTTTGGAAAAAGCATTTTTCTTCCATTATTATTTTTCAGATGCCAGGCCGAAAGCAAAAATGGAGGAGATTAATCATGAGCTTGATTCAATTAATTATTTCCTCAGGAACTTGTACATATACACAAGTTGTATCACCTGAATCAAGATTGCGATTAATTCGACTTTGAGTAAGGGCCCTGTCACACCTGACGTTTCAGCCAGCAATGAGCAACGTATAAAAATGTATGTAAAACGTTGGGCGTACGCTAAATTTTGCATGTTTTTTTAAGTTTTGGCGCGTATTTCCTAACGTGTGTCGTATGCATAAATATTAGTAAATGGCACAGAACGTTCGTGTGTTATTGATAACTTTTACCAACGAATTGCTTAGCCTGTTGTCGGCATTCACAAACCTATGCCCAACGATAGGTTTAAACTACACATAGCGTGCTAAACGTATCGCCGGCCCGAACTCGTGACGTAGCCTGTTAAAGAACCTGCCGGCGCCGATTTAAAATCATAAACTGCCTGAGAATTTGAAGTGTCAACATCGCAGTTCATACCTTGACGATTTTTGCCAGCATATGCCGCCTATGAAAAATGTGTCTAAAAACGCTTAGGCGCACGTCAAATACGGTATAGGTAAGTGTGTATACGTTAAGAGTAGCTGGAAAACAATGAAGTACGCTGTCATATTACGTGCGTACGTGTAATTAACGTCGTGAAAATTTCAAGCATGCTGAAAAATTTTACGGACATACTCGGCTATGCTAAACACTGTTCCGCCATGCGTTGGTCATATGTTCCTGGCACGCTCCGCAATTGTTACACCACGACGGGACTCACGTTACTTGTAGGTTACTCATAAGTTCGAAAAACACGTCAAGGTAATATATTACATAACCCGAAAGCTAAATTTTCAACCAATGGGTAACGTCCTTTGTAACCTATGAGTAGCGTGCCTGAACCTATTTTAACGTCTTGAAAACCTATGAGTAACGTGCATGAACCTATTTGTAACTTGCCTTGCAACCAATGACTAGCGTGCTATGAACCTATAATAACGTGCGTTTAACCTAGTGTAGCATGCTCTTGAACCTAAGTAATAACGTGCTTTCTAACTTGTGTAACATGCTATAGAACCTATGTGTAACGTATCTCCAACGCACATGTGCGTATGTAGACGAATTTGATTGACGTCTTGGCCGGACGACGACAGCACTTTACTGAATGTTACTAACACATCTACCGTGTAATGCGTATTGCAGCGTTAAAGAGGGAATGGTATATACAAATGGGCTTCACAAGAGGAACCCATCATGTTGCCAGACTCCATGTTGAGTTAGATGTCAATGCCAGTAGTATCAGTAGTGTAATACTATTAGTAAGTAGTGGTGTGTCGTGACAGTCAGTAAATAGTAGTAGTAGTTGTAGTTAGATAGCATTGGTAGTAGTAGTATGTCTATGTCGAGTAGTAGTATGTGAAGCGTGATGGGAGCGTCTGGTGGGGATGAGTGGATCCTCTTATCGTGCACGAAATAGGAGACTACTTTGCACCAATTTGTTCGAATGTTCTTTCGCTAATTTTTTTTTCCTCATTCCCACCGATGAAATATTCTTTGTTTTACTTTTTTAAAGTATTAAAAACGGACTTGGACAATGCGATAATGTACTGAGTAATGAAACACAGAAACGCTTTGATAACTAGTAGATAAAGTATATACCAAGCGATTGTGTATCGTTGTTTTAGTCTGTCCACAAACCTATGCCCAACGATAGTCTAGGTATGCATAGCGTAATAATTCCCCAAGCACGTTCATCATAGCTTTAATATATAAATAAGTCACGCGGTACCTAAACATTACTTTTGTGTGTTTCGACGTTTATGAGGAACTTCAAAGTAGCGTGTTGCGAAGTGTGAACAACGTTCGGTTGTAGCGTGCTTCAAAACGTTGACTAATAGGGGTAGAAATAATGTTTCGGGTACGCCGAATGTTACCTTACGTTTTCGACTGATGAGTTAACATACAATTGAAACGTGCTGGTCAACGATCGGCATAACGTGCCTTAACAACTTATGGCCAGCGTAGCGGCGACGTGTGAGCAAACGCGCGAGTCGTCGTAAAATTTTTCAAAGCATTCAAAAAATTTTGGCCAACCAAAAAGACACGTATATATATATAAGCCAGCGTAATAGCGATCTATGGTAGTGTGTTTCACGTTTGCACTGACGATACATAACGTACCCATAACCGTATTCGACGTGGCCAGCATTTTAAGACAAATTTTTCATAAATCGCAACGCTGCGGCTAAATCGTTCAATGTGTGTGAGCGCGCCCCCTTGAAAGATCAATAAAAGATTTTTCTTAGCTTACACTAGGATTAAGTATAAATCAGCAAAAACAATAAATACAAGAATACAGTGGAAAGGAGGGAAAACACCAACAGCAGAACGATAACAGAGGACACTTGGAGGAAAAGGCAAGAAAACACCAAGAAGAAAAAAAAATTAAACGTTTTACACGTGTAGTAAAATTAACTACAGAGTGCCAGTGCGGTAAGTTATGGCCAAATGATCTCCTACCATTCAAAGTCAATGAATATTTTTGAACTGTTCTTGTGCATATATTTGAACAATTTGTGGATGACCTTTTGGAATAAATTAGGATGCAAATTAGTTTTTCGCATTTGTTATTATATTGAGATGGAAGTACGAGTAAGGATAGATACATACGATTATGATTGAAAGGATGGAATAAATTGTAATTGGTGAGTGCTGTGTTCGTGTGAATTGGATAATTTTGCATGCCTAAGTGAGCGGATTTATGTTTAATTGGGTCTCCCAATTACGTAAACTTCCGGGCAATGATTTCTGTAGTCTGTTTAAATTAACAATAATACAATTTATTTTCAGAAAATATCACACTTGCAATTTGTGATATTATGGCAGTTTGGCTCTTAAACATAGATCGCTCCATTCTGAGATGTCGATGGCTAGAGACTTCTGAGGAGAAAAAAAGTGTCGACTGTGCTACCAAAAAAGAGAGAGTGTGAGTGTTGAGAATGAGTAACATATATTAAATATATATATATGATATATGATTCAACATTGAGGTGTGATAAGCAGCTTCCACGATCCCCATTGGAGACAGTCCACACCAAAGGCATTGCTCCAACACAGCAGGCTTCAGCCGTGACTCTGTCTAAGAGACAAAGATTATATGGGCCATCATCAGTTAACCATTCAAACAGAACCACCAATCAAAATTTCAGGCTTATTTGCCCTCTCAGGATAGCACACTATAAATATCTTGCCAGATGAGGGACCATATTCATCATATTACATTTCAGACGCACCTCCTGACTGTTATGGTAAAGCATCCGCAAATGAAGCAAATAAGCCCAAATCTGATTAGATGGCTCCGTTTGATGTTTAACTGATGTTGACCATAGAATCTTTGTCTGTTTAACAATTCACCAGGCCAGGCCTCTGTGTTGGAGGTGACGCTTTGGTGTAAGGGACTGTGTCCAATAGGGATCAGCGAGTGCTCGTCACACTCACACAAGTTTTAGGATTTTCCCGCCAATTCACAGTCACGTGCCTACCGGTTGAATGGTTGTGCATTGATTAGCAGGAACAATGTCTGCGGCTGCGACGGATTTAGTCTTCTGTTGGATAATGAGGTTTTTACTGTGTGATTACTTAATACGCGGCGCCATGCTCAAGACAAGAGAGTCAATGGATGGAGGAGGACAATCAAGGAACACCATTAAAGTGTTCAGCGTATGCTCCAGGATCATTGATCTGTTGATTAGGTGCTGGCCGTCCGGAGCTATGGAGGCAGCGATACCGCGATGATGACGGTCCATAGACTGCCTTACTAGACAGCATAGAAAAATGCTGAGGATTATTTGTATTGGTTGCCCTCTTGGATTTCTGTCCACTCTTGCTGCCCACCAGCCATCTTTATGGACCATAGTTTTGAGCTGTGCGAGTCTCCTAAGTTGCGCGTAAAGGCCCAGTCACACCGTTGACGTTTTAGCCAGCATATGGCAAGTAGGTCAAAATGTATGTAAAAAACGCTGCGTTACGTTGAACTTTGGTGATGGTTTTTTTTTAAAGATTCGGACGTATCATAACGACCTGTCTTATGGCATAACGTATTAGTTAAACGAACACAACGTTTCGTGGTTGTGTATAGATTAACTTATACCAACGAAGGGCTGACTGTTGTACGGCCTTCACAACCTATGCCAACGATAGTCGAACTTATGCAGTAGCGCGCTGCACGCATCGCCGACGATGACGTGGCGTAGGGTTATTTGAAAAGGGCTGCCGCACACATCAATCATAACGCCGCCAGAAATGAAGTTGTCACATCGCACGTCCCACACCTTAGGCGATGCTTGCCAGCGTTATGCCACCTCTGAAAAATGCGTACAAAACGCTGCGCACGTCGAAATCGGTATGGCGTAAGTTTGTGGTTATACGTGATAGAACCTAAAGTACGCTACATACGTCGTAGTAAGTGGAGTACGTCTTGTAATTTAAACATGTTGAAATTTACGACGTACTTGGCGTATGACACAGCGCTCGCATGCGATGGGAATAAGTTTACGCACGATATGCGATCGTTGACAGTCATCGACACACGTTACTTGAAAAGGTACTCATAAGTCGAAACACGTCAAGGCAATGGTTAGCGTCAGTGTTCCAGACTCCCGGTTTTTTTTTTCTTTTCTTCGGTGTGACGGCTGTACAGTGTACAGTGCGTTATGACTTAAAATCGTTGAGCGGCAGTCTATTAAATTATATTACATTACAACCGCACTAGAAATCGAAGTGTCAAAATCACCATCATACCGAAAGGAAGGAAGAAGAAAAAAAAAAAAACCAGGGAGTCTGAACACTGACGCTAACCATTACGCTTGATGCGTTTCGACTTATGGCACCTACAATAACGTGTTGTCGAATGATCTGTCACCGACGCGTAACGTGAGTACA
>CM068961.1:69400719-69418616 GCA_035128595.1 Eptatretus atami
TACCGGTGGAAATGGACACAGCGACGTGCTGCTCGGCGCTGTTCCCATTCCTGACCTGACTTCGCCTCTGAATCTGGGAGGTCGGTGGTTCGAACCCCGGCCGAGTCATACCAAAGACATTAAAAAAAAAGGTACATGCTGCTTCCTTGCTTACCACTCAACATATAAAAGAATTGAGCATGGACCACATGTTGATAATAATAGTGCAGGCTTTGATGGGCCTTATGCCTCCTCCTTTGTTAAAGTTCCTTGTAAAGCATGAGTCACATTTGCTCTACGCTAGGATACGGCGGCCGTACCCCCCCCCCCCCCCCGAATTGACAGAAACGTGCGGCGGCCAGAGTTTCTGAGGTGGCCTCAGGGTGCCTACACCGTATGGCTATCTTTTACAGGCCATAGGGGTCTCCGTGGAATTAAAGCGCGGAGTTATAATTTTTTCATTTCTAGGTTGGCCGTAGCAATTCGACAAGCCGTAGCCATGACGTAGATGTGTTCCATTCGACCGTACATAGGGCGTACGGTGGGCTTGCGTTATTCGTGCGTTTTCCGTATGCTCTTATCAATGAAAATGAATTTTGCCAACCCCAAAAATTAGGCGGCCACACTATTTCCACGTTCACCTTAGGGCCCCCTGCGGTCGCCTTGCGGGCACCTTGAGGCTACCTTGCGTCTGCCTTAAAATTCTATGGCCGCCGCAGGGACGCCCTAAGGTCACCGTGCGACATCAAATCAAAGACCGTACGGCACCCCCACGTTTTGGTCTCCCAATTTCTAAATACCCGTACGGCTACCCAAAAATAAAAACAAATGTGACTGCTACATTGTGTGACCGTGGAATACTGCGGCGCCCTATAATTGCTAGTGGCCGTAGATTTTTTAGACCCTACGGCCGCCGAGCCAAATGTGACTGAAGCAAGGAAACTCCATGATTATTATGATATTATATCCTGAATTAGGCTGCTTAAAAAAAGCCTCAGGAGATCTCACATCTGTGTATAAAATGAGTGTAGCTAACAGTGAGTGTCGTGAGCTTTCAAGAATACATCTACACTAATAAAAGGCTGTGTGTGTGTGTGTGTGTGTGTGTGTGTGTGTGTGTGTGTGTGTGTGTGTGTGTGTGTGTGTTAAATATGGAGTTTTAGAATGTGGAATGGAGTTCTCCTGGAGTGGGCTTAACGTATCCACCTTCATTTCGGTAAGGGGTCACGATCCACGGACCAAGCTGAAGTGTTTTTGTTATGCGGGTTTCAGAAGGTGGAACAGATCCCTTCCAAGTTTTGGAAGTACTGAGTGTGTGTGTGTGTGTGTGTGTGTGTGTGTGTGTGTGTGTGTGTGTGTGTGTGTGTGTTCCTGGCAAGTTTCTGTTGCCTGTTATCTCCACACGTGGGTGGGTTTCAGGAGGTGCAACAGAGACCTGTCAGGTCTCAAAGGTGTGTGTGTGTGTGTGTGTCGTTGATTGGTATCTATATATCCGGGTTTCAGAATGTGGAATGGAGTCCTCCCAGGGTGGGATCAAAGTATCCACCTTCATTTTCGGTCAGCGGTCACGATCCATGGACCAAGCTGTGAAGTTCTCTGTTTTCAAAGTTTTGTGGTAAGGGCTCTCTTCAGGATCGTTACTGAGCCCAGGTGCATCTCTCTCTCAGCGACGTAAGGAGGAAATATTTCCTTATTTGCTCGTAAGGAAATATAAACACAGGAGCAGGTCATGTGGCCTGCTTTGCCTTTGTCATATTCATTCCTTCTTTTGCTAATCTATCAATTTCCATATGTTATTCATTGTACCACCCCATACTTATCATGAACTTGATCCGACTCAACATTCACAATGTTCCATAATTAACTGGAATATGTAATTTAGTAAAGAGGTAAAGAGTTGCACCAGCAAACCAGCACACAATGTCCAACTCTATTTCAAAGACAAAATTGCATCTTAAAGAGCAACCCAAACTAAAATTAACTTTTAACAACAACAAAAAAAAACACTGGAAATTTCTTATTCCTTCTGTTGTATTTTTAAAAAAGAAATTGAAATTTTTGGTGACTCCCTTCTCGTTATAAAAAGGCATCAAGTTGAGTATTTTGCTCCTGAAAGAAAAGACTGTTTCCTTCCTTCCTTCATTTTTTTTGTTCATTTTTTTTCAACATGGTGGTTAGTGTTGAGAATCATTATATGGCACAACCTGTGATACAGACTTAGATTCCACTGATAGTTGTGAATGTGAAGTGTCCCTCAATATGTGAAAATTGATGAAAGGTGTCATAATGAGGGCAGAGAGGATAAAAGAAAGGCTGGAATCAGTGGCAGATCCAGAGGGGTGATCTGGTGGGGGCACAGGTTGCCTGCACTATTTGGACTAAACACACAACAAAAAAAGGTTACTTCTGTATTATATATTTATTGTCATATATTATCAGAGCGGGTGGTTTAAATTCTGGAGTGGACCGACTGAGCTGCCACCTGCCAGTTTTCTCTAATATAAACTTCAAATCTCACAAGTTGTCAAAAAAGACGAGGACTAATGAGATTTTGATTTTGATGATCAGTTTTACAGGTCGGGACAATTGTGATCGTGACCTGTGAGGGGGAGGAGGGGGGGGGTTGCATGTTGGTCATCTTGGCTATAAACTGTCAGAGTGATGCTGCACAAACAGGGTATGGCATCAAATAGGGTGTACCATCCACATATGGCATGAGATGCTGGTGTCACAGGAATTAAGTTCCTTGTCACACATTGATGCTAAAGAGCAGGGGTTGGTTATGGGGGGGGGGTGTCCCTCCACCCCCCCTCCCCAATCTGCACTGCTAATGGTTGTCATTAATTCTCATTTTAAGCGGTTTGGTAAAGCCACACTTCCACACCTCTGCAACTCGAAAATGATACAACCAACAGCCAAATGTTATAGACTCATGAATAACATGAGTTATTCATGTCTGTAATTACATATCTGTAATTAATTAATGTATTATTTATTTAATTATTTAAATATTTATTTAATTAAAAATATTTAATTAATTAATTATTACATTTATGTAATAATTACATATCTGTAATTAGATTAGATATTTGTGAAACATAAAATTTATCTCATCGTATATCAAAATGTGACTGTCAAATTGTACCAATCTGAAACTTGCATCGACACCTCATAAATGGTAGAAATTAAACCAACAATACCTACTTGTATAGCTGACGTTGAAGCCTCGGCCCGAAATGGAGTGGTCTGACAAAAACTCCAGGCGGAAATTGGGACCAGAACTGATGAGAAACGTTGGCACCTCATGGCCAGTGTAGCTTCCGAGAAGATGTGCATCATGCCGCACACCATCTTTCACTACCAGGAAGTCAAACTGGAGCTCCAAATCAAGGTCGTGGAAGAGTAGGCGAGTTCGTGAACCCTCTTGACCCAGTATGAGCCATGCACAGTTGAGGTTACTCTCGTAGCCATGTGGATACTTTGGTGACAGAATTGTTCCTGATGGTGATGTGAAGTTGAAGTTGCAAGGGACTGTGGAGAAGGTGGAAGACAGTTGATTTTGGGGTGAGATTAAAAATTGATCATGGGACGTTGTTTCTTTTCAAATATATTTTATTTCCGTTTTCCAGTTCAAGTCCATTAGCCAGCCGAATCTGCACTCTTTGAAAAGCTTGGTTCTGTCAATTAGACCACTTGTATCACTCAATTAAATATTATTGTTAATGTCCGGGTGTCTGTTACTGTCCTGGTCACTTCCGTATGTCTTTGTACATCTGCTTTTGTGTGATAATTGTTTGGCTAATACTGGAGCAAATGTGGTTGCTTGTATGCACTGTGGGCCCTTTTTTCTGCTCTTTATGGCTTCCCTTTTCATAAGAAAGGTGTGAAAACGATCACTCTCAACTAAAAAGTAGTCTTCCTTCTCCCCATCACAAGGAAAATTTGGAATTGATCATTACTGAACACCCCAAGACTCATCTTATCACCAATCATGAATTGGCCTCTGCCCAAGATATTCCACCCTGGGGATGCTGCTAGATCTCAGTTTTAAAAATACAAGTGGCACCTCCAACTGGAATGGTGATTTTGAAACCCTGTGTCACCAGAATTTACTGTAACGGTCCTGACCAATAATAGGTGCAGGGGATGGCATCATACACTTTGGTTTTGCTAGCTGAAGGATTATATCGATTATGGAAGAAAAGTTTAACAAGTATAATTGCAATTCCAAATGAACAGGATGGAACAAACATTATAAATATATGTTACAGGAAAATTACAGGCAGGCCCAGGTGGAGAATTAAACACAGGTTCCTCTAGCTTTGAGCAAACTATACCAGTGCTCTGCCATCTGAGCTATCTGAGCGACCCACTGGTTAAGGCACGCAATTCCTCCACATACAGAAATGCCACTCTTTTTCCCCCATTGCTTCTGGGGCACTCGCTGCCAACCATAAGAGCAGCGAGGGCCTGTTCACGAGAGGGTCTTACCCCCGTGGGGGGAGGGGGGGGACAATTCCATGTCGGCTGTTAATCACCACAGGGGGCATAGTAATATTATTATAAATGAACAGGATAAAACAAACATTATAAATACATGTGAAAAAATTATGGGCCCAGACCGGGAATCGAAACCAGGTCATCCGAGTTTCATTTTTAATGAATGTGCAAAAAAATTCTAAAAACAAAATTCCACTTTTACATTATGGGGTATTATGTGAAGATCAGTGACAAAAAAAAATCTCAATTTAATCATTTTTAAATTCAGGCTGTAACACAATAAAATATGAAAAAGTCAAGGGGTGTGAATACTTTCTGAAGATAGCTCAAAGGCATCCTGACACTGTATAGCATGATATTTGAAAAAGTTTTCGACAGGTTCAAACAATATTTGGTGGATTAGTTGGTTAGCTGATGAGAACAAGCCGTTTAGATTTTGGTTCAGATCCGGATCCAGATTCAGCCCATCAGTGGGATACCAAATGTAAACTGTTCCGCCTGGCGGAGGGATGAGCTGTACCAAGCGCCGCTCTCATTCACACTTATTTCTAATGAGCCACAGTGATGAAAAAACAATCAATAACTTCATTTGGCTTGTAAGGGCCAAAGGCACAGCATCCCTTGACTGACCACTGGCACAATTTGTGAGGCTTTGCATATAACAATAAAAGTGGATCGACACAAGGAGATGGAATTCAATTAGCACTCGGCTCCTTGGAATTGATCTCAATTGTTAAGCATTTTGGGGGTTCTGGCAATTACGAACACCTATCAAGGGAGATTGATGGCATTACCGTTGCATTTTTCATGGGCAAATTAGTCCACCCAGTAACATCATGCACTTTCACACAAAATACCTATCACATGATCCACAAGGTATGCATTTGCAAAAGCATTGTAAGCAGCGACACTCGAAATTGGCATCGTCAAGCAGGCTGCCTTCATGAAATATATAATTCCATTGCATGTGTCATTAAACAAGAAAGATATAACGTGTCGATGTACCTTTTTTTACACCAGAAGGAAAAGAAAACTTAAAAACCCGTGACCATTTCGCTAACACCACAAAACATGCACAACTCAAAAGCATGAAGACAAACTCACAGGTGCATTGAGGTACATTGGCCGACCACTGGCTGCTTTTCTGGCACGTGATGCTCTGATCTCCAGACAGCTCAAAGGCATCCTGGCACTCAAATGTGAGTGAAGCTCCATGAGAGAAGTTTAGGCCAATTCGCCTTCCATGCGAGGGAACACCAGGATCCCCGCAGCTCTCAGATGATATTTCTGTCGCGAGCATGTCACATGAAATTTACTCAAAAAAAAACAAGAGATCCCTGCAAGGTTATGGTTCTATGAGTAGTATGGCAAAGTTGGATAGAGCAGGTCAAATATTTTATTATATTCGTTCATATTTGACCTGAATGTTTGCTTTTAAAGGGAAGATTGATGCATACAGACCAATAATTTTTTTAAGGGAATTTGTCTTTCCGGTGTTGGGAACCAATTCCCAAAATTAATTTTTTCTAGTACCTGCTGAAAATTAAGATGGAGGTAAATGAGGTAACAAAAGAAGCTAATTATTTGACATATTTTTTACAGATGGTGTGAATTTTACAGATGGCGAGCCACACAATACGGTGATGATTGCATCAGTTAAATATGGATGTCCTTGGCAGGCAAATCATTTATACTGTATATGGACATGAAAGTGCACATAACGAAATGCATTTGTAAAAGCTGGCCAGCTGAATCAACAATGTCAACATAGATATTGAGTCGAGGACCTATTTTGAGTGACCAAAAAATGTCTGTTCATCATATCAACTCAAAAGTTACCATCACAACAATCAACTCCATCCATTCACAATGTTCTTTTCTCACCTGCGGAAATGCTTTCCTGAATTAATTGTCTTGAGCTTTTCCCTGCAATATTCAAGTTTGCTGCCTTCTGTCACCTCATAGTCTCACTCAGTTCCACGATTTAACTTTACTACACCTGCTGAGACCCTGTTCCCACCCTTATACAATTCACTTAGTTGTGCTGTGATGCATCTGCCTGTTCTTGTTCCCCTTTGCCCCCCATTTTGTCTCAATATCTGATAAAAACAACAAATATTTTAAAGGTAAATTTTAAACTTACTGTAAGAGTCAATATTTTTTAGTCATATATATTTTATAAAAACATAAAAACAAAAACATGTAATTTTGATTATGAGTGGTAAGTATTAACACTCATGCTTAAATAATGATTTTACATGCAGATGACCACGTAAACACTCCGTTAAACCTTGGGGAAACCTTCATTTAAGATGTGGTCCATTAACTCCCACATTATTTTCTGGCAATAAGATCTGATCTCAAAAATCCCATCGTGAGCAAATGAAAAGTCACCGAGACAATAAATGCAATGCTGATGCCTTAATCCCAAGAATCTGTGGATAATTTTCCAAGAACTTTTGATTGTGCTCGGTGGTTTCCACAGCACTGGACTTTTCCACAGCACTGGATGACAAAATGAGTCACAATCCTTTCACTTCATACAATTTTAAAAACCACGATCGTACTGGTGTGAATCTGGCCTTGTATGACAAGGATGACTACAACATGAAGTATGAGGCCTTTCTCTAAGAAATAGAGAGGCCTCATGTAAAAGCCTCAAAAGGCAAAAAAAAAGAAGAAAATAAATAAAACAATACGTTTATGGGATGAAAATATTTGACTATAATTTATTGAAAAACAATTTTAATTATTGATGTGCGGTCCAATATGATCTGCAATATTTTGTGTACCAAATATGGCGTGTATGTAAATGTATACGGTCTGAATTAGTGTTCGCAGTATTGAGTCTCTCTCTCTCTCTCTCTCTCTCTCTCTCTCTCTCTCTCTCTCTCTCGCATCATTGGTTGGGACGCGGCTATGCCGCTGATGCAGTGTCCCCCTTACCAGTACACTGGTACTCATTTTGCCAACCTCAGAAGGATGACAGGCTGAGTCAACCTCCTGGTGTATTAATTCAGCGGCCAACGGGGCTTGAACTCAGGAACTCAGGACCCAAGCCACCACCCTAACCACTAAGCCAACACCAGGCTTGAGTCATTAAATAATAATATAATTAAAACATGAATAATTATAACTGAAGTCGATCATTTCTAATCACGAGTGGGCCCGATGGTCCATTAGACCAAAATTTTCATTGGTCCTCATGACCTTGTAGCATACCTGCCTACTGTACTGCTTTAGCATTAGTTTGCCTTTCACCAAGCACAGATGTGCTTGGGCCAGGAAAGATATTTTTCCATTCATTATTATTATTATTATTAGCAAATGAAACTAATATTATTGTTTTTAATATTAATTAAAATATGCTTTGTTACAATGATAGCATTGTTTTTGTTATTTTGTAATTACAATGCCATGCTGCGGAAGGACCTATTATATTAAGCTGCTCGATACACCTTAACATGGCATGCATTTAAAACATGGGAATTCTTCTGGGTTCTTTGTAGTTAATTGGCCTCATCAACTCAGGAGATCATGACGATCATTTTGGTGTTTCACATTTTAACACAGAACACTCCAGCAGAACCAACACACACACACACACACACACACACACACACACACACACACAACACACAACACACACAACACACAACCACACACACACACACACACACACACCTCATCCATTATTAGTACCAAGTGAAACTACCAAAAAGTTGGTGTGATACAAGTGCCAAGCCAATTGATATTTGACAAAAAAAACATTGCAAGTCACAGTTTTCTTTTTTTTGAGTTGTCAATTAAATTCAGTCTATACAGGGTGATGATTTATTGAAACAAATAAGCCATTTCTTATCTGTGACAAAGCCAAGGAACACCACCACAGGGTGGCAGCAGGATGATTTTGATGAATGAAGCTATAAAGATCGATATACTCCATTGGTGACATTCTCATCCTCGATAATTCTACACAGGAGTTCAAAAGCTTACACTCTAAAGGGCCAAATATATATTCAAGGCTGGATGCTACACTACTACTACAACTCATTGTAATGGCTACAATTATTCACACTTTCTCATGTGGTCAGGTCAAGACCATTTTTGGCAAAATTATTTCAAACACAGGGTCTCTCCAGTTTGACTGAAGGTAACAGGAATTTGGAATTTGACCATTGTGGAAATAATAACTCGTGTGCCCTTTGTGAAGGACAACTTGGGTTCTTTATCGTCCACTAACTAATGTTAGTGATTGATGATTGAACTGTCTAGAAAGACTGACTTTATTCGAAACGAACTAATGTTAGTGGAGGGAACACCTAGCTAAACGTCCATCTGAGGGACAGCACACACATTGATGCATCACCCTGCCTGTGAAGCACCAGGTTGGCCATTTAAAGCTGGGTCGAGATTTGTCACCGATGCCACACTTTCACCAAGACTTTGATTTCTATTTTCTTGTCATGTGATATTTAATTCCCAGGAGGCATTGTGTTCACCACCCATTCACCGCACCATAATGAGAACACCAACTGTACTTTTATCATCTTTCTGATTTCTTCCATTACAACCAATCACAGTATACAATATCAATACCTGACAACACCATGGAGTAATTCATTTTTAGCTCGCCTGTTCGAAGAACAGAGAGCTATAGCGATACCCCCGGCGTGAGCGTGAGCGTGAAAATGTTAAAGTTTTTGGTGCAAGTTATTTCTTTTCTCATGTTTTTATCTACCACACTATTTTTTACTGATTACAATATACAAATACATATATTGCTTTAAAATTATTTGGATCAGACTTCACTGCAATGCTTTATAAAAAATATTATTAGACGAGTCTTTTAAAAACGATAAATGTATAAACAGGCGAGCATTGGGTGGCTTTGACACCAACTCTCTGGTTACATATGAAATGGGATTCTATCACATGTTACTTGGATTTCATCCAGAGTTTTTACTTCTGTTTCCATCATTATTTCCAATATCAGATATCTTGACATACTAGAAGGTTAACTGGAATAATAACAACCTGAATTTGGATGAAGTGCAAATACCAATCAATGCCCAAGATCAAGGACCGCTACTCAATGAGTTTGAAGGAAATTGCAGGAATTCATCAAACTATGGACAAGTGCAGGTGCTGAAAAGAGGAATTTGAAAGCACCAAACACCTCGTTTCCTGATGAATAACATGAATGTTAGAACAAGTACAGAAGCAAAGGCATAACAGCATGTGCTGAGTTATACATCTCTATCCTACTACTATAAATTAAATAAGGCAATTATTCTATGTATGTATGTATGTATGTATGTATGTATGTATGTATGTATGTCCTGTATGTATGCACAGCTGAAAATGATATTTTAAAAAAGGGCTGGCCCGATCTCCACCAAATTTTGCATACGTGCTGGTTGTAGCCAGGGTAAACTCCCCCACAATCACCCTTGCGGGGGGGGGGGGGGGGGGGGGGGGGGGAGGGGGGAGACAGCCTACCAATGCTCCCGAAGGGTGTGGGTGTTTCTAGTGCAAAAAATGCTCCACCTCGCTTTCTGAAAAATCATTAAAGCAAGTCCCACAAAACAAAGATTTTCACATATGACTTCACCATTCCATCTGCCATGACAAGTGAAAACAAGGAAACCACTCGACATCGTGATCAGATAACAAGAGCAAACATACAATTGAACTGTCTGGAAACACTGACTTTATTCGAAATAGGGCAAAAGAAAATAAATGATCAAGTACAAGGAAATCAAAAATGAAGTGAAGAGGCCTAGCTTTGGAACTAAAGGCAAATGACCTGAGGCCAGTAATTGTTGGAGCAATTGGAGTGATAAAGACGAGCAGCTTGGAGTGTTTGAAATAAACAGCCACACAAATGAGCTTCAACTGCAAGCTGGTACGGACTCAGTTAAAATCCCCAAAAAGGCTGTGAGAGCAAAGATACTTATAACAAGAACATCAGAAAATTGTCATGCGGTTAGACAGCACTGTTCATTTACATGGTGCACTTTCAACACAGAAGGAATGGTAATTTTGGCCTCAAAATCAGCATTTACATTTCCAGCTGTGGGCATGTTACCAACTCACGGCATGGCCCCACGTTCAAGCATAATGGGGCAACAATACACTGAACAGAGACAAAAGTCAACTGTGTTCTCTCCAAGTACGAGTAGTGTTTCATTGGCGTTCGCTAAGCATGAAGGTATGACAAGAACGCCGAATGATTTGTGAATAAAATGTTGAAATCTCCCATAATCTTCTGGCCCTTGGCACTACTGCACGGAGATCCATATTCAGGCCTCACCACCAAACAGCACGTTTGTTCAATTTAAGCATTTATCGGGATTGGTAATGGGCATGGTTCATGGTTCAATACATGAGCATATCTTGCATGCTCATGTCTTGAACCATGCCCTGCAAGGGGAATGGTTCAAAACATCGGCATAATGAGCTGAGAAATGCATCCATGGAAGACGGTTGCTGTCGAACATTACAACTGAAACAACCACATCTTGCAAAGGAGACACACATATGTGGTTGATTGAGAGTATTGGGTAGCTTCACCCCAAGGATATAAGTTCACTGCGCCATTAAGTGTGGGCATTTACTCAAACTGTAACCTTTTGGAATGCAATTACCGATAGCTTTCTATTCCAGGATTGCATGATTTTAGATCATTTAAGCTTCAAATCCCACCTATCTGAGCATTTCAATTCATACGAGCACAAATGCAATTGCTGTTTGCTGTTTAAGTCTTGGTTCATGGAAGGAAATGGTAAAGCCATTGAATATTATCCTCGAAGCCATCGTTTGAACGCATGCTCTACATTGGCAACAAGGATCGTGCGTTTCCAATGAACATGGGTGCTTTGCATGGTAAATAATCCTCACGGATAGGAAGTGTTTCTGTAGGCACTGGTAAATGTTCAGCTGCTGGTGTCTTGCATTATGGCATGTAGTACTCTCCCACAAGTACTGCAAGCGTCACCACAAATGGAATTCAGCAGCATGCGTGGAAGTGACATCTCGAAAGCTGATGATTTACCGAATGGTAATATTCTTTAACGTAGTGCATTATCAAATGAATGTGTGATAGCTTGCGTCGAATTAAGCACACTTGAAAATGCTTCGGAGGATAAACTACAGCGGCTCATCCTCTCATCAGCATGTAGTAAATTATGACATGATAATGTAAATGTGAAAAGGGTGAGCAGTTACACAACACGAGGCACATTTTTAATATATAAATCAGAATAAAGTTGCAACTTCTAATCGTATATCGTCTGTTGAGTAAAATTGCCTTTGTGATGTATTGTAATTGTGCACAATAGTACTTCTATGATTATAAAGCACGAGGAGAGAATATTGGCTTTGGATGCCTCATTTTGGGAGTCGAATGAAAAAAATCAAACCGTTGTCTGTGGACAATCTTGCATTTTTTATGAAGACGTTCAAATTCTAAAATTGCATCACAAAACCAGTCAATACTACTATCAAGTTCCACGAAGAAGTAGGTTACGTGGAAATACACCGCAAATGGTAAGATGCTCTGCAACGAGCATATTCACCGATTGCCTCCACCTGCATTCCCTCCTGTGCTCCACCACTGCCTTTAAGTTCTGATTCCTCCTACTTCCCACTAACATTCAAGGTATCCATTCCATGGCAGAACATACAGGTTTCTGCGGTGACTGTGGATGTTGCATACTCCAAACAGTACTCTTACGAGATGTCCCTGACTCTTCCATGTCTCTCCGGTAATTATCTTTTCTATTATGGCAGGCCAGGCCAGCTGTTTTTGTCAAGAACTCAATCCCCCACTGCCCCTGTTCTGTCCTTAACCCCTCCTCATCCCATGGAATATCGCTGGCTGCACATTGCTCTCAGCTATAATCTAATGTTTGTGTACATGCTGTACTGTCTACCAAATTAAGAAGACTCCCAATACACCTCTTTCTGATAATATGGGTGAACTAATAACCAAGCCATCCCGACTCTCTTTTCCTCAAAGGTAGCTATTTCAAGTGTCACCATGTCAGTCGACTGGGAGTTTGCATTGCAACAAGCCGTGACACTGCAGTGCAGGCCTTCTGAGATTCCATGAGTCTGTTCAATCCTATGCGTGAACTTTTCAACCCAGATATCTGCTCATAGTACATCCACCTTTTGGGACTTGAAAATTACCAACTTTCCATCCAAACTCTGCCATGCCGCCTCTGCTCCACTTGGTTCCTCTGGCCATATTATTGGAAAAGACCAAGTCTGCCTGACTGTTAGAGAGCTTCCCCAGTGCTGTAAATAATGTTTTTCACTCGAACTGACTGGCAGGAACAAATGCTGTCTCCCATCTCAAAGAATGGATTCATTTTCAATCTCCTCTGCATTTGATAAATGAATGGGAAGGTTTTCACGAAAACATACCCTCTCTCATGCACAGGTATATTCGATCTTGTCTGCATCCATCATAGCCATCCTCTCCACCCGAGTATAATTAATTACTTATGGAGGTAGTGGTTATCAAGCAGCTTGCCTTTTACAGTGCCTTCAAAAAGTATTCACACCCCTTGACTTTTGTCACAATTTGGTGTGTTACAGCCTGAATTTAAAATGGATCAAATTAAAAAAAATTGTCAACAATCGACACAAAATACCCCGTAATGACAAAGTAAAAAGTTTATAAGAATTTTTTTTACAAATTAACTAAAAAATGAAAAGCTGAAAATGTCTCTGGCTCAAAGTATTACCCCTAGTCAATACTTTTGTAGAAGCTCCTTTGGCAATGATTACAGCTTCGAGTCTTTTGGGTAATGTCTGTATCAGCTTTGCACATCTGGATTTGTGGATTTTCTCCCATTCTTCCTTGCAGATTTCCTCAAGCTCTGTCAAGTTGGATGGGAGCATCAGTTAACAGGGCATTTCAGTCTTTCCACAGATATGGGATTCGAGTCTGGGCTTTGTCTGGGCCACTCAAGGACTTTCACATTCTTGTTCTGAAGCCATTCCATTGTTGCTTTAGCTGTATGCTTGGGGTCATTGTCCTGTTGGAATGTAAATATTCACCACAGTCCAAGGTCTTTTTCACTCTGAAGCAGGTTATCCTCAAGAATTTGCCTGCATTTGGCTCTATTCATTGTTCCCTCTATCCCTACAAGTCTCCCAGTCCCTGCCGCTGAAGAGCATTCCCATAGCATGATGCTGCCACCACCATGCTTCACGGTATGGAAGGTGTTAGATGGGAGATGAGCTGTGCTTGGTTTCTGCCAGATGTAGCACTTTGCATTCAGGCCAAAGAGTACAATTTTCATCTCATCATACCACAGAATATTTTGCCTCGTGCTCTCCGAGTCTTTCACGTACCTTTTTCCAAACTCCAGGCATGCTGTCATGTGTCTTTCTCTCAGGAGTTGTTTCCATCTGCTCACTCTCCCATAAAGCCAAGATTTGTGAAGTGATGCAGAGACTGTTGTCCTTCTGGCAGGTTCTCCCATCTCAGCCAAAGAACTCTGTCGTTCTATTATAGTGGTCATTGGGTTCTTGGTCATCTCCCTGATGAAGGTCCTTCTTGCCCAGTTGCTCAGTTTGGTCGGATGGTCAGCTTGAGAAAGAGTCTGGGTAGCTCCATATTCTTTCCATTTCCTAATGATGGAGCTCACTGTGGTCTTGATGACTTTCAACACTACAAATTGTTTTATACCCTTCCCTAGATCTATGCCTCCTCGCAATTCTGTCTTGAAGTTCTACAGACAGTTCCTTGGACTTCATGGCGGTTTTGTTTGAACATGCATGTCAATGTGCCACCTTATATAGAAGGTGTTTTCATTGTATAATCATGTTCAATAACCGTATTGGGCACAGGTGGACTCCTCAAGTGTGTTGTAAGACATCTCAAGGATGATCAAAGGAAATTGGATGCCTGAGTTCATTTGGAGTGTCATCACAAAGGGGTTGTATACTTATTGATGCAAGATTTCAGATTTTTTGTTAAAATTAATTTGTAAAAAATTTGCATTAATTTGTAAAATTTTTAAAAAATGTTTTCACTGTCTTATTGGGGTATTATGTGTTAGATTAGGTGAAAAAAAATTAATTCTAATCATTTTAAATTCAGGCTGTAACAAGAAAATGTGATAAAAGTTGAGGGCTGTGAATACTTTCTGAAGGCACTGTACATCATGAAATGCTAATTGGACTCAAGGAAACATTAAAAGGTCATTTTATAATGTCATAACAACTGTGTTTCCATCCTCAATGAACCTGAAAACATAATCTGCCAAACTTTAATGCTGAACACTCCAAAATATCACTCCAAAACTTCCATAAGCTTATTTATGCGACTTTATATGCGAAAAAAATGCATTAGATCGAAGAACATGGATGACAAAAAGGTACCATAACTCAAATTGTTGAAAATATCAGCTGCACAGATTTATTGTGGAATTTTGATAATAGAGTGAAATTGATGCAATTTTCACAATTACCAATTTAAAAACATATTCTTTAAAAAGTTTTAAAACTTGAACAATATCATTTGTTGTGTGTTCTGTTAAAAAATAGGCTCTGTAATAAAAAAAAATTTATAAAGTAAATTACCCTTGAATAAAGCCCGGTAATAACTTCAATGCATGTAGAGAGTGCTACGTACATATTCTGTCTTCTCTCAGGAGTGTGTTTCCATCTGCTCACCTCCCATAAAGCCAAGATTTGTGAAGTGATGCAGAGACTGTTGTTCCTTCTGGCAGTTCTCCCATCTCAGCCAAAGACTCTGGTTCTCTATTTAGTGTCATTGGGTTCTTGGTCATCTCCCCTGATGAGTCCTTCTTGCCCAGTGCTCAGTTTGGTCGATGGTAGCTTGAGAAAGAGTCTGCGGTAGCTCCATATCTTTCCATTTCCTAATGATGAGCTCACTGTTAGGTCTTGATGACTTTCAACACTACAATTGCTTTATACCCTTCCTAGAACCTATGCCTCCTCGCAATTCTGTCTTGAGTTCTACAGACAGTTCCTGGACTTCATGGTCGAGTTTTGTTTGACATGCATGTCAACTGTGCACCTTATATAGAAAGGTGTTTTTATTATAAATCATGTTCAATCAACCGTATTGGGCACAGGTGGACTCCAATCAGAGTTGAGAGACATCTCAAGGATGATCAAAGGAATTGGATGCACCTGAGTTCAATTTGGAGTGTCATCACAAAGGGGTTGATACTTATTGATGCAAGACATTCAGATTTTTTTGTAAATTAATTTGTAAAAAATTTTACATTAATTGTAAAATTTTCTAAAAACATGTTTTCACTTCTTATTATGGGGTATTATGTGATAGATTGGTGACAAAAAAATTAATTTAATCATTTTAAATTCAGGCTGTAAACAAGAAAATGTGAATAAAAGTTGAGGGCTGTGAATACTTCTGAAGGCACTGTACATCATAAAATGCTAATTGGACTCAAGGAAACATTAAAAGGTCATTTTATAATGTCATAACAACTGTGTTTCCATCCTCAATGAACCTAAAACATAATCTGCCAAACTTTAATGCTGAACACTCCAAAATATCACTCCAAAACTTCCATAAGCTATTTATGCGACTTTATATGCGAAAAAATGCATTAGATCGAAGAACATGGATGACAAAAAGGTACCATAACTCAAATTGTTGAAAATATCAGCCTGCACAAGATTTATTGTGGAATTTTGATAATTAGAGTGAAATTGATGCAATTTTCACAATTACCAATTTAAAAAACATATTTTAAAAAGTTTTAAAACTTGAACAATTCATTTGTTGTGTGTTCTGTTAAAAAATAGCTCTGTAATAAAAAAAAAATTATAAAGTAAATTACCCTTGAATAAAGCCCGTAATAACTTCAATGCATGTAAGAGTGCTACGTACATATAAGTAGCTTTAAGGATCCTGGTTAAGGCCCTGTCAGACCTTGACGATTTAGCCACGTATGCCGACGTATTGAAAAATTTGTCTAAAACACTGGCACACGTCGAATACGTTATGGGTAAGTTTTGTATACGTTAAGAGCACGCTGGCATACATCGTGAAGCTGCATACGTAGTACGCCGAGCTCTCGACAAATTTTAACATGCTTGAATTTTTTGACGTATGCCAGCGTATGACTCACACGTTCCACATATGCTGGCCATAAGTTGTAGGACGTTACGCGATCGCTTGACACACGTCGCACACACGTTACTTGTAAGTTACGTCATTAGTCGAAAAACGCCGAGTAATGTTCATACGAAATTATTCTACCTATGAGTAAGTTTGTAGGCACTGTTACCGATCGTTGACACACGTCGACACACGTTATTGTAAGTTACTATAAGTGAAACAATCGCAGTATGTTTAGCGTCAGTGTTCCAGACTCCATGTTTTTTTTTTTTTTTTTTTTTTTTTTTTTTCTTCGCATGACGTGATGTTGACACTTCGATTTCTAGTGCGGTTATAATAAATATAATTAATAGGCTGCCGCTCAACGATTTAAATCATAACCGCACTAGAATCGAAGTGTCAACATCACCATCATGCCGAAGAAAGAAAAAAAAAAACCCATTGAGTCTGGAACACTGACGGTTCCTCCTGTTGTGAACCCCATTTTTATATACCAATCCCCTAAATGCTGCCAATACGCCATTATACGGTAGCTGTAAGTTAGTAACACGTTCAGTAAGTTCTGTGTCGTCCGCGAAGATGTCAAATACATCTACATACGTCAATATGCGTTGGAGATACGTACACATAGGTTCAAAGCACGTTACTCATAGGTTAGAAATAAGTTCGGGTATGCTAAACATTACCCGACGTGTTTCGACTATGAGTAACATACAAGTAACGTGTGTCGACGTGTGTCAACGATCGCGTAACGTGCCTACAACTTATGCCAGCATATGCGGAACGTGTGCGTCATACGCTGGCAAACGTCGAAAATTTTTCAACATGCTGAAAATTTGTCGACGTACTCGGCGTACTACGACGTATGCCAGCATGCTCTTAACGTATACAAAACTTACCCATAACGTATTCGACGTGTGCCAGCGTATTCGGCAAATTTTTCATACGTCGGCATACGCTGGCTAAAACGTCAAGGTGTGACAGCGGCTGATACTTCGATGTCTAGTTGGTTATGATTTGAATCGTCGAGCCGCAGCCTTTAATAGGCTACGCCACGTGATCGTCGGCGATACGCTGCCGCACGCTATGCATAAGTTAGACTATCGTTTGCATAGGTTGTGAACGCCGACAACACGCTCAGCATTCGTTGATATAAGTTATCTATATGTTATCGAAACGTTCTGAGTATGTTACTAATACGTTATGCATACGTCCAACTCTTTATGAATACGTCCAAAACTGGGAGAAAAAAAAAACATCAATAGTTCAGCGTACAGCCACC
>CM068961.1:69427031-69441663 GCA_035128595.1 Eptatretus atami
TAATATGATACATACAGTATATGATACATACAGTATATGATACATACAGTATGAAACATGTCTTTCAAATGTGTTGAAAGACATGAGAGACATTTTATTCAATTTCGCCAAAAATGCAGTTACAACATTATGTCTCTCAACCTGCGATAGATACATACAGTATATGATATACAGTATGAAACAATACATAGACATACAGTATATGATACATACAGTATGATACATACAGTATGAAACAATACATAGACATACAGTATATGATACATACAGTATGATACATACAGTATAAACAATACATATACTTCTTCTTCTTCTTTCGGATGCTCCCGTGAGGGGTCGCCACAGCGGATCATCAGTATGATCCGCATAGTGATTTGGCACAGGTTTTACGCCGGATGCCCTTCCTGACGCAACCCTGGTCGTCTCTTACGACACAGGGATAAAACAAACAATACATATACATACAGTATGAAACAATACATAGACATAGAGTATATGATACATACATATGAAACAATACATAAACATAGTGTATGATACATACAGTATATGATACATACAGTATATGGATACATACAGTATATGGTACACACAGAATGAAACAATACAAAGACATAAAGTGTATGATACATACAGTATATGATGCATACAGATGAAACAATACATAAACATAGAGTGTATGACACATACAGTATATGATACATACAGAATAAAACAATACATATACATTCAGTATATATACATTCAGTATATGATACATACAGTATGAAACAATACATAGACATACAGTATATGATAACATACAGTATGATACATACAGTATGAAACAATACATATACATACAGTATATGATACATAGAGTATGAAACAATACATATACTTCTTCTTCTTCTTTCGGCTGCTCCCGTTATGGGTCGCCACAGCGGATCATCCGTATGATCCGCATAGTGATTTGGCACAGTTTTTACGCCGGATGCCCTTCCTGACGTAACCCTGGTCGCCTCTACGACACAGGGATAAAACAAACAATACATATACATACAGTATGAAACAATACATAGACATAGAGTATATGATACATACAGTATGAAACAATACATAAACTATAGAGTGTATGATACATACAGTATATGATACATACAGTATGAAACAATACCAAACATAGAGTGTATGATACATACAGTATATGATACATACAGTATAAAACAATACATAGACATAGAGTGTATGATACATACAGTATATGACACATACAGTGTATGATACAATACATAAACATAGAAGTGTATGATACATACAGTAAATGATACATACAGTATATGATACATACAGTATGAAACAATACAAAGGACATCGAGTGTATGATACATACATATATGATACATACAGTATTGAAACAATACATAAACATAGTGTATGATACATACAGAATATGATACATACAGTATGAAACAATACATATACATACAGTATAATATGGAATAGGCAAAGCCTAGAAGCGAACGTAGAATTCTTCTTACATTCGCTTCTTAAATATATCAAATTAAAGTCTTTTTGCTATGAAAAAAATAAATATTACCTTCACAACAACAACTACACCGCCTAGAACAGGATCTCATCTGAAAAAAAAAAATCCTCAACATTACCTTCACAACAACAACTACACCGCCTGAGAACAGGATCTCATCTAAAAAAATTAATATTACCTCAACATTACCTTCACAACAACAACTACACCACCTAGAATAGGATCTCATCTAAAAAATTCATTTACCTCAATATACCTTCACAACAACAACTACACCGCCTAGAACAGGATCTCATCTGAAAAAAAAAATCCTCAACATTACCTTCACAACGACAACTACATCGCCTAGAACAGGATGTCATCTAAAAAAATTAATATTACCTCAACATTACCTTCACAACAACACTACACCGCCTCGAACAGGATCTCATCTGAAAAAAAAAAATCCTCACCATTACCTTCACAACGACAACTACATCGCCTAGAACAGGATCTCATCTAAAAAATTAATATTACCTCAACATAATACCTCAACATTACCTTCACAACAACAACTACACTGCCTAGAACAGGATCTCATCTAAAAAAATAATATTACCTCAACATTACGTTCACAACAACAACTACACCGCCTCGAACAGGATCTCATCTGAAAAAAAAATCCTCAACATTACCTTCACAACGACAACTACACCGCCTAGAACAGGATCTCATCTGAAAAAAAAATACTCAACATTACCTTCACAACGACAACTACACCGCCGAGAACAGCATCTCATCTAAAAAAAATTAATATTACCTCAACATTACCTTCACAACAACAACTACACCACCTAGAATAGGATCTCATCTAAAAAAATTCATATTACCTCAATATTACCTTCACAACAACAACTACACCGCCTAGAACAGGATCTCATCTGAAAAAAAAATCCTCAACATTACCTTCACAACGACAACTACATCGCCTAGAACAGGATGTCATCTAAAAAAATTAATATTACCTCAACATTACCTTCACAACAACAACTACACCGCCTCGAACACGATCTCATCTGAAAAAAAAAAAATCCTCACCATTACCTTCACAACGACAACTACATCGCCTAGAACAGGATCTCATCTAAAAAAATTAATATACCTCACATAATACCTCAACATTACCTTCACAACAACAACTACACTGCCTAGAACAGGATCTCATCTAAAAAAATTAATATACCTCAACATTACGTCACAACAACAACTACACCGCCTCGAACAGGATCTCATCTGAAAAAAAAAAAATCCTCAACATTACCTTCACAACGACAACTACATTGTCTAGAACAGATCTCTCCTCTGTTAAGTATGAAGCTCACTACGTTCGCTATGATACATACAGTATGAAACAATACATATACATACAGTATATGATGCAAACTTCAAAATAGATCAATTGGCATTTTACATCACAAAAACTTTACAATTTGGTCCAGCAAGGCAAAATATTGTCATAGACTATAGTATATGTCTCAAAAAATAGTTTTCAGGTGTACAGTGTGTCCCAGAATACCACTTTGTGGATATATTACGACTTTAAATTGCCCACTGAAGGTAGGTCAATGCTAGTACAATTAATTTAGAAAAATTACTTTTTGCACTGCTGTAATACTTACGGAGGATGAATCACTAAATAAAGGGAATTTAGTCTGTGAAGTAAACTGCGACAGCTGATGGGAATATAACTGGGTTCTCATAATCTGTCCCATCTGAAACCTGCTGAGAGTGCGCAGTTTCAAATACTCTCTCTCGGGGCATCAATGATAAGCGGTTAAACATGGCGGTGCCCTGGGAGACATGCATCGTGTAAGAACAAAGAAGTGTACAAAACGGTTTTGGTTGCCACAAGGCATCAGAGTGAAATTCGCCAACAAGCGTCGACACAATATAGCATGAACTGCATGTCCTTTAAAAACGTGTATGTGAAGGATTCCGATGTTGTTGTTGTTGTTGTTGTTGTTGACGATGACGACAGTATGACAGCTTTCTCATGGCAAGACAACACCACAGTGAAGGTGAAGGCAATAACTCGGAATAACAGAAAGGTAAAGTATGTGATATCGGTTTGCAGGTGGGAATTGTCATGGTACAACCTGTGCCATAGTCCATGATCCCACGGGCTTCAGTAAAGTCTGTGAACCCTACTTGTTTAAATCGCCCGTGGATGAAAACAAAGCCAATCACCAGCAGATGTCCCTGGACATCCTTTAGTGAATTCTAGCCAATGGATAATTATACTGTACTTTGTTACCTCCATATCAGTTTCACCAAATCAACAAAAACTTGGACAGCCACAAAAGCACAAAAGGTCACCAGTGGAAACAATTCATCCCAACAACAAAAGGTGTAGCTCTCTACACCTCTCAACTGTGGACACGTCTTGCACAACCGCTCAAAAACAAAAAAAACCTGTGATTAGTGCTGTACATGCAACGTGTAAGAACAAAATCGTTTTGTACACTTCTTTGTTCTTACACGAACCCATAGTTGACAACCCACCACTTTTTGTATACTTTAACAGCCTACTGATTTTATTGCCCAATAGTGGAGAAAAATACTGCTTTCACAAAGTAATGTCTCTCTCATCAAAGGTTTTGACGGATTTTCATGTGCGACAAGGTTTCCCTTGATGCTGTGTGTGAAATATTTCTCTGCATACTTTGTAACAAATGATAGCTACTATTCAAAGTGCATGGTAACAAATGATAAATGCTGTCCCATTTACAAGCATTATTGACCCGCGAAACAGGGAACGCTTCTCATTGGTTGACTGACATGATGTAACCGCACTTGTGCTGCGTTAGCTGAATGTACAAGTCGCATGCATAGTTCATGCACGAATCTTCGTTCTAGGTCCCAAGCATCCCAATGGCATTGTAGGAGATACACCGAAAGTCTGCATTAGAGAGTACGGCATGGGCAAGTCAAAGTTTATCTTTAAATTCGAGTTTATATTCTACTCACAAGCAAGTTCCCCATATCCACAGGGGATTCTAAATAGGGGAGGGATGGAGGCAGCAAGAATACAAATGGCATGTTCTGTCATCGAGCCGGCAAGCTGGGAGAAACAATTCACATTTATTGCCACATCTGATACAATTTAAATGCTCTAATGGCAGGGAGGTGCTCCATTTGAAACTATTTGTTCGATGTATGTAGCTCTTTGATGCCTAAGGTCCGTAATATAAATGTATATTGGCCTCAAAGCCATTGACCAATTGAAAATTAATAATAGGATTACAACACATACTGTATGTTATATAATACAATGTCCAAAACATAATCACGAGTTACATGTTAAAAAATAATAATAAACTTGCATTCATCAGGAAAACATGATTATTCTGCTTTAATTTTGCATAAAAGAGTGTCTTAGAGTGTAGAAATTTAAGGTTAAAAATCTCAAAATCTCCCTATCGTGTGAGGGGGTACACCTCCCTCCCAGGCCTTCCCTCCCTCCTCAGTCCCTACGCTGCCTTGCACCACAGATCCTTTCCTTCTCTTAATGTTGACTACAATGATAACCTAAATTACCAACTCAATCCAGTGATCTGCTACAAATGGTGGAATTTGCTTAGTAAAGCTGTTTATTGCAAGAACAAGCACACATGTGCAGGCCAAGAGTCGATTGCATTTGACACACTTTTAAAAAGATAATAAAAATGTAAAATATCTATCACAGAGGCATGCGTGATGCCACCACTCAGCGTTGCCACTGTCATTTTGAAATTTTTATTGACTGTTTTTTTTCCTTCTTACATTTAGGTGCACATCATGAAGAATCTATTAATCATTGGGGATGCATACCTTCTGCCAAAAGCTGAAGAGCTGAGAACTATTTTACAAAACTGGCACAAACGAGGAATTATTCCGAATAATTACTGTTCACAACTGGCCCCCACACAACCCCCTACACTCTTGCTTCACATGCCTGAAATGGCAGCTGCAGGACATCAACTCAGCACGATGAGCTTTCACGTAATGATAATTCTAACTTGGGCTGAGATAATTCGCAGCTCCATGTGGAGAGCGAGAGACCGCCTTTAATGAAATGGGAAGCAAAGAAATTGTTTGAATGACCTCAGAAAACCCATCACTCGAACAGTTATCGAAAATGATCAATCAATCAATTTCTCAAAGGTTAAGAAACATATCGTCAGAATGTTAATTGTGTGAACAAGGATACAAATCAAACTAGAGCGAAGTTGGTGGCACACCATGGCAAATCCCCACGTTTCCCACCTCAAGTAAAGTTGAAAGATGGCAAAACGTTTCACCAGGAATGATCCAATATCAAATTTTGAGTTAAAAAAAAAATCTTCTGTTTTGACCCCTGTGACCCTAAGTGCCCACCCCGTCTGGCATGAACTTGGGGTCAAATCCAAAAACTCCTGACACATTTCATGGGTCCTCCAATGTTGATTGCATCCACAAAAAAATTCATTCAAAAATGATTTAAAATGTGGTGTAATTGCTAACATTTTTTGTTATTTGACCTTTTGACCCCACCCCAGGGGGCAAGACCAAAAATGATAATGTTCTCACACTTTCTTGTCATGTGGTGATCATAACTACCAAGTTTGGTGAATTTCTGCACAACCACAACAGACAGACAGACAGACAGGACAGACAGACAAGCCGGTAGGCGACATGGGTGGTCGCTATATAATTGCATACTAGTCATACAGTTTTTGACGGATCGGGCTGAACATTTTTGACAAAGAGGTTGATTATAGTGCGCATAAAAGGCAGAAGCCGATTTTTGGATTTTCGAAGAAAAAAAATATATTAAATATTTTTCGGATTTTTTCAAAAATTTCAGTCCCGTTGCTCGGCAACGGTGGCGTCCATAGCAACGGTGCTCAAAAGCATACAACTAGATCCTGGTATGAACCTACCAGTCAAGTTTCATCAAAATTGGTTGACTCCTCTGGCCTCCAGAGCTGTTCATTACATACATACAGACGGAAAACCTGAGATAACGGTAGTCTGCGACCACCCAACAGACAGACAGACAGACGTGGCCAATTACAATATCCCCCGTTTATTTTAAGCGTAGTTTTAATAAATCCCAGTCATCCTGAGGAAAATCGAAAGCTTTTGTTGAGCTGCATCCTTCTCGTAAATCTTCAGACAGAATGCAGCCAATGAGTGCTAATCCGAGAGAATAAATCACATTCACATTTAAAAATCAAATCCCTGTAATATAGCATAAATCATCCATCTGCAAATAATGCAAGTCATTCAATGAGCAAGTTAAGATTAACAGCAAAGTAACCAGTGTCCACAGCATGTTTCTCCAAGAGATGTTTAATAAAAACAGGTGAATTTTTTGAAAGAGGTCAGGAAGATAAGGGTCCGCAAAAACAAGACCTCAAGCTTACTGCGTACACGGATATTAAAGTAACACGAATTCTGCGGATGACCTCAACACCTCAGTGAAGCTCTCGAATATTGTCAGGGATGGTAGAACAAAGAGGCCCCTGCACTCAAATGTCGACAAATGAACACAATATTTCAACAGTGGAACTGCAGATCACAGAACATACGGTCATTTGGAGGAAACTAAGCTGGCCGTCTCATCTGAAATTATACAGGCCTGTAGATTTAGAAACTCCGGTATTATCTTCTCTTAACAGGAGATGTATACGCTGGCACATTGTTCATAGACACCCTAATAAAAGACACAATGGACTGCAAATGTTACGCAATAGATATAAGGCATGAAAGAAAAACAGGTGTATGAATAAAACAAAATAAATGACACTGGAGTAATGGGCCAAACAGCCTTTTCATGTGTCTATGCTTCTTTGTATATTGGCATTAGTTTTTGTGCTATTTTATTTAGTGTTGTGCAGCCCAGTTTGATGGATGGCACACGAATGCCCAAAAGGAAAGCACCGGGCCATGTGACCGGGCCATGTGTGTGAAGCGATTTCCGATTTATGTCCAACCTCACACCACAACGATATTATGGAGAGCTTGCCCTTTAAATTGAGAAGCCAATGTGTGAGTATTATTTACCATGGGGAAACTCACACATGCTTATTTCTCCATGAATCATTTCACAGATGCATTCAATTTCATTTCCTTGATACCGAAACGAAAGAACAAGGAATTTTGAACTTATTTGACACGTTTGATGTATTTCACAGACTTAAGCGGGCAATCGTAACTGTGCTTACGCCAATGCACCGGTTCAAAAAAATTATTTTGGAAAGATCTGGAATGGACTCAGTGTGGGGACGGAGGGGAGAACGCAACGTGAGAAACAGGGTCACTTTCTCTCAAAACAAAGAGCCAGGAAGCTGTTCTTGATATATGCCTACAGAGAGAACCCATGATAGATATCAAACCGAATACTGCTGAACTTTCTTCTGAAAAAAATTCAGGTAATGGATAAAAATTCTGTATACATGTTGAAGCATTTTAGTAACCCCGGTGATGAAACACACACAAAGGCCTTTGTCCATCCCTCAATATTCATTTAATCATTGGATATTGTGTGACATTGGATATAAAAAGGTAATTCAACACAATAATGTAATTAAATAGTAAAAGTCATTTCAGACTTGCTTGTTCAATTAGTGGCAAATCTTAGGGTGAAAACAAAATACCTTTATTATGAAAATGCCACAACAGAATGAACAGTAGTGATGATAATCATGAAACACCACTTCAATGGACTCTATCACTTTAGAAATGCCGATCAGTAGAACAAGCGAAAAAAAAAAGAAAGGCCAATCGATTAGTTACCAAGGAAACAAGACATGCTGTAATGAGGTTATGTCAAAAAAGAATCTTTAATTCACAATTGGCACTGAAAATTTAGATATTAACTATATCAGAGCAAATAACAGCTTTTGTCAAAGACTTGTATTGTTCGACTTGCAGGGAGCAGCGGAAATTCCGTGTAATGTAAAATGTGACAACAAGAAGTCCTCAACCACCCCTCACCCAGAACCCCACAAACTTCAAGTCCTCAATTCCAGCCCCTCACACCGCAAGTCCTCAACACTTCCTCCCACCCCCACGGCAAGTCTTCAAACCCTCCTTTCCCAACTCTATCCCCTTTGACAGCTCTCCCCCAAACACAAATTGTCTGTCCACCACTTTATTTGTTCGATTATTCTGCAGCTTCTTGGTTTCATTCTATATCCAAACATACAAAGTCTCGTGTTCAGGTCTGTCAAAATAGAATGGGACGATTTATTTTGTTTGAATTGTACATTTCATATTGGCAATTTATGGTCGGCTCAAATTGGATGGTTAGATATTGGTTCTCATGTTCATCTATATTGTCTCGTCCTTATGTTTGAAACAACACGTAATTATGCCCAAATTAAAAAAAAATGCTGTCCCTCTCGGTCACAGCCATTCAAACAATACTCAGCATACCAGTAATACAATGTGCTTCCTCGGGTGAAAGGGGCTCTTTGTCATTCAGTTTTGTCACTTGTATGTCTGGTGTTGGCTTATTGGTTAGGGTGGTGGGTTTGGGATCCTCGGGTCCTGAGTTAAAATCCTGCTTGGCTGTTGAATTAATACCAGCTGGGGTTGACTCTGCCTGTCATCCTTCTGAGGTCGGCAAAATGAGTGCCAGCTTGCTGGGATGATTGAGCCATTCAAGTATCCTGTGTTGGAGTGGTGACCTGTCCAGGATTATGCCAAACAGCCCAGGAGACTCGACACAGAGTATGGTCCCAATGGATTTGGATTTGTCACTCATCAGCTTTGGAATTCTCTCCCAAAATAAATACGAATGTCCAATGCCTTTGAAAATTTTTGCTCGAAACTTAAAAAACAAAACAATAGAAGTTTCTATGATGTAAATATTGATATAAAATTGTTGGGTGTTCTCATTTTTTTTTAGCTTTTCCTTTGAATTTTAGTGGTGCAAGTTTTTCTAATCATAATATGCATGCACATATTATATATATATATATATAATATATATATATATATATATATATATATATATACAGTAATCCCCCGTTTCGCGGGGGTTACGTTCCAACCTCCCCGCGCTAAGTGAAAATCCGCGATGAATGGACGCCTCCCCAAAAAATCGATTCGACTGGTCTGATCGGTTTGGCAGTGATTGGGTTTGAGGTGCCGGAGATCGACTAGCCTGGCCTGGGCGTTTGGCAGTGATTGGGTTTGAGGTGCCGGAGACGACTAGTCTGGTCTGGTCGGTTTTGAGGTGCTGGGTATGAGCAGTGCTCGTCCAACGGCGGCAAACCTTTTTCCTTCCCGAAGCATGTATCGAGCACCTTTACCTTAACCTTCTCCTGGAGCGTCCCAGCACCTTCCTCTGGCGCTTCGGTTCCTTCCAGAAACCTTCGAAGGTGCAGGGCGTTTTGGGCCCATCGTGGGGCTTGGAGAAAAAAACGTAGAAAATATTCTATGTTCACAAGCGAAACTTTGTTTCGTGCGTTGTGTGACTGGTCGAGCACCACGCGTTATAAATTTATTGCTTAAATAATTATATTTTATACATTATTACCGCGATGTACCGGGGGAATCCGCAGAAAAAATTAGTTACGTTCCAAGGGAAAACCCGCGATGAACCGGGGGCGCGATAGGTGAACCGCGATGAAGCGGGGGTTGACTGTATATATATACATATATATCTTTACATATTTTCAAGTGTTTGTGCATTGTACATTATTCTTTAACGGCAGAACGGTAGCACCTAGAGGCTTCAAATTTGGATGTAGCCACTTCAGAATCTGGGCAAGGTTTTAAGCTAACACACATTGGCCAAGCTCTGCGTTTTTAGGCCACCAAAAGCCACTATAAAGTGTATATTTGGATGTGGGGTCAAGCAGTGCTGCGCGGGCCCGCAGAGAAAAGGTAACCAATGAGGCCAATAACGCCATAACTTTTCAATGTCCAACCCATTCTGAAACCATTGCTGCGAAAAGCTCACCCAGCCAGACAGTTTCCGGGTATCCTCTACCTCCCTCCCCAGGCAGCGTCGGGTAAGCCACAGCTAGTCTTATGAATAATTTCAAGTGTTTGTTCGTTTTTATGTGTTATTCTTTCACGCCAAACCGTAGCACCTCGAGGCCTCAAATTTTGGGTGAGCTACTTCAGAATCTGGGCAAGGTTTAAAGCAACCCCCCCCCCCTCACACAAAATACTCCCTCCATACCCCCTTCCCACAAACAAGGACACTCATAGGAAAATGTAAATCATAGAAAAAAATGGCTTGGCCAATTTGCATACATGCTGGGGGTACTCAGGTCCAGATCATGTGAACAAAAAACAAAATCCCACCCCCTCAAGGAAATTGTGTGTGTGTGTGTGTGTGTGTGTGTGTGTGTGTGTGTATGTGTGTGTGTATGTGTATGTTGTGTATGGTGTGTGTGTGTGTGTGTATGTGTGTATGTGTGTGTGGTGTGCATGCGTGCGCATACATCTGAAAATCATATTAAAAAAGGCTGGGCCAATCTCCACCAAATTTTGCAGATGCACTGGGGGTACCATGGTCAGGTCTTTCATACAAAAAAAAGATCCCCTACCCCTAATAAGATAATTCTCCAAATGTATGTGTACATCTGAAAATCATGTTAAAAAAAAAAAAAAGGCTGGGCCAATCTCCACCAAATTTTGCATACGTGCTGGAGTACCCAGGATCATGTCGTGGGCATAACCCCCTCCCCCTTCCATACCGCAAGCATTTATCTGTATGAATGTTCTTATGTCTAGGAATAAAGAAAATGACCTCAAACAAGGAAATGAGGCCATTTGGCCCATCATTCCCGTGGTGCACCTCAGCTTAACTTTTGCTGCAGCTTACCTCAAGCCCACGAAATGTTCTGGGTGAACAAAAAAAATAACCCCTGGGGCTCTAGAGGGTTAAACATAAATGTCCTTGATGGTTTCCTCGAGTCTAAATAACACGATCTTGATCAGATGACCCAGCTTTGGTGGGGTATCTGGCGCTGCATGGGGAAACATAACGTCGGAGTTCAGGCACATGTTGCATTTTGTAAACGTTGAAATCTTGTAAATAATTTCAAGTATCTCGGCACCTTTTTCCCAGATAGCTCCAGTTACCCGCATCACCCTCCGCCCCCCCCCCCCCCCCCCACGAAGTTTACATTTCTTTATTTTGTTTTTCTCAGCACGGCTCGTTGTGTTATTGATGCCTTTCTTCTATTGATAAGGGTAAAAGGACCACAATGCTAAAAATTCCTTTGAACTTTGTTGTTTAATCCTCGGCAACATCCCTCATTTTTGTTTATTATCTCATGTTCTTTTGAAAAAAGTATATATTTGTTGACGAATGTTACATGGTTTTATGTTTAACGTTGCCAAATAGATTCAATCAATCAATCAAGAAATATCTGTCAAGTAGAAATGTTGCCATGTTTATTTGTTCTCATCTGAACTAATGCCTCATGATGCTTGTCATCCAGGTTCAAATCCCATTGACTGCGTTTGTCTCTTGTCTACTAATGTCCTGTCAATCAAAGTAAAAAATGCACCAGTGTCTGCTAATGTCTTTGCCCTGCATTATGAGCTTGAAATCAATGTAACAATAAAACAATATAAGGTACATAGGATTGTGTAAGGTAACTGTATATAAAGTTTGTGCGAAGGCCTATTCGCCAGCACACAGTTTAGATGCACCCCACAAACTCCAAGAGCAGCATTTCAACCCCAAGCCATCATCCATTGTGAAACGCTGTAAGTTCAACATGTACGTGCAGAAGCAAGGTCAATCAGTCTCCGGTGATGTTATTGAACTTTGAGGACACGGTGAAGACTGTGATTGTGGCTCCATGCTGTTGGAGATGTTGAGGGACCGTTTTGTGTCTTGTATAAACGAGGAAGCATTCAAAACGTATGCTCACGACAAATTTCAGGATGTTAGATTTAAATAAAGGACGTGAGATTGGTATTAGTATATGAAATCGGCAATGTGGAATGCTCAGGATCTTCAGCAGTGTGGCTTTGAGTTGCATCTCAAAGGAGCTACTCCCTCTGAGCACATCGATAAGCTCTCCCCTTCGCACAAGCCCACGGGCAAAATGAATCACCGCAAATTACATTGTGGTCAGCAAAACACCTCTTTAACCCAAATGAAGTAATGGAAATCATGTTACCATTGCAGCAACCTGTAAGACTGTCAAGCCTGCCCATACAAAAATTATGAGTGAAACAAAGGTCAAAGGTCTGCATATCAAGTGGTTTTAAGGATTCCCAGGGCAACCACAGTCAGTTGACATCATTGGTGATTGGGGACTCCAATGCATATGATATGTTCTGTGGGTGCATGACAACCTACATATGAGGTGGAGTTGACAGTGGAGAGAAATGGCATTGGTTTTGAGGTCAATACTGGCACATTGGTTACCGTCCTGTCTGCTGATGTGTTACGTAAGCCGTTTCCAATTCAGAAGGTTGTTAAGGAGTAAGCAACTCTCGGAGAAGGCAGCAGTCAGATGGAATTACTGATTATTTGTGTATAAGCTGCATGTGTATTTCCATATTTCATATATGTGTATCTCCATTGGGACCATACTCGCGGTGCTTAGTATTGGTGCTGCTGCCGAAGCAATCTCCTTGGTTATTGGGCACAATCCTGGACAGGTAACCACTCCAACACAGGATACCAGCAAGCTGGCACTCATTTTGTCAACCTCAGAAGGATGACAGGCAGAGTCAACCCCACCTGATATTAATTCAATAGCCAAGTGGTATTTGAACTCAGGATCGAAGGATCCCAAACCTACCACCCTAATCATTAAGCCAACACCAGGCATGAATACATCAAAACTAATAAATGTCAGTGTGTGTCAGTGTGTCTCCTCCATAACTCTAAAACCATAAAACCGAGCAGCCTGAAACTTTGCATACATACGAAGGGAACTCCAAGGAAGTGCATGAGTGAAAATTGGATGTTTGGGATAATTAAAACATCCCTTTTGAACATAATAAACAGCCTTATATAATTATATCCTTTATAAGGCGCATCCTCGGTTACCACTTCCAAAGGGGTCTCAAGGCGTGTCCTAGGAAACCTCGCTGAGGTCTGAAGCCACCATATTTTTTTGCCTGCTCAACCATGTCTTGACTTGGAACAGGCCACAACGATTTCTTAATGTTTTTTTCTTAATTTCTTAGAAAAATGTTTACTTTGATTTATCTTTTAAGACTGAGTAAATAAATTTCATAAAACGAAATCTGCATCTTTTATTGAAGGGCAGGGGACCACGAATGTTAAGCGACTCGGTAGGGGGGCCATGGGCCATCAAAGGTTGAGAAACGCTGGTTTAAACTCTTTTTTCCAAAAATTAGGCTTTTGCTTTTCATTCCATTATTTTATTTTTTGCATACCGGTATCCAACAAGAATGTCAGAATTGAAGTTGCTAATTTCCTGCTCGCTGAAGCGAAACTCGCATATACATCACTCACAGAGGATGATTTCTGGTGTTAATTCACAGGAATGCAGCGCTCTGCTAGCCTTTAAAGGCTCTGTGTGTGCCCGTCTCAAAATGGAATTCCTGTTTTATCGAGAGAGTTCGCGAATTAATGACTTCATTGATAAATGGTGTAAATGAAGTATTGTGCAGGGTGGAAGGAGGAAATTTATTCTTATTGTATTAATTTAACATCTTAAGTTATTCCTGTTCCTGATTCACGTTTTGACTGAATCTGTACAATGTTGCATCACTTGTTTCTTTTTGTACATTTTGTAATAAAAGTCAAAAATAGTTTTTTTTTCCACTCTCACCCTCACTCTGTCTTTCTGTCTCTGCTCTGGACGCATCTGGGCGGTGTTCGTCTCCGGACACTTCCGGGTGTTGTTCGTCTCCGCAAATGTCCGGGTGGTGTTCGTCTGCTGACGCGTCCGGGCGGTGTTAGTCTCCAGACGCGTCCGGACGGTGTTAATCTCCAGGCGCTTCCGGGTGTTGTTAGTCTCCGGAAATGTCTGGGTGGTGTTCGTCTGCTGACGCGTCTGGGCGGTGTTCGTCTCCGGACGCGTCTGGGCGGTTTTTATGTCTGGACAGGAGATTGTCTCTGGGCCGTGTTTGTAGTATGACCGG
>CM068961.1:69441673-69474974 GCA_035128595.1 Eptatretus atami
ATTTCAGACATTATTTTGTTTCCATCTTCACTGTTATTAGATCCAGAATTATTTTGATGAGACGTTATAAATTGAAATTAATGCTGCACCGCATGTCTGCCTTCCCTTCCTCTCACCTCACACTGTCTTCCTTCCCCACTCCTCTCTCCTTTCCCCTCTTCACTCTCCCCATTTCTCTCCCCCTAAGCGACAGGTGATATTTGCTCATATATACATATATATATATATATAGTATGGGACATTTTCACAAAAGCGGGTCAGGTAACGGTAAAGACTGTCCGAGAATTTTTATCAAGCATATATTGCCCAGTCAGTGCAGAGGCCTTATGGTGATCCTGCGTTGCTGACATCATTTGAACATTTTTCTCGGCCTATAAGGGGTTCAAGCACTATTTCGAGAATTCAAAGAAAGTTGATTTTTTAGTTTGTTCTTTACCGTTACCTGACCGCTTTTGTGAAAATGTTCCATATACACACACATATATGGATATATGGATGTTGGTATATATATATATATATATATATATATATATTTATTATTTTATATATATATATATATTTATATATATATATATAATAAATATATATATATATATAAATATATATATAAATATATATAAATATAAATATATAAATAATATAATATATATATTATATAATATATAAGTATATCAGATGTATGTTGGTATACATTGAAATGCCAATACTGGCGTTTCGTCAGAGCAGTCGGATGAGAAGAAGTGGTAATAAGTAAAGTGATGTTCACAAGATTGTGGTCAGAAGAACCAATGGAGGTGAAATAGTGTCGTTGGAATGCAACGGATTGGAGGTGAAGAATAAATCCAAAGTATCGTTAGTGTGGTCATGACAATCTGGGATATGGGTAGGGTGGGTGATAATTTGTTCCAAATCATTAACAATGGAAAATGTACGAGCTTCAACTCCCCCAACATCTGTGTGGGAAGATTTCAGCCACTCCCTGTGGTATACATTGAAGTCTCCTGGGTAGAGAAATTCTGCTTGAGGGTGTTCGGATGTCATGGCCTCATGGCAAGAGTTGAGATAGTTAAAGAAAGCTATAAAGTTTGTATAATTGGGAGAGCAGTCAGTGAAACAGAGAAATATGGTGATGGTCGAGAGGCAAATCTTAAGACAGATGATAACAAAGTTTGGAGATTCGAGGTCTACAAGGTGTACACTGTACAGCAGGCATGTTGATGTTGGAGTAGACACGGACTCCTCCTTTGAAGCGGAATCGTGAGTGAAGGTTGTAATTAGAAATGTTGTAAGAATTATGAAGAACATCATGTGATAATTGGGTCTCTGAGAGAAGTAAGATATTCAGAGAGGAGCTTGCTAGATGATGTTCAACAAAGAAAGATTCGAAGAAAGACCACGGATGTTGGTGAAATGAATTGAAAATGAGTCACGTGGGTTCAAAAGTCAAGGGTCTTTGGAGAGACCGATATTACTACTTCTGCCTGAGCCCCTCCTCTCGTTGGCAGCAGAGACAGGCAGATCACCGGAGATTCTTCGCACCCCATAATGCCGGGAACGTTTTGGACTTTATGATATTTAATTGGAGGCTGTCTGAGGGAAATGAGAGGAAAGAGAAATAAAAGATTGAGAATGTGAAGAGAGGAGTGAAAATGAGTGAGTAAGAAAAGTGTATGATGAAAAGTGTACGATGTTTGTTTGCTATAGTTTGAGTGAGACAGAAAGTAAGACCAGCAATCCTGACATGGAGTGTGTAAGATGGGTCCGGGCACCACTTTAACGCTCATAAGTTAGAACAGTAGTACTACCCTGAGCAGTTGCTGTCTACAAGCTACTACCTAAAAACCGGTATCACCGGAGGGGAGTTTTTTTCGAAGACACCATCTCCTTACTGAATGGCCGTTGGCTCCCTAAAGTAGTTCATCCGCCCTTTGGCAGGTGTTGTTTTTAGTCCTGCAGGGTGTCACAGTCGCTCTCCCCACTGGCAAGCCAGTGAGGGAAGTCGGTTTAGTTGCCAACTACCCGACCATGAGGCAGGTAGCACTGGGTTACATGTTACCAGTGGCAGTCAAGAAACATGACTAATCTGACTCGGGGGCACAATCCTGGACGAGAAGATGCCCCTCAAACGCAGGATACTCGAGTGGCTCACTTTTCACAGCAAGATGGTTACTACTCATTTTGCTTACCTCAGGAAGATGACAGGCTGAGTCAATCCCACGTGGTGTTAATTCAACGGAAAAACAGGGGCTCAAACTAAAGATCCTAAGATCTTAAGCCAGACATCTCAACCATTATGCCAACACCAGGCAAGGAATGGCACACACATTGATGAATCGGCCTGCCTATGACAGTTTGTCGGGGCTCAAACCCAGGCTTGACGGCTCAGAGGCGCATGTATCCACGTGTTTAACAGTGGAAAAGGCAAGCCTCATTACATACTTTGTATTTGCCACATTAAAGGTTTATCTGTAAACTTTGAAACATGCTCCATTCATATTTCAATTAAATCAACAAGATATTGAACAAACCTTATTTTAATGCACCAAACAAACAGCATAAGGTAATTATAAAAAGCCAATAAACCCTGCAATAAATCATCAAAATAACATGATGTCTCAATTGTAATTCACCAGTACCAAATAATTGCATCGATATACAAACAAAACAATGGATATCCATTTGAATATCGAACAGCATCCATATGGCATAGCATCAATAAATCATAAACGACATGAAAATTCTCATTTTCCTCAAAATATATTCCAATGATTTCTGTAATCGCTACTAATATCCGTCCAACTGCTCAAAATGACCCTGAAAGTACCACTCCAGAGTGGCCTGTTTGGCATTCTCAACTGAATACATAGCTCACAATGCTTGAACCCCAGGTTCAAATCCCATAAAAAAAATCCCACACACTGCATGGAGATGTCCATCATCTTCTCACATCTTTGTCATTTATGTACGGATACACTGATATCTCTGAATGTTCTTATCCTGCATGTGATTTATGTACAAGCTCCTCCATCAGCATGAGATGCTGGAACGACAAGCACACAAAAAAATATTCCAGTTGCTTATCCACGATGCTCATACAGGAAGCGCCAAACTACTATGGAACTAAGACAAAAACTAATGACAAGGCACGTAAATGCTCCAGCACACACACTCAATAAGCACTTCCCCAAATAAATTTACAAAAATTAATTGGTAAATTTTGAATTGTCTGCATTGAGCTCAAATAATAAAAATAGGACCACTGGACCTGCAGCTTATCTGGGCCCTGGCCTAATGTTGTAACCCAAATTTGGTAGCATTCTGACTGGTGGGTCTGGAGATGAAGGTTTTTGAAGAAATTTACACGATTTTCCCAAACATTTACTAAGTCCCTCATTTTGACACACTTCCAGTCATTTGATCACCATGACCTCCGCAATTTAACATCACGACACTGTCCGAATGTTGTAACCAAAATTTGGAAGCATTCAGACTGATGGGTCTGGAGAAGAAGATTTTTGAAGAAATTTACTAAGTCGGCCATTTTAACGTACTAAAAAGTGATGTGACCAGAATGAGCTTTGCAATTCCTGTTAATAGGCAGGAGAGGAACGTTGCTGCCAAATTTCAGCCGGATCGGCCCAGCGGTTTGGCCGGAGAAGTTGAAATAGGAGACGGATACACAGACGGATGGACGGATGATGCGCAATGACAATACCTTATCTGGAATTTAAATTCCAGAAAAGCCAATAATAATAAAATATATCTATAGAAATAAATGTCAATGTGTGTCAGTTTGTGTGTCTCCTCCATAACTCAAAAACCATGAAACCTAGTGGCCTGGAACGTTGCATGCATACTAAAGGAACTCCAAGGAAGTGCAAGAGTGAAAATTGGGTGTTTGGGTTAATTAACACACCCTTTTGAAGATAATTAATGGCCTTATTTAGTGATATCCTTTATCAGGCGATCCTCGGCCACCTCACTCGCTTGGGTCTTGAGGCGTATCCTGGGCTACCTCGCTGCAATCTGAAGCCGCCATGTTTTTTGGCCTGCTCAACCATGCCATGACTTGGAACAGGCCACAATGATTTCTTAATGATAAAAAGGTTATTTTTTACTCTCCTCACTTATGTTATATTATCGATACCTACGAATTGCTGGATTCATTGCAATGCTTATAAATGCCAGGAGACGCCAGCGTTCATGGCTTTATTTAATTTCCACCCATGCCATAACCTCAAGAATCTCTTAAACAAAGCCAAATTACAAAATTGAAGCTCCACTATTGAACTTCGCGGCAGTTCCGACTCCTAAAAAAAAGTGTTAATTTTCCTAATTTGGACATCGTTTGGACATTCGGACATAGCTATTGCTTGCCAACCATTTAATAATTAATTGCCGAACACCCAACAGTCGATGGCGTTATAGTTCGTGTCTCGATTGGGATGTAGAGTTGGCAGTTGCTAAAAGGTAGAGGTACATATATGGATATATTTGGATCTGTAATTTAGGAACTCTCCGCTGGTGTGTGTGTATGCCTGCATGATTGGTTACGCAGGCGTCGTGGTGGCAAAGTTTAATCCCATATCTTAGAGGTTTCAATTTTTAACCTCAGCAGTGTACAAGCGATCATGTTTTCCTTTGTCCTCATTTCTAACGCAATTGGTTATTTTATATGACTTGGTGCAATGCTTTACAAAGGTCATCTGGTTTCTCTTTGTGAGTTTCAAAGCAAAATTAATTTGTTAATACCCAATTTCTGAGACGTTCGCCATCTTAACGATGTTTTCCATTATAGAGCCAAATTATTTTCCATCTGTCACACGATGATTGTGTTTTTTTATCCTAAAGCATAACATTACCTGTAATTCACCTACCCCACTTCCCCCTCCCTTTGTCCCATCCTTGCTTCACCCCTCCTAATACAGTACATCACCCTCCCACACCTCTCCCCCCCCTCCTCTTTCTCTTTCTCTCTCTCTGGAAAGTATATGTCGTGATTATGCCAGGATGCTGTTTTGTATGCATATATCCGGATGATGGTTATCGCCGCGTGTATCCGGACAGTGGTTATGTCTGAACGCTGGTTATCTCCATACATGTCTGGACTGTGGTTATTCCGGATGTGTCCAGACAGTGGTTTTGTCGACAGACAGACCCTCCCTCACACTGCCTTCCCTTGCCCTCCTCTCACTATATCTTCCCTTGCCCTCCCCTCCCCTTCTCTCCGCCTTCCCTTCCCACCCTTCCTTACTACTCCACCCTCCTTGCTCCCCCACCCCTCCTGCTCCCCCACCCTTTCTCACTCCCACCTGCTTCCTCGATCCCCACCCCTCCTCGTCTCCCTACCTCCTCGCTCCTCCACCCTCTCGCTCCTCTTTTCTCCCCCACCCATTAGTATACCCGTCGTCCCAACAGTGGTTATCTCCGGACATGTCGGATGGTGGTTATGCCTGGACAGACAATTGCCTCGCACTGCCTTACCTTGCGCTCCCCTCACATTGCCTTCCCTTTCCACACCCTTCCTCACTCCCTCCTCATGCTCCCCCACCCACCCCTCCTTACTCTCCCCACCCCCCCCTCCTTTGCTCTCCCCTCCTTCCTCGCACCCCACCCACCTTGATCTCCCTCCCCCTCGCTCCCTCCTCTGTCTATCCTCTCACCTACTCCTCCCTCCCTCACCTCCTCTTTCCCTCCTTCTTCTTACTCCCCCCCCCTAATTGCCAGTCAGCGAAGCGACGGGTTGCATTTGCTAGTACTGCATATATTGTTGTGGTTCTGTGAAACTGCCACTCTCAAGGCAAATGCACCCAACATCTAGTGGTCCCCAGGCAGTTAATACCTCCTTCACCTTTGGTGGAGGTTATGTTTTTCACCCCTTTAACCTGGTGTTGGCGCAGTGGTTAGGGCAGCGGCTTGGATCCAAGATCCTGAGTTCAAGCCCCGTTCGCCCACTGAATTAATACACCAGGGGGTTGACTCAGCCTGTCATCCTTCCGAGGTCGGCAAAATGAGTACCAGTATACTGGGCGGTGTATACCCCGTTGTACCGGTGTATCATATGTGCATATATGGTACACCTACAATAGGTGTACCATATCCTGTGTCGTAAGAGGCGACCAGGGTTGCGTCAGGAAGGGCACCGGCGTAAAACATGTGCCAAATCACTATGCGGACATACGGATGATCCGCTGTGGCGACCCCAACAGGAGCAGCCAAAAGAAGAAGAAGAAGAAGATGTTTTTCACCCCGTTTCTGTTTGTTTGTTTGTGTGTAGGATATCTCAAAAAGTTGTGGATAGATCTGGATGAAATTTTGTGGACAGGTTTGGTGTGTGACAAGGAGAATTGATTAGATTTTGGTGAAGATCCGGTTCCGGATCCGGCTCCTAGTATTTTAAAAAGCGATTCTTCACCATTGAGAGATAGGGCCAAAATCGATATCGTACTGTATAGCATGATATTTCAAAAATGTATTGGGCCCGATATGTTCTCGTGGAGCAGGCATTGCATGGTGGAGGTACGCGCTCCACCGAGTGCCCTTGTAGTTTCATTAGTATCCATTTCAGATAGCCCTTCCCTTATGTCTAGTGGGTTAATGGAACAAAATGCATTTGCAAGGTCTTTTAATTCAGTCTTTAATTCCATTAATCTATTCTAATTTACCTTGCACACACGCCTTCTTTACTTCAAGCAAGCATGCATGCCACAATGGCCCCATTCAAACTGTGCGCCATTCCCCAATGGACGTTTAATTTCAAAATCCTCAGTATTTGAACCACAATGCTACAACCTTCTTACGACCACCACAACGCCTTCCTAAAAATCACCACAATAACTTATGCTCGACCTCTTCCCCACAAACACATCCTTGGCACAAACACTTGATTATCTCATCACAACCGTTCCAACCACTTCAACCTCTTCACCACAAATGCCACAGTGCTTCCCCGACCTCACGACAACCGCTACAAAATGCCATAACCACAGTCAGTAACCTGGACACTCAACACCATCCTTTAAGGGTGTCAGGGAACAATGGACATGACGCAGCATGATGGATGCTTGGGGTCGGAACAGATTGGCAGGTAGCTCAGAGCGCAAGTATGCGCTGGGGTCTGTTCAATGTCGTCTGGGTAGCCCTGGCGCTCCGCTAAATAGCGACCCTCATTTGAAGCCCAGCGCACGTTCGTGGCCAGAGAGTGCTCCCAAAAACCTGCAGCCCATGTTAATCTTGGAGCTCTGTCGCATGGCCGGGTTCAGGGGTAATATGAGGCCATTTTCAGCTTTGGCGTCTGGGGCTACTTCTCGGGGAGGCATCTGTATGCCAAAGGGAGTGCTCAAATCCACCTTCAGGGCATTTCGATTGGATTGTTGGCTCCTCCTTCGCCCATGCTCCATAAAAATAGCTGTGAAAGGATCTTTGAGTCAGTCAGTCTCCACCACAGTCTGGAGGCAGTCAGTCTCCGCATGAGGTCAGAGAATGTTATCCTGGGTGCGAGGCTGCTGCTTCTGAGTGCGGAGCGCTGGACGAGGAAGAGGGTCAAAACTTGAACAGTGGCACAAGGGGAAAGACGAAGTGAAGCGCTACGGAATGCGAGACTGACAATCGACGTAGTAATTACACAAACAGACTTTCTCACATGCCACGTTAAGTCATCATCTCACACGTTCTGTCTCTCCTATCGAACGTCTCGTCTGCTGTAGACGTACAAAACTAAAAGAGCAACAGCAGATATGCAGATCTTCACTCTCCCTCTTCTGCATTACATTTTGCATCTCATTACACCTCATTTTTCACCTCCTTACTCACGTACCACAAACACCCCCAGTTTTCTTCCATCCTCCCCCTCCTAAGTGACTGGGTTGCATTGGTCCATCGACTGCGCCAGATATTCAAGAGGTTGTTCACACCTCAAACTTTCATCTTTCTTGCTCTCTAAATTCCTCAGTCATGTGTATGATGGCGCCTGTTATGTTAGATTAAATATAAGATTGGAAAAGTTAAATATTGGTTTAGCTCTGCCCTGTGTCTTCTCTTTTGTTTGGAATTGCATTTCTTTTACCACACCTCATCAATCCTTGCTTTCCCCTGCTGTAAACATTGCTTAAAACAAGCTCAAATGAGCTAAGATCCTCATCCTCTTAATGATGACGTCATAAAAATGAATATGACGTCACTGTGATGTATCAGGTTTGCGATAAATTATCTGCGTCGAGTCGGGCGATCAATGCCCAGCTTGATTCCAGCAAACAAAATTCAAACAGCTTGCCTAGATTCGGAGATAATGGTAGAGGCGATTTCCCTTAGCGGCGATATTATGACGTCAACTGTTTTTCTAGGAAGAATTTCCAAAATCGGAGATGGTTACTGCCTGCGCGTGGCTTTCTGCATATACATGGCAAGTTTCACGAAGATGGTCCGATAAACTCTGGGTTTGTAAAACAAAAATGTCCAAAAATAGGAATGACGTCATAAAAATTGATATGAGTCATAGTGATGCATCATATGTGCGGTAATTCATCTCTGCTAATGCCCTGTTCGACTTCGCAAAGAAATTCAAAAAGCTTGCCTAGTTTCGGAGATAATTTTTTAGGCACAATTTTGAGTGACTGTAACTTTTTTCTAGGAGGATTTTCAAAATCGAGATGGTTACTGTCTGCGCAGGGTATTTTACATATATATGCCAAGTTTCAGGAAGTTTTGATGAAAACTGTAGGCTGTGAAACAAAAAAATTCCACAAAGAAAGATGAAGAACAACAAGTGAGATAGACTTAGAGATCCTCCACGAGGATCTAAAAACATGTATTATTGTGCACATTGACCTTGTCCATTGCCTTTATATATGAATAAATTGCCTTCATTATAAATGCGCCAGCTCATTCTGTCTTCTCTCCATTGGTCCACCATGGTGCCACGTCGTTAGCTGGGCGTTCTACCACATTAATAGGCTCGTATTATCTGGAACATACTTGGCAGCTCCGCTCGGCTGCACCTGATACAGTAATTCACGCAAGCATGCATTGAGGGCAAATGACCCACCCCCCTTGGAAGGCCATCCACAGGTAAGGTATACAATGGTAATGTAACCTGCCAGGATTGCAGTGTCAATTGGCATTGTGGTTGCTTAGCAACCATTAGCACACGGAGTTATCTGTGCCGGGCGGCCTCAGGCAAGGTGTTCAGGAGGGACCCAGTGCTTTCATTCGTGAAAGCCTCAAACCATTGATCCGCAACAATATATTAATAAAAACGATTGTGTGAAAACATCATTACAGCATTTGTCGACGGTCTCTCAGGATCATGGAGGAAGAGCTGTAAATCACGTGTAAAATCAAGAAACTACAAAACATCATTGTAAATTTTCCTTCTTTACAAAGATAGTTGGAAAACAAAGCACAACATATATGTATATAGTGTACGGCTGTGGAAATTCGCAATACACCATAAAGGGTCCTTAGATCAGTTATGACGATAAGTATGTTGTGTAGTTAGATTTCCACCGTTGTTTAGAGGGAATTTCGTGTTACCGGGCTGCGATCCTTTGGATAGCCGTTTTTTTCTTTCTCTATCATTATTTTGGACAATCATACCAACAACCAAATCGCCACCACCAACAACGCCCCAAACAACTATACCGAAACACACCACCTTCGCCTCTTTACTCCACAACTCCACCCGCAAACATCGCTTCACCGCCATTCTCAAACGACGCCGCCAACAACCAAACTCCCACCACTCCGCCTTTCTACCACATGCAGGCCATGGGTTGTGAATGCGTTCCTTTCGCCTCAAAAATGCGATCAGGAATGCTTCACGCCCCTTTTCATCCATCCAATGACGGAGCATCGGGTAGTATACGCCCGCCTCCGAACCGCTGTGATCCAGAAATTTACATATCCCCCGGGCATATAAGCGCGAGCTCGCGAAAGAAGCAGAGCAGTATCGTCGCAGAGAACCAAGGGGAGCAGTGGAGTGGCAGCGGCAGAGTGTCGGCAGAAGAAGTCAAGTCTGCTGTCGGCGGGCAGTCGAGTCGGGAGACGGAGCTCGAAGCGACGGAAAGGCAGACGGGGAGCGCCGGAGAGAGCTCGCCGACCACGCCAGGGGCAGAGCCAGGCGCAGCTACCGCCATCGCGCCCAGCGAGGGCGGGGTAGGACCCTTCGGTCTCGTGGACCTGGCCGCTCATCCAGGTTCCACGTGCATTCGGCCCACGGGCCAGTCTGACTCCCTTGCCTTTGAGGGGTCTTTCCTTTGCTTTTGTGTGAATGCGTGTTGTGGCGCCGTGTCTTGTAAAGTAGAAACTGCTTACGTGCATGTAAATTAGCATTGCTTTATTCGGTTGTAATTCTTACTTTCATTGCTTTGACTGTAAATTGCATTCTTACTGTATGGCTGTGAATACGTGCTTGCCTTGGCGAGTGTGGAAAATGTGCTTGTCGAACTGTTCCCGTTTCGTTGCGTCCTTTTTTGTTTGAAAGTTCCATCTTGCATCACGGAAGGAATTGGTAGAAGGGTGTAAGCACCCGGTAAATAATCACGTCCGTCAGGGCGGCGATAGCACCGCTCGGTTATCACTGAGCACGGAACGGACCGCTTAAGCGGTGGTCCTAGGCCGGCCAGCGGCGAGGTACGATCGCCGGTTAACTACCCGCGCAAGCACTTAGGTAGGTCGAGTTTGGCGAACAACCCTATCCTGCGCGGGTGGCCGATTGGCACGATTGTGGTGTGGTCGAAAGACCCACCGTGACTAGCTCCTGGCGGTAGTTCCACGGAGGTCGCGACTGAATTGTCCATCCCGGTGGGCGACGCGGTCGCGATTTGAGTTACGTGGCCGATCGTACGCTGGGGCGACCGAAATTCGTAACACTGGTGTAAAGGAGTGTGGGATTCAAATCCACCTCGGTCTCAAACTAAATTTACGGGGTCGGACCAGGGGTGTGCGAAGCAACCCCGTTCCCCCCAAATTACGAGCAAATAAATTAATTTCTTCCGAGAAATAAGATGGAGTTTCAAGGCGAACGGAGCCGGGGTATTAGGAATGGAGTTAGAATTAAATGAATCCATGGCCCAGGATGAAATCCCCGAGCAGGACATGTCCGGACAGGATGAATTTCCCAACCAAACCGGAACCCGAAATGGGCGCGGCGCGGCAGAGGCCGCGGTGTATGACACCCCACCCGCTCCGTCAAAGTCCTCCCCAGTCCCCGGCGGACGCGCCTGAGGGGAAGCGATTGCCGCAGACCCACTTAACGTGGGCCAGGTAAAACATGATTTTGCAGGCAATAAGCGGAATGATGCAACAAATGAACGAAAAGATGGATAGAAATACGCAACAAATGAACGAAAAAATGGATGGAAATAGCAACAAATGAACGAAAAATGGATGGAAATACGCAACAAATGAACGAAAAAATGGATGGAAATACGCAACAAATGAACGAATAATGAGAGTTATCAACGAATGAACGACAAAATGGATGAGAATGTGCAAACAATGCGGGGTGAGATGCAGCGCGTGGGGATGCCTGCAGGCGGCAGAATTGCAATTGAGAGGAGCGAAATGCGGGCAGTGGAGCTCAAAATGGCCCGCCACGTGCTGGAGCGAACGAGCTGGGGGGAGCAACGGCTGTCAGGCCCGCAATGGAGGCGGGTGAGGACAAACTAATTCGGGAGACGTGTTGGGCGAGGGTCGTGACAAAGAAAGCAACAGTGACGGTGACCGAGAGGGAAAAGTAAAGGGGGTGACTGAGACGTGTACGGCAAGACACGTGCAGACGGCAAAGAAATATGTTGAGACAAGGGAGGTAATGGTGATGAGGTGACTGAGTTGGACGACACGGGAGATAGAGGGTGAATTGGATGGGGTTAAGGACGACGACACACGGAGTTAGTGGAGGACGATGAGGGGAGTTCGGGGAATGTCTCGAGACCCGGTGCGAGCAGCTGGATGGCCTCCTCCAGGAACGAGGGGAGGGAATATGCCCCTTGAAGTGGTTCAGCGAGTGTGGTCCGTCGAGCTTCGCGGAGTTGAGGGGCGAGTGCTGCGGACGGGTGCACGAGGAGCTTGGGGGTATGGAGACCCCGGAACCCCTTGTGGTGGCGCTTATCCCCAGTGCGATTGTCCCGGTGTGTGTGTTCAGGAGTGAGGCGAAATGTGTGCTGCAAAGCGCGATAGTGTGGGTGAAAGGCTGTGTGTAAGAAGAACAGCGTGTGTGAGTAAAATGGTGTGCGAGGTTGCGAGTGGGCCGAAGTGCGTGCTCCAGCACGCCGTGTGTGGATGAGGGCCGTGTGGGGAAGAAGCACCGTGTGTGAAAGGAACCACGGGTGCGGGTGAACGGCCGTGTGTGAATGGAACCACGTGTGCAAGGGACATGGTATGCGTGAGTGAACGGCCGAGTGCAAGAGAGACCGTGTGTGTGAGAGAGCGGTATGTAATGGAGATGACGGTGGGCATGAGTGAACATGCAGCCGCGTCTCGAGAGGAAGTGTCCTGGAATGGTGTGTGAGCGTCGTAACACGCAGGAGTGCGTGTGTTGAATGGAGACGACGACGGCGACAGGAGAGGACAAGGGATGAGTAGCGGCCGTAGCTGCATTGGGGACCGCGCCGGGTTTCCAGCGGCGAGCGCGAGGTTCGGGCCGTGCTGCGCACGAGGCCGCACGTGCGCGCTTGCGGGAGTGAAACCCGGTCCGTAAACGCCACCGGTGGATGTTGCCGATCCCGCGGACAGACAAAGGTTAGGCTGGATGACGGATTTGGACCGGATGGGTTCTCCACGCGAGCGTGTGTGAAGCTCCAACGGCCAGAGCACATGTGTTTGCTGGGGAACCCCTCGAAACGCGAGGCTTGTGCTTTTGATGCGCAGGGTGACGTCATGGTTGCACGTAGGGTTGGAATACGGCAGGAGGGGAGATCCCTGCCGGATGTACCGTCCAAGGGACGAGGTACGTGAACAGCTACCATGACGTCACGGGCAAGGTGCGCAGGTTGCGAGTTGCCACGCTGGTCAGGTCAGGTATGGGAGCATGTGCCAGAACAGCGTGTCGCTGCGTTCACTTTCCGCGGTATTCAGGGGCTTCCGTCTGGCCACCCCAGGCAGATGCCAGGCCATCCCCATCTCCTTGAGATGATGGTCAAACTGCTGCAACCACGAGGCACGTGGTCGGCCCACTGGCCTCCTCCACTCATGAGACTCCCTCGCTGAGAGAATCTGGTGAGCAGGATCAGCGTCAGGAAAACGAGCCACATGTCATACAGCCGCAACTGACGCTCACGGGACTATGCAGGTAACAAATCTCATCCGAGTCTCTCTCAGCAACCGCTCGTTGGACACAAAATCCGACCAGCGATAGCCAAGGATTCTCCGAAGAGCCTGGTACCAAAGCAATTAAGTCTCCGTCTCAGATCCTTGGTCAGAGTCCAAGTCTCGCATCCATAGAGCAAGACTGGAAGTACCAAAGACCTGAAGACTCAGACTTTCGTCCTCCCGCACAGGTACCGACAGCGCACACCCCATGATCCAGTGAATCCATGACTCCCCAGGCCCGACCCAGACGTCTATTGACCTCTGACTCACAGCCAGCAGAGACATGAATATCACTGCCAAGGTAAGTGAATCTCTCCACGACCTCAATCCTCACACAAACGACACAGCAGGACAGCAGCATCAAAGATGTCACCGAAAGCCTGGATCTTAGTTTTGACCCAAGAAACCCGTAATCCCAGCGGCTCGACTCCTCATTCAGCACCTCGAGGGCCCCAAAAGGATATCTAAAGTCTCCGCAAAGTGACTGCATCATCTGCAAAATCAAGGTCCGAGATTTGACATTCCAAACGATGCACCGCAGCTTGATCTCTCGAATCCTCCTAAAATCCAGTCCATACAAGTGCTGAAAAGTGTGGGGGCAGTACCACACCTGACGAACTCCAGTAACAACTGGAAATAAGTCAGAGATGGTACCACACATTACAGCACTCTCAGTACCAGAGTAGAGTTCAGACATCAGATCGATCAGTTTTGGTGGCACCCCACGAAGACCAAGAATCTCCAGAGGACATCCGATTCACTGAATCGAACGCTTTACAGAGATCAACATAGGCTGCAAGCAGCCCCTGCCGAAACTCCTGTCTGCGTTCGGTGAGGACACGAAGAGCAAGGATAGGTCAATCGTTGACCTCTTTGGTGTAAAGCCGACTGCTCTGGACGCTGGTGCTCAAGCAGATGGTGGCGAACCCTATCAAGAATTATCCGAGCAAAGACCTTGCCCGGCACTGAGAGCAGCGTCACCCTCGGTACGTTCTCTGAATGCATGTCATTATTTGGGTTCGGGATCACCCGTTGTTCGGGGCTTGGCATCCTTCTTTCAGAGAAGACATACAAGGCAGTCTTTCTGTGCTTCTGTTGCCATCAGATCGAACACAGGTGGGATGATCGCTAGATTGTTCCAGGCAGACGAACAAAGAATTGGGAAGCATGCAGCGACGGCGGAGTCGCAGATTTTGACGCAGCCTTGAGAAGTTCAGAATACTTAGCGAATTGGGTGGACTGAGTGGAGAGAAGGTGATTAAGGTAGAAAAAAATAGCGCATACTGCGTGTCACGGACGTGACAAGATTACGTGACACCGAGGGGTGGGAGGGATCGCCCGTGCTCGGGGCAGGATAAACACTCTACGTCTTAGGTGGAGATGGGTCCTGCTAGAGGCCTAGATCAGGCTGCTATGGGGTCAGTGGGTTACGAGTCTCATGTGGGCGTTTTGGAATTAGGGTAGTTCCGAGGGCTTGGTTAGTTGAGATTTAAATGGGCAATGAAATTATTTTTTTGAGCGAGAGTTGAGGAACTGTGGATGAGATAACGAGAGAGGCGTGGGCTAGCTAAGTGGGTGTATACTATGGAGGACGTTTGCTCGAAAAGTCGCCTAGAGGAGCGATTTGCGGGAGCCGAGATTTGGTTGAGTTGTGAGCAGGATTTGGTCGATGGGATCAGCTGATTGCGGTGTGTTGTCTGATAAGAAGTTGGGGAAAACATGATGAGTGAGTGAGCTTAGAGGCTGATGGTGTTAGGATGTGAATCGGGAGTGATGGGAGACTTTGTGTGGAGCGAGAGGTTTGACTCGCGCTCTAGGGACTCCTGCGTGGGTCAGAGGTTGTGAGTTTAGTGGGATTTGTCATTGAGCTTAGATACGTGGAAGTCGGTTCTTCTTGCCCGTGGTATGGTTGGGTTTGTGGCCTTCGACCGTGTTGGTGGAGAAGGGAGTGCAGAGAGAACCTGGAACGGGCTGGTGTAGCGGACGAAGTGTATAGGTTATTCGGAGTGAGATGCGCGTCCCACTTCTGGTCTCGGGGGCAGAGGTGGCCTGGGCTGGAAGGTTGCTGTGGGGTGATGTAGGACATCTCCGGGATGCAATGTGTAGGGTCCGCGCGAGGTTTGGGTTATGGTGGGAGTGGGCCGGTATGGGGTGGCTGGCTGCTGGCGCGCTATGATGGTGGGGTTAGACGCGGGGACGCTCATTGCGAGTGGTGGAACGGATGTCGTGGTCACGGGTGACCTCGAAGGGGCCGGGGCGCACCCTGCAGTGAGCTTTCAGGGAGTAGCCATGGAGGGGCACTCCGTGGTTTTTGTGGAGCTGGTAGGCGGTCGGAGGGGTGTGTGGGTAGCGATATTTGAGGCTGACAGGTCGGTCGAGATGGTTCGGTGGCCGACTGTCGAAGTGGAGCGAGGGTCAGCTATTGGAAGACCTTGGTATGTTATTAGCGAGATCGGGAAAATTTGGGCGGGTCGCAGGCGAACTTTTGTGGGCAGAGGCACCATTAGAGCGACGGGATCTGTGGTCTTTGTATTAGCAGATGAGCTTTCATACGAGGGGCTGTACAGGCGCTTGGTATGATAGAGGCGAGGTTGGGGGTAGTAGGGCGTGGAAGGAAAAGTTAAGGGTAGTATTAGGAAGTGAAACCCCGTCGAGGCACTTTCTTCGATGGTTTATTCAGCACTTCTCAGTGATTGTGGCAGGCCTGGATACCTCTCGGGAGTTAGACCGCTGAGTCTATTGGAGAGATGATCTGGGAGGCTTGTATTTTTGGTGGTCTCGCTCTTTTTGAGGCATCGATTGGACGCATGTAGCAGGGTCCTGGTGCGGGTATAATGGTACTCTCCATCCAGGTAAGCCGTGTAAGTAGGAGGTGTTGGAAGTTGCAGTCTAGGTAGTAACGATATTGCTTGGCCTGATAGGAGAGGGCATACAAGGGGGGAGGGGAGATCAAAATATAGATAGGTGGTGGTAGGTTAAGAGTAGAACATAGAAAAATGTGGGGGGTGTAAATTGGTTAGAGACTATAAATAAGTGGGGTGGGATCAAATTGAGGGATGGACTGAGTGCGAACGGCGATCGGATAGGATTGTGGTGAGAGGGGAACAGTAAGGGGACGAAAGTCTGTAGTCTTTCGCCAGAGAGTCTGTCTTCCGGCTTTCGATGTGGCGCACCACCTGAAAAGCTCTGCTCTTCGGCTCTACGCTGGTGAGACCGCACTCGATATGTCAAGGACTGCCATGACATAGTACAGTACTTGGAGACTCGCGCGTGTGTGATAACTTTATTGGCTGTGCAGCCATTCGAGTAGGAGCTGTGCTTGTTTCGCTGCATGGCTCTGTGAGGGCTCGCCGTTGTCTGATCTGGTTTTTGGCTCTCTGTGATTCAAGGCTGTGCCGGTCGTCATCTGCCGTGTGTTGCTAACCGACGCGGTCCCTGTTTGCCATGCTTGGCTGTTTACACTTGCTTGGCGCATGCTGTCCTGTTTATGTGCTCGGTTGTGAGCGCTGTTGCATTCCGGCGACTCCGAACGCATGTCAGTTACTTTACATGCTAGCGTACCGAGGGATAATCTCGGCAGCGCAAGGATGCCTGTTGGGACGGCTCGTAGCAAGTTCCGTTGGTCTGCGGCACCGGCTGTAATGGGGCCGAGCCCTCTGTGGCTGCCGTTTCCTGGGATTAGCTTGGGGATTTGTTCACTGCATTCTCTCTTTGAGAATGGGGCGGAGAGATTCGTCGCACAGGTTCGAAGGATGGGGGCGCGTTTATATGAGTGGAGGCGAGGGGGTCTGGCGAGTTCGGGACGGGACTGGGCTACGATGGTGTCTTGCTGGTTTGTGCCGCTCCTTAGGGCTATGAAGTCCCATTAGAGAATCTCAGGGATGGGGGGATGTGGGTTAGTGTAAGTGTTGATCTTGGTCATTGGAGGGGTGTATGATGTAGCCTTGGTAACGGAAGGCCATGTGCTGATTTTGCATGACCCCCCGGGGCCATCGGAAAGGTTGGGAATCGCAGTCATGGCGACCGGCATTTTATTGTTTAAGTCGTTGGGGCAGCCCGATTTGCTCCCATATGGGTGCTGGGATCTCTGTTGTTAGACTTAGCACGGTTAAGAGCCAGAACGTCGCAACTGCGCCACTTGGTTTAGCCTCGTAGACTGTTTAGTAGGGCGTGTTCGCACGAAATACATGAATGTGCGATACCCTCTTCGATGCCTTCGTTTGTATCCGCGACGATAGAAACCGTGTAGTTAAGGCGAGGGAACATAGTGGAATCCATCACCTACCTTGATGCCGTAATTAAAACCCTACAGCGAAATGTCAGTCCATGACGTCACCTCGACGACCTCGGAGAGCTGTAAAGGGAGGGTAGTGTTCGGTGTGGAAATTCGCCAATACACATAAATGGGTCCCTCTCAGATTCAGTATGATGAATTAGAGTATGTGTGGTGTAGTAGATATTTTCCCTCTGCGATCAAAAGGCACAAGCTCGCGTTTCGAGGCGGTTCCATGCAAACCTGTGCTTCTGCCCCGTTGAGCTTCACACACCTTCGGTGGAACCATCCGGTTCCCCATAGACTCGCTAATCCAGTTGCCTTAACTTTTGTTGAGGTAGGGCGAATGGGTTACCATGGCACATCCACGCGGTGTGCGTTTTACGGGACCCGTTGCGTTACATCCGCAACGGGCGCACGTGGCGGCTCGCGTGGCAGCAGCGCTGCGGGATCCCGCTTTGAGATAAGCCTCGGTCCTTTGTCTCTTTTCCTCCTGTCCAGGCTTTTGGTGTAATCCGGGCGGTCTCCCATTGCAGGTCTTTGGAACCAACTGCACTCACCAATCACTCAAAATTCGCACAATACCCACCCCATCTGATCGCCCCGAATATCCAACTATCACTGTCGCATGTCTTCTGCACTTGCAATCAACGCAATCCCTGAAAGCGTTCTTTCGAACAACTGTCGCCTCAATACTACGCTCCACATCACCCACCCCACAGGGACACTTCCTCTGGAGACGCGGCTGCCATGTTCCCGAATCACTTGCCCGCTTACAAACCGCCGATTTCAACGCATCTCCCATTCATACCCGCGCTCTCTCACCAGCGGTTTCTGCCTGCACTCGGCGTTCATCACCATACATTACAACCTAACTCCACCATTCCGTCTCTCTTTCTTGTACCAACACGCACTCGGGGTGGCTCATGGGTTTTCTGTGCAACTATTCCGCGTTCCCCGGCTTTCGTGCGCTTCACCACACAAGTCGGAATCCAGGTGAATGTCCTTTCAACTAGTCACGGCTCTGCCCCTTTTTCTCCTCAAGCACGGGTTCATACCCAATGATCTGGAGCACTTGGCTATTTATTCCTTCGGTAGTCATCACCGCCGCCCTCTCCGGCCAACCCAGCTGTGGAGTCCAGATTACATTACGCCTTCTCGGGTACTATAAGCGCGACGCCATGCGGAAGAAGAAGGTGTGCAGTACGTCGGAGAGACCGAAGTGTTGGAGCAGTGGGGGCGATGCGGCACGAGGTGTGGCGAAGAAGATCCTAAGTCTGCAGTGTCGGCTGGGAGCAGTCTGAGCCGGCGAGTCGACGACCACGGAACTCGAAGCGACGGGAAATGGCAGGCGGGGGAGCGCCGGAGAGGAGCTCGGCGATCCATCCGTCAGGTGGGATAATAGGAAGGCGCAGCTACGCTGACGCCATTCGCCGCGCTTCGCCGCAATCATCGCTGCCGCTACGAGGGACCATGGGCTACGCGACCTTCAGTCTGGCGTGGCCTCAGTGCCCGCTATCCAGGCATCCCTAACGCTGCATATCGGCTCACGGCAGACAGTCTGATAATTCCTACTTGTGCAGTGTTGAGGGGGGTCTTTGGTCTCGCTTGACTTTGTGTTCGGAATGCGTTGTTTGTTCTTGTCGCTGTTCATGCGGGTGTACCTGTCGTATAGGTCATTTCTTAGTTATTCAGCTGCTTACGTGATGTAATTAGCACTTGATTTTATTCGGTGTAATTCATGTATTCTTGATGTCTTGACCTCGTAGATGGAGCACACTGCATTCTTTACTCGTCGTATGTGTGAATTCCACCTTGAGCCCGGCTCGGCCGCCTTATCGCCTTGAGTTTGAGCGCTGTGTTGAATAACTTGTTGGTCGCATTCACTGTTCCCGCGTTTCGTTCCGCGTCCTTTCCTTTGTTTGACAGTTCCACCCTTGCAATTGCATCCGCAAGTTTGTAAATCCTGTGTCGAGGGTGTGGCAACCGATGATGTATTCGCGTATGTCACCACGTCATTATATTCGGTCTATCTCCATTTCTTTGTTGTCCGTTTCAGTGGGCGGCAGTAGTCATGAATTTTGTTTGACTATGCTCGGGTGGCTGTATATTTCTATCTTTTCGGGTTGATGGTTGCACTTGGATCAGTATACTGCGGAAAACTCAGTGGTTCTTTAGGCCGGCAGGTTAGAGTGGGTTGCGGGGATTTGTTGTGTTACACCTCGGGCGGTTCAGGCGCGGGTGGGGGGAGGCCTCCAGACGGAGGCGGTGGTGGGTGGAGCCAGACAATCCGCGGGGCCATGCGTCGTTGAGCGCCATTCCGGGTTCCTAGGCGTTGGTTTTGGAATCCCTGGATGTTCTCTCGCGGGATTGCATTCTGGCATCGGTTATTAGCGTGTTTACTTAGGATGTTACGAAGTTCGACCCGTGTCTTCCCGTCGCGGCGAATCTTGAAACTCCCATCTTATTTATCTCTATACAGAAATCAATTCTTAGTCTGCTGCGTCGTAATTTGGGGGAACGGGGGTGGGCTTGGGACTTTGGTGGACACACGATTGGTCGGATGCCGTGATAAGTGTCTGTAGTTTGGAGACAAGACACGGTGGCTCATCGCGAGATCGCCCCACTAGCTCTCCTGAGGTCGGTGTATCTCCAAGAGTGCGGGATTAGGATATTCATCGCGTCGAGCCCTTAGAACGATTGTCTGTCCCGGTGGGCGACGCGGTCGCGATTTGAGTTACGTGGCCGATCGCACGCCGGGCGGCCGAAATTCGTAACAATAGATGTGTGTGTGTGTGTGTGTGTGTGTGTGTGTGTGTGTGTGTGTGTGTGTGTGTGTGTGTGTGTGTATTGTATGGGTATGTCCCCGTCTCCCCCAGTTAAGCCACCTCTCGGCTCTTCACGTGCCATGCTTCCATGGCATTGCACGCCTGTGTAAATAAAAACAAAGAGCAGAGCACCCCTTCAATGATGTGATTTGACGTTGTTGTTGCTTTTGCAAAATAAAATTAAAAAAAAAAAAAAGCACTCCTCCAATTGACCTCAACCACCAGCACCTGATCAGAAATGAGCTGTATCGAAATAAAACCAGAACACGTGCCGAGGCCGGAGTCTATTGTGTCTGATGAAGCTGGCTGTGAAGCGCTGAAACGTTGCCCTGAGGCTGGGTTTGCTCTTGCTTTATTGCTCAAATTAGCGGAGTCAATCGAGTTTTTACTTTTCGTTGGAAGCACCTTCTTCTTCTGCCCCCAACTGCCCCAATCTTATACAAAAAAAAAAATATATTATATATATATACTGTACATACACATAAAAACACACAAATATATTGAGATATATATATATATTTATTTATATATATATATATATATGTACATATATATATATTGTGTCATATATATATATTATATATATATATGTTATACACCCACACAACACACATCACACACGACAACCACACACCCCCACACACGCGCGCTCTATTCGGGGATTTGATGAAGTCACAGCATCGGGACGAAAGCTCCCTGTTCAGAACACCAGAAATATGTATGACAAAAGCCATGTTTCAACCCTGGGTGGCCTTTTGTAAAATCCCTCTGAGTGCCTTGCAACACGAGCCAAGTGGGGTCGGGGTGACGACACGGAGTACCCATGTGTTAGGGTAACACGAGTTAAGTAGGGACGAGTGTTGTGCAAATCATAAGGGGCACAGAGAATGTCAAGCCACGTGAACCTTGAATAAAAGGCAACTGAATGCCACTCACAAAACTTCTTGCCATAAGCTCAAGGCCTGCTGCCATTGGCAAGTTTTTGGAAATCTCAGTCACACCTATTTTATGTCCATACATCAAACCCACCATATTTTAATCTGTACTGAGTTCGAAATAAACTGAAATTGTGTGATCAGAATATATTATGACAATGAAGAAAATGGTCACATTTCACGAGTTTTGGTAAAAGCAGAGTTGGCAACCGTCAAACTACTACAAGTGAAACAAAAGCCATCCGTCTCAGTGCAAGGATTCGTACCTTTGTAGATGATCTTGAACCCCAACGAGCCTGTGCTTTCATCCGTCTGTAAATGGAGCCACATCTGCTCGCTGATACTCACCACCAGGTCGGGGGTGCTTGTCCCAGTTAGGCTGGAGAGGAACCAAACAAAGAGAGGTGAGTGAGATTGCAAGGGAAATGCATGGGATGGTGGTTATGCTGGGGACAGTGTGAGGGTCAGAAACTAAATAACAGTACAACATGCAGGCTGACGGGATTGCCTAAACTGAGAGATAAGTACAATCACCTCAAAGCTGTCTCGCCTGGGTTTGAATCCAGACCCAGCTATAAATTGCCATCCCAATGTTTCACAGGCAGGGTGATTCATCATTGTGTGTGCCGTCCCTCGGGTGGACGGAGAACAGGCGTCCCATCTGCCAGCATTTGTTGGTGGACGTTCAAGATCCCATGGTGTCCTTTGCGTAGTGTAGGTGAGCTATCGCCGACACCCTAAACAAATTACAAATTCCTGCCCGAACCGGCAGAGGGAATTGTATCAGCGGCAAGGCCACACCCTCAGCCAATTATGCTACCCCACCAGCCTTGTGTTGCATCCGAAGAAGAAGAAGAAGTACACCGTGCGATGGTGACCTGGATAGGATTTTGCTGGTGACCTGAGCATTGACGTGAAGGTATTACAGATGTCGAAGTTCATTCTCTCTCTCTCTCTCTCTCTCTCTCTCTCTCTCTCTCTCTCTCTCTCTCTCTCTCTCTCTCTCTCTCTCTCTCTCTCTCTCTCTCTCTCTCTGCCATATGTTCATAAACGTTTATGGGTCAATATCTCCACAGCTGCAATGATTGCCCAGCCATGCTTTGTAACTCCTCTTTAGCATCGTAATTGAAATTAAATCACATTTGTAATCCATTGTGTTGTTAGAATGAGAGAGGTGCTTGAGGTGCAGGTGTGCACAGATGAACCAGTTTGGGTGATCTGTATACTTTTTTTCAATCACTTACACGTGTAGAATGCTGCCGGGATCCCCAACGTTTGGACCATCTCCAACAGTGAGAGTGTCGAAGCCTCGTTCCAGATCAAATTCTTCAAAATTGATCTGAATGACCTGGGAAAACAGGGAGGGCATGTGCGACTATGATTATTTGAACATTTGATCCCTGCAGGTAACTGGACTTTTGTATGATTACAAGTTGGAGCATCTGGCTAAGATTGGGTTCGTTAGACTTTCGTAAAACATCAAGAAGACTGATGTTTAAAGCTGCAGAAAAACAAAAAAATTGAGAGAGCAACACGGAAAGGTGGGCCAAATGACCTCCTCATTTCCTTGTTCACAAGGATGTATCAATAACTTTGGTGCAGGAGGAGGCCACTTGGCCCATCGTGCCTGTGCTACACCAACACCAGATACCATCACCCATCCACACATAACCTACCGACACAAGTCCTGCCAATATCCCTGTAGCTTGTTCCCCTCAATCTCCAATGCATCTCGGTGTTATCTAATTCCAATTTAAACTGATCTATCGTTTCTGCTGCCATAACCTTTCAAGGGAGACCATTCATGCATTGACTAATCTCTGACTTAGATCATCCAGAATTGTGTGACTACTCGTTACACTCAGTGTAGTCCCGTGGCAACTGAAGATCCTTCAGATTATAATTTCCCTTCTGAGTTTTAAATAGTTTGAAGAGTTTTAAAGTATAAGTTTTAAATACAAATATTTAAGCAATGACCTTGGAAGGAGGAAGTGGAGAGGTGAAACCAAGCTCCGCCCCTCTCCTGCAGAGGGGGGGGGGGGCACTTGACGTACAACACTCGATGTAAAAAAATGTAGGCACACAAAAAAAGACACAAGACTTAAAAAATATATACATATATATATTTGTATATAAAATCCTTATGATAATTCATGGACCAGTTTGTGTATTTCTTTGTTTTTGTTGTTGTGACAATCCTACAGTCAGGGCTGATTACATCCAGACTGGAGACAAAGGATCAGCATGACCCCAATTAATGGAAAGGGATGTTTTTAATTTTATCTTTGCTGGTGCTCTTGTGGGATATGTGTTTATATATATAGAGAGAGAGAGAGAGAGAGAGAGAGAGAGAGAGAGGAGAGAGAGAGAGAGAGGAGAGAGAGAGAGAGAGAGAGAGAGAGAGAGAGAGAGAGAGAGAGATATGTGTGTGTATTTCTATATATATATATATAGATAAACACATATACAGTCACCCCGCTTCATCGCGGTTCACTATCGCGCGTTTTCCCTTGGAACGTAACTAATTTTTTCTGCGGATTCCCCCGGTACATCGCGGTAATAATGTATAAAATATAAATTATTTAAGCAATAAATTATAACGCGTGGTGCTCGACCAGTCACACAACGCACGAACAAAGTTTCGCTTGTGAACTTCGAATATTTTCTACGTTTTTTCTCCAAGCCCCACGATGGCGCCCAGACGCCCTGCACCTTCGAAGGTTTCTGGCAAGGAACCGAAGCGCCAGAGGAAGGTGCTGGGACGCTCCAGGAGAAGGTTAAGGTAAAGGTGCTCGAATATGCTTCGGGAAGGAAAAAGGTTTGCCGCCGTTGGAACGAGCACTGCTCATACCCAGCACCCAAAACCGACCAGACCAGACTAGTCGATCTCCGGCACCTCAAACCCAATCACTGCCAAACCGACCAGACCAGACCAGTCGATCTCCGGCACCTCACACCCACTCACTGCCAAACCGACCAGACCAGACCAATCGATCTCCGGCACCTCAAACCCAATCACTGCCAAACCGACCAGACCAGTCGATCTCCGGCACCTCAAACCCAATCACTGCCAAACCGACCAGACCAGACCAGTCGATCTCCGCACCTAAACCCAATCACTGCCAAACCGACCAGACCAGACCAGACAGTCGATCTCGGCACCTCAAACCCACTCACTGCCAAACCGACCAGACCAGACCAGTCGATCTCCGGCACCTCAAACCCACTCACTGCCAAACGACCAGACCAGACCAGTCGATCTCCGGCACCTCAAACCCACTCACTGCCCAACCGACCAGACCAGTCGATCTCCGGCACCTCAAACCCAATCACTGCCAAACCGACCAGACCAGACCAGTCGATCTCCGGCACCTCAAACCCAATCACTGCCAAACCGACCAACCAGTCGATCTCCGGCACTCAAACCCACTCACTGCCAAACCGACCAGACAGTCGATCTCCGGCACTCAAACCCAATCACTGCCAAACCGACCAGACCAGTCGATCTCCGGCACCTCAAACCCAATCACTGCCAAACGACCAGACCAGACGAATCGATTTTTTGGGGAGGCGTCCATTCATCGCGGATTTTCACTTAGCGCGTGGAGGTTTGGAACGTAACCCCGCGAGAAACGGGGATTACTGTATATATATATATATATATATATATATATATATATATATTTATATATTATATATATATTATATATACAATTCACACACACACACGACCCAGAAACCAAACCCAATCCAAAAAAAATACATCTGGACAGAGGAAGGAGATAAGGAGACTTGGTGTGGAACGAGGAAGTACAGGAAAGTATAAGGAAGAAGGGTTGGTGAAAAAGAAGTGGGATAGTCAGAGAGATGAAGAAAGTAGGCAGGAGTACAAGGAGTGGCGGCGAAAGGCAAAGAGAGAGGTGGCAAAGGCTAAGAAAAAGGCATATGACGAGCTGTATGAGAAGTTGGATACAAAAGAAGGGGAAGGATTTATACCGATTGGCAAGACAGAGGGACCGAGCTGGGAAGGATGTGCTGAGGTTAGGGTGATAAAGGACGTAAACGGGAATGTGCTGACAAGCGAGGAGAGTGTGTTGAGAAGGTGGATGGAGTACTTTGAGGAGCTGATGAATGAAGAAAATGAGAGAGAGAGAGAAGGTTGGAAGAGGTGGAGATAGGTGAATCAGGAAGTGGGTGGATCAGTAAAGATGAAGTGAGGACTGCTATGAAGAGGATGAAAGTGGAAAGGCGGTTGGCCCAGATGACATACCAGTGGAGGCATGGAAGTGCTTAGGAGAGATGGCAGTGGGGTTGTTAACCAGATTGTTTAATAAAATCTTGGAAAGTGAGAGGATGCCGGAGGAGTGGAGATTAAGTGTACTGGTTCCGATTTTCAAGAACAAGGGTGATGTTCTGCCTCTCCGTTGGACCGATAGCATACAGCTAACCCCCAACCGCCAATGAACTTAACGTCTAACAACCATGCTGAGGCTTAGAGTTCTTTATTCTTGACGTTGGGTATGAGTTATGTGGTAATCGCTGTTAACAAAAACAAAAATAAAATGTATTATAGTAAGTTGAACACAGATATTACGGTGATCGTTATACATGTACAAGATCACTGATCAGAGTAACGGTTCAATAACAAATTAGAGTCACTAGATAGACCGCAGAGCTTACATTTGTCTACACATCAAAGTTGCAAGTTCTTTCCTATAGGTTGTTGTTGTAACACAATTGTCGAAGTTCGTCGGTAAAACGAGAGCATCGACGTTTCATGTCGACATAAAGTCACAGTACAAAATTCTGGTGTTGAACGATAAACAAAATGCATCACTCACACTGTTGTTGGCCACAGTCTGGCAATAAAACGCATTTTCAATCGCAGCGGGCAAAAAAGCACAAAGCAAGGCGACATTTTCTTTCTCAACAAGCGTGGTCATGGCTCACCGCCGTTTTTTCAACAAACGTAGTCATGGCTCACGGTAGGCGAGCCACAGGGAAGCAACAACAATTCTCAACAAGCATGACTATCAACCGGCACAGTGTGGCGGCACAACTCCCCCCTGACGTCTTTAGAGACGTCACACACAAAACCAAAATATATTAGAAAACAAGCAATCAAAAAAATGGCATCACTGATCCGTTGGAACATATCACAAATGAACACGGCACATATTCATTAACACCACAGGAAGCAACACGACCAATTCACTAATAGGTCGTCGTTGAATGACACAATCTTCCTTCTTGGCAACGCGGATGACGGCTTTGCGAATCCTGCCGTCTGAGCCGGGCAAGACTTGAGTGATGACTCCGACAGGCCAGTCATTGCGGACAGAATCCTTTTCCTTGAGGATATAACGTCCCCGTCCTCACTTCTTGTTTGTCTGCATCCACTTCCGTCGAACTTGGAGTGAGTGGACGTACTCGTGGCGCCATCTTGCGCCAGAACTCTTCTGCGAGGAGTTGAACTCTTTTCCACTGGATAACCGTATATGGTCTTTGATGTCCGCGTCGTAGAAAGGTTCAACAGGCGACCCCGTTTTCTGTGTTAATAGCATGTTGGGAGATAACACGAAAGGAGAATCTGGATCGGTAGACACGGGAACCAGTGTCGGTGTTCACAATGGCCATTACTTCCATCATGAAATGTTGTCAGCACTTCGTGGGTTAGATCCTTCGAAGCAAACTGTGCCATCATAGATTCAAAAGAACACGTTAACGACACCGATTTAGCCGTTTCCCAACTTCCCCCCATGTGTGAAGAATGGGGTGGATTAAACAGCCATTTCACACCACTGTTGTACAGGAATTCTTTTACCGGACCTTCCTCACGTTAATAGCGTCAATGTGTAGAGGTCTGTTGCGCCGAGAAAAATTGTGCCACGATCTGACCTGTATATGTACCACTTGTCCGCGTATGGCTTGGAGATCTCCTGAGAGCATTTATGAAAGAAGAAGAGGACATCCCTTCCACAATTTCAATATGTATGGCTCTGCTGGTTAAGCACGTAAACAGTATAGCCCAGCGCTTGCTACTGGCTGAACCACTCTTGTTTTTCTGGTCAGGACATTCCACGGGCCGAAGGCGTCGGTAGCTACATACGTGAAGGGCGCGCGGGCGTCACGCGATCGCGGGAGGTCTGACATCCTCTGCTGGAGTGGGCGTCCACGCAGCTTGCGGCATGTTGACGCATGGTGAATGAGGGAAGTTAACAACCTTTTACGCCTTGTGATCCAAAAAACCTGCTGCGCGGACAGCTCCCCTGTCAGTAGTCGGCCTTGGTGTTTAACAAGTTGGTGGGGGTGAACGTATCAGCAAGACAGCGACGTGATGTTTTCCAGGACTATGACGGGGTTTTTGCCTTGAAGCGCGTAAGTCACTGCGCCTTAGTCTTCCCCGACAACCAACAGCCCGTCTGCATTCAACGTCGGATCTAGCGGAAGTATTGGGGCTGTCTTTTGCAGAGGTTTGTTTGATTTCAACACTGTAACTCCGTTGCGTAGGCTTCCGATTGTACTTTGTGAAGAACAAATGTTTCTGCTTGTTCTGTTGTTCTACACTTTACCTTCCACGCAGCGTGCCACCCTTTGCATTCGTTTTGGCCTTTATACGAATGGAGGATATGTCGTTAACACGACAACAGCGCCGACAAGTCTCTTCCAGTCGGAAAACCTTTTAAACGTTCTGTACCAAGGCTTGTGGATGAAGAAATGTTCGTCGATTTGACATTGGCAGACGCCGAATTTTCTTTATCTTTGTCGGTTTTGACAGCGGGAACTGTTCCGTGTCGTTGACGTCTGTGTCGTGTCGCTGTGACGGCCCTGAAGCAGCTACTAGAGGTGAGGTTGACGCTGCGATGGTCTTGTAGCAACGTCTGCTGGTTCATATGTGAAGGCAATATTTCCATTGTGACATGTGGAAGTTTGTATGCGCTCGACACGATTTGCCACATACACGTAGAATCTTCTGGTATGGTTATACAGATACCAATACCACTTTACTGTCTGTGAGAAGTTTATTTCAGCAATGTCAACATCGAGCTGTTCAGAAACTGTCTCTGCGATTTGCACCGCAGCACAGCCGCACACAATCCAGGCGTGGAATTGTATTGCCGTGCTTTGGGGCAACTTTGTTTTTGCCCAGGATGAATCCAAAGTGCTTGTTACCGCTGACGTCCGTGTCTTCAAGTACGCGACAGCTGCGATATTTTCTCCGAGCATCGGAGAAAACGTGGACTTCTCTTTTGACAGTTTCGTCGGGCTTGGGCGTAGGTCCTGCGACTTGTAACTGTTCTAAGTCACTCAGAGAATTTCTCCAATCATTCCATTCTTTTCTTGGTGTGGAACAATGGCTCGTCCAGATTACAGTCTCCGTCATGAGATCTCGGAGAATTAATTTACCCTTGAACAATTATGGGGCGATGAAGCCTAGGGGGTCGACACACTGCTAATCGTAGACAACCCCCCTACGTGTTGAATGGTTTTCTTTGGTGTTGACTTCAAACTGAAGACATCGTGCTGAGGTCCCACACAAGGCCTAAGCTCTCTGTTTGCGGAAGGTATCTTCGTCAAAGTTCAGTTCTTGAGGTTTTTGCATAATCCTCAGAAGGAAATGACTGAGTACTTCTGGGCTATTTGACGGACAATTTGTGGAGGCGGAGGTTACGCGTTCGCCAGAGGCTTCTTGTGTGCAGACAGAAGTTGTACCGCTTGTTCCACAGATGACATGACGTCAATTCCGTCATCAACATAAAAGTGTGTTAGTACAAAGTTTGTGACGTCATCATTGGGTTTTTCTTGTCCAGCGACGACAGCTTTCCGGAGACCGTACGTGGCCACAGCGGGAGACGGCCTATTCCGAAGACATGCACTGTCATTCTATAGTCAATCAGCTCTCGGGGGATCGCTTCTTGCTACCACAAAAATCTGAGGTAATTGCGGTGTTCTTGTTTGCAGGAAACCATAACATGGACTGAATGGTCAGCTTGAAAATCGCCCTTATCAGAGCGAACCTTTATCAAAACACCAATAGTTATCATTGGTCAGATCTGGCCCTTTATAGCAACACGTCGCTGAGTGATACGCCGTTGTACTTGGAGGAGGAGTTCGAAAACGCCCCTATCTGAGTCGGTTATGTGGATGGTAGACCCGAAAAGTGGTAGATACCAGGCATTCCTCATTCTCTCGAAGGGGTGGCTATTCGTGCGTGTTTCTATCGTAACCTGCTTCATAAAACTCGACCATGTGTTTGTTTCTTTCTGGGTTTTTAATTGAGGCTGTGGTGCAAAGAACTAAGCTCTTTTGATGGTTCCGTTATTGTTAGGTAGCCGCTGTACTGTCTGCCTTAAACGCAGCGGTGCCACCCAATACTTTCAGGTGACGATGCATCTCATCTTCCATTATGAAATGAATTGTCTGTCTTAGTGGACGGCCAGATTTGTTGTCATTTTATTCACTTTCGGAAAATGTCTTGAAAATTGTACGTTTTTGCAGGTACAATTCTTCAACAAACGCCTTATGTTCATCATGGTGGGAAAAATGACGGACGACCCGTCCGGCAAAAGTTATTATATTCACCACAGGAACACTGTTTTATGAACTATTGCCGATACATTTCACCGATTATCGCCCAGCCAAGAGTTGTTTGGGCGAATGGAGATCTCTCGGGCCCGTCCGTTGTTCCAAAATATGATGCGCTTCTCGAATGTCCGGCCGATCAAAATTAATATCTCGGCGTCGCTGTTCCATTCGGGATTTCTGCAGCATAACCAGACAGGTGGCATGATGAATAGCGACATTGGGCGTGGCTATTTTCGTGACGGGCATTTGGAATTTCATCGCACTACGATTACGTAGGAATTGTATTTTGGGTTACCGTTCATTGGATCTATTGTTAGCCATGTGCACGTTTCCCAAACCCATTTGCGCTGCACCGCGGGCATGAGTGGTTGTTAGGGAATTTTTTCCCCGGATTCATCAAACGATTTGAAAATCTGATTTGGGAGACTTGACGCTTGCTCTGGTCGTCGAGGATTACGTAGCATGGATACTTGTTTGATTGTCACTGGTGCGTACTTTGGTCAGAATTGTTTTTACTGCATGATTTTACCCGGGGACACATCACCCAAAATTTGTGTTGCATTTTGGTCAGAACGTTGACGGGTAGCTCCCGCGTATCGGCGAACGCCTTATTGGCTGGCGTGGCGCTGTTGGTATCACCGTGGGCTTCTTTAGGGGCTGCCGCTTGTCGTATGCATTGCTGCTAACATGCTTTTGCCTTTCACACAGAACAGGATAATTTACATTTACATGTCTTTTGAACGTGGTCAGTTGAATACAGCACCCAGGAAACAATATCTTAATTTCTCCGCAGAAAGTCCCTTTTTTCGACAAGTGACTTCAATTTGAACGCTACGACAGTCGTTGAGGTTTATGTGCTGTTTGTGCAAAGGGACATTTGGCTGAAGTCGTCTTCTTGGAGAAGAGGTGCGATGGGCAGGAAGTTTGTTTACCTGTGACTGTCTATATCACTCTGACTGCTGCTCTGTGCAGCATTACTTTCGTACGCAAAACTAGGATCTTGCGTACCTGACTGAGTGTTCTGATAAACTCGCAACACATAGAAAGGAGGAGAAAACACCACATTATTTCTTTTTTTACCTGGACGCTGCATTGACTCCATTTTCCTGTTGTTGTAAGGCAGTTTATTGAGTATGGGGGTTACTCCTGATGAGAGTCAAATAGCTTAAAGAGTGGCGTTAACTTTTGATCTTCTTGAGAAAAGCACTTCAATATTAAGTGTATCTGACAGTCATACGTTGTTGTTGTCTTTGTTTGACAGCGCGAAAGGAAGCAAGTTTATGTTTGATTTGAGGCTTTCCACCATTTCCGGACTGCCCAAATCGCTCCTTCTAAGCACTCATATTCGTTTGTAAAGACTGAGAAATGGATTGTTGGCATTTGGACATTTTTAAGCTGACGGTCGTGTTTCTTTGATTGTGGACCTAACACTTAATCAGGAGGTCATCTCTTCATTACACGGCACCAACATCGTTACAACGCTGCCGAAGTCTTGCTTTCCACACTGTGTATGCTTCTGGGGTGTCGTTGATGTACACAAGCGTGTTTCAGCAAATCTTCTTTTCAGCATGATATTGTGAAAAGTCAGTGATCATAGGCATTGTATTATTTGCTGTGCTGTACCGCGCACAAATGAAGGGGCAAATTTCGGGTTCTTAATGTCACACGGAGGGTTTGAACTGTATTTATGTCTGTTACTCGTGGACAGATTGTAGCGTTAATAGCTCGGGTTATTTTAAATCAGGAAAGAGGGGTGATCAGGGTGTCTGGTTGTTGCAATTGGTATTAATTACTGGCGAAATTTGGCGTAAAGCCGGTGAGATATGCATTTTGCATATATAGTCAGTACGATTGAAATCAGGCAGTTTGGTACACTGGCGGATATGATGATCTTCCACATCTGTACTTATGTCGCGCTTTTTCTGATGTCTCCTGAGGTAGGTTGATATCGGGCGGCCATTTCCACCCTCAAGTTCGCTAATACTTGTCAATGGCTTGTAACTCCGCCTCAGTCTCGGCGACTTGTTTTTCAGATTGTAAGTAGGGTTAAAATCAGCCTACAATTAACATATAGATATAGATAGCTTAATTACTAGACATAAGATATTGCTGATTGGCTGATTCTGCGGCGGTCCAGGTTTGACTTTTGCGTAGTTCAGCCGCTATGTCTCTCAACTGCAGGCCAGCTTTAGCAGCAACGCGCTTTAAGCACGTTTTTGTTGCTTAACATAGAAAACTATGTTAGACAGTTATGAAGATTCTGAACCGCCTGAAATTGATCGTACTGATCGGTTACTTTCTGGGTGACTTTCTGAATGTTGATTGTTCTGGACGATGGCGTCGAGTGATACTGCGGACACTGTGTTGGTATCTGGACTGATTCCACGGGCGGGCGGACGCGACGTTTTCTCGCTTGCTGGTGCTGTGTCATTGGCCGAGTGATTTACTGTGCTTGGCCTAGCGATTACTGGTGCTTGGCCTAGTCGATTACTGTTCTGCCTTCTCCGGTTGGACCGGATAGATACAGAACACCCAATGAACTTAACGTCTACAACCGATGCTGAGGCTTAGAGTTCTTTATTCTTGCGATTGGGTATGAGTTATTTGGTAATACGCATTGTAACAAAAACAAAAATAAAATGTTATAGTAAGTTGAACAGTATTACGGTGATCGTTTATACATGCTACAAGATTCACTGATCAGAGTAATCGGTTCAATAACAAATTAGAGTCACTAGGAATAGGACCGCAGAGCGTACATTTGTCTAACATCAAAGTTGCAGTTCTTTCCTATAGGTGTGTTGTTGTAAACAATTGTCGAAGTTCTCGGTTAAAACGAGAGCATCGAACTGTTCATGTCGACATTAAAGTCACAGTACAAATTACTGTGTTGAACGATAAAAAATGCATCACTCACACTGTTGTTGGCCACAGTCTGGCATTTAAAACGCATTTTTATCGCAGCGGGCAAAAAGCACAAAGCAAGGCGACTATTTCTTTCTCACAAGCGGTGGTCATGCTCACCGCCGTTTTTTCAACAAACTAGTCTGGCTCACGGTAGGGAGCCACGGGAATAGCAACAACAATTCTCAACAAGATGCTAGTTCAACCGGCACAGTGTGGCGGGCACGATGTGATGTGCAGAGCGGGTTGGAAATTAACAGAGGGATTAAGTTGTTATAGCCACACAGAGGTGTGGGAAGAGTGTGGAAGCTCGGTTGAGGAAGAGAGTGACGTTTGTGGCAGCAAATATGGGTTTATGCCAGGAAGGCACCACTGATGCCGATGTTTGCTTTGAGAATGTTGATGGGAGAAGTAGGAAGGCCAGAGATATAATTGTGTGCTGTGGAGTATAGATCCTGAATAAATAA
>CM068961.1:69501797-69527400 GCA_035128595.1 Eptatretus atami
GTGTTCGCCCCACGCACACGCTAGCAGAGTCGTGCGCACGCGAGCACTGGCCACGTGCGTAATGGACAAACCACGCGCACTGTATGGAATGTGCTCGAAGGCAGACACGTACGCCGCTCGCGAAACATGCATGGATTTATCCATAACGATGTACCTATGTCCCTCGCTGGCAGCAGCGGGCTCGCCGCGGATGGTGAGAGTCTTCTCGTCTCTGCGGCCAGCGAGGCTGCAATCGAGCCGGGGAATGTTGTACAGTGCGGGCCACGTTGGCGTGCGCAGAGCGGAGGCGTTGATCAGCGCTGGTCGGACGCCCGAGCGGGCATGTGGGACCCTCGGCCGGTCGCCCGCGCATGGCCCGTGGGTTTTTCTGGGACGATTCGTGCGCCAATTTCGGTGTGAGCGATTCGTGTCATGTCGTGGAGTTGGAGCGAAATATGTTCGCTGTCTGAGATGATCTTGCCAGAAACGAAATGGTGCGGTTTCCGGCCAAGGTTAGCGGGCCACGTGAGGAGTCGAGCCAATCGGAGCGCCCGATTCAGGTGATGACGCTTCGCTTCGGGGTGGCCCTCCGCCCCACGCCGCAAGTCCTATAACGGTCGGAGCGGTCCCTCCGCCTTTCTCTCTTTCTATTTTTTCGCTCTCTCGATCTGGCCTCGCTCTCGCCTCGCTCTGCTCGACATCGCCACGACCTGCCTCCTGCTGCCTGGACTCCGCCTCTCTCTCTCGCCTCGCCTCTCTGCACGACCTGCCTCCTGCTGCCTGGACTCCGCCTCTCTCGCTCTGGCCTCGCCCTTGCCTCGCTTTGCTCGATGTTGACCCCACCCGCCTACCTGGTCCAGCATACCACTCCATTCACGCAATCTGTACTCCGCCCCTTCTCCACTCTAGCCCCTTCATGAACACGGTCTCCACACGCGCTGCTGAAGCCAGAGACGACGCGCCCACTGCCGGGTACCGCACCACGGAGCATGCTCCCCCTGAAACGTATTGGTGGCGCATTCATACAATTAAAGTACAAAGTTAACCGGGATCGTAGCTCAACTACTTTCCTGTTTCAATAATTTCTCCTCTTCGTGGTGTGGTGTGTGTGTGTGTGTGTGGTGTGGTGTGTGGTGTGTGTTGTGTTGTGTGTGTGTGTGTGTCCTGGCTCCTGTCTGCTTAAGGAAGAACTGCAGAAGATCGTTATTGTATTATTGTTATTATTTTTGCGTTGTCTGCTCTGTGTCCGTTTTGTAAAGTTGCTTGTTTATTTGCGCACCACACTCTCCCCCTATCTCTGCACAACAACACCAATAAATCTTGATCGTGCCACATACTTTCCTTGCCCATTGTAATAAATCATTATTATATATATAAATATATATATATATGCAGATCATCTTCTGGACTGCTTTTTTTTATAACCGTTCAGCAAGGGCGAGGCCTAAAAGTGGATCAAAACGGCCTCTTTCAGTGATCTCGGCTGCCGAATGGTGTATCATCGCTTTAGCCCCGTCCACGACAGACCTCCATAACGATTCCTGCTCAGTTGTTCGTTCAACATGGCACATGATGGACCTCCATGATTAACATGGTTGGGGGCTAGGGAAGCGTTACAGGCACGGAGGGAACGCTGGGAGCTCATAATCGCTTTTAGGAGCAAAAGGAGTGAATATTTAGCAAAAGGACGCTAATTGCCTATTGTCCTGAAGTTTGGATAAAGTCCGGAGAATGGAAGCGCTTGCCGATGTCGCCGTTTCCTGCGCTACCTCTCCCATGTGTCTGTGGTTGGTGTAGATGAGGTGATGATGTCGGAGGAAGGTGGGTCGTTCGGGTATGGTGGAGGAGACCTCTTGGTTAGCGGGTTGTGAGGTTTTCGGGTCTTGGGGCGTGATTTGGCGTGTATAATATCTTAATGCAATGTTAATTAACATGTGAAATAAAAACCAAGTGAAAGTAAAAATGTGCACAAATAAAGGATAAGGGTTGTGTACTTATGTCATCTTAAGGACGATTATGGGGAAGTTCAGTGAGGGAGGGGGGCAGTTTGGTCTTTGTGCGCGTTTCAAACGAGATTTTGGGGTGATACGCAAATTCGCTAGTGTCCACGTTGCACAGCGCGCGCCACGACGCTCGTAGGAGATTTACAATTACACCTTAAGAAACGGGGAGAAAAGAGGGAAAATCTATGCAACACTTTACCAATTCATTCAATCACATTCAATCCACCACACAAGGGGAAGGAACTACTCTGAACTTATATGAAGGAAATAATGACACTGAGGGAACTGAAACATAAGCAAGATTCCAACTTGAAGGCCATCCGGACCGCGCCGGAAGTCCGTTCTTTATTTTTCTAGTTCAGTTGAGATAACAACAACAATGAAGTTTCTGAATTGCAGGCACTTCAAACATACATTACATCTTCCCCTTCAAGATGGAAAAGAACAATGAACAAGTTATTGTTGCATGAGCAAATAGTACGGAACTCAAACCAATGCAGTGAGAGAAATAGAATCGGAGGTCATAAACAAAATGAACGCGGAAAATAAATGGAAGCATTGATCACTTGCAAAGTCCAACTCGGTCCCAAAACAAAACAACAAAGCAAACACTTCATCCACATTCCCTTGCAACAAATCAAATCCAATTTAGTGCAAGGAAATATCCAAACTTAACAGGGGTAACATTTACAGTTCATCACAAGTCAAGTCTGTTTGTTTGACGACTGTTATGACCACTTTGAGTATGAGTTACGCACGGGGTAACTGGACGAGCTGAAGACACTGACGGGGTGACTGCTCCATCTGGCTCACCCAGATCTACAGAATGTGCAGTTTCACAAGCTGGAGGCTTCAAGTCTGACGAACAGCTTGAGCCATCCATGGGTCTCACTGGTAGTGTTATCAGTATCAACGAAAGACCGATCGAGAGTAACACCCTCATTGGCTACACTGGTGCTCTTGTGTAAATGTCAACGGTTACTGCAATAAGTGTCACCCATTTCTCGGGGTCGAATAACGTATGAATGCGACTCAGAATGCTGCTTCACAATCAGAGCTGGTATGCACCTTTTGGAACGCATAGGAGGCTCCATTCTAACTTCATCTTTCTGATGTAATAGTGGAAGATCTTTGAGTGAGTGACAATCATTGTAGAACTTCTGTTTTGCTGTTTCCAGGTCAAAGCGCCTTTTCACAGCATCAAAGTCATAAGCTATAGGCACCAGAAGACCTCGGGCAATGGGAAGGGTATTCCTCGGACGTCTTCCCATCAGTAGTTGAGCCGGTGATAGATGAATGCCTTCCAGTGGCGTTGTGTGATAATCCAGCAAGGCCAGGTGCTTGTCTGTAGATTTTTGCCAGAGTCATTTTACCGTTTGTACAGCTCTCTCTACCTCTCCATTTGAATGTGGAGATCTGGGGCTGGACGTTCTAAGAATTATTCCATGATCTTTGCAAAATTTCCTCAAGTTGTGAGTTATCGTCCCATTATCACTCTTTAGAGTCTGCTGTAGATGATCTCAAATAAACTGTGCATTTTGCCGCTCAATAGTTGTATTGCAGCATAAATCCTTCACTTCATCCCCCTCAATGAATTTGGAGTAATAATCAACTGTTATCAGGTATGTCTTCACATCAAACTGGAACAGGTCTGTCCCAATTTCACTCCAAGGTAGATTTGGTGTTCGAGTTGGTTTCAGGGGTTCAGCAGGCAGGCAGTTTGGATAGGCTGCACATTTGGAACAGTTCTGAACAGTTTGCTCTCTGTCCGCATTCATGGAGAAGCAGTATCGAACCTCCCTAGCTAATTGCTTACACTCGACTATTCCAAGATGCGATTATGAATCAGGCTCAGCATGCGGAATCTCAGAGTAGGTGGTATGATAATTTGCATGCCTTTGTATATGATGCCATCCATAACCGAAAGTTCACTCCAGGAATCCCAGTATGGTCGAAGATAGAATGATACATCTCGCCTGGCCTCTGGCCATCCGTCAAGAATCATGGACTGCAAAGGACCGAGTTCTGACTGATTAGCTTTTTGAAGATCCGCATACCTCTCATCAGAGATGGATAGAAAGTCCAGCATTGAAATATTCCCCAAGTTGTCCAGTTCTGAGGAGTATCTGGCAGGTAGGCTCCAGAAAGGGTGTCTGGAAACAGCATATCCTCTCCTCTTCTGTAGTGAATGTTGAGGTCATACCTTTGCAATCGCAGTAGCATGCTCTGCAGTCTCATGGGAGCGCACAGCAATGGCTTCTTGGCGATCATTTCCAGAGGCTTATGGCCATTAAAAATGGTGACTGGTTTCCCAAATATATAACAATGAAACTTCTTGCAGACATCAACTCTGGATAGCATCTCCTTCTCCATTTGTGCGTACCACGTCTCCGTGCGCGTCTTGGAACTGTATGCGACGGGTCAGTTGTCCTATAAGAGAACTGCACGAAGTCCACTTCGGTTAGCATCACAGTTAATCTCAACTGATTTGTGAACATCAAATTATGCAAGAACAGGTGGAGAACAGCAAAGTTCCTTCAGTCTCTCAAATGCTCTGGCTTGAGCCAGTTGCTATTGATATTCAACATTTGATTTCAGCAGCTCGTCCAACTTGGAGTGGAGCTAACTCGTCACTCATCCGAGAGATGAACTTTGACAGATACGCGATAAATCCAATGAAGCGCCTCACAGCTTCCTTATCAGTCGGAATTGGTATCCTATGAACTGTCTCAGCTTTTGCTGGATCAGGAGATAATCCATCAGCAGACAGTATGTGTCCTATGTACTGTACCTGTGACTGGTGGATTTTGCACTTCTGCAGATTCAACTTCAGATTGTAATTTGTTGCTCCCTCAATAACCTTTTTCACAATTTGATCATGCAACTCCACATTTGGACCAGCTACAAGAATGTCATCCATGATCGCGAATGCTCCATCTATGCCTTCAATCATCTGGTCCATAATCCTCTGAAAAATTTCAGGTGCACATTTCAGTCCAAAAGGAAGCCGAAGCCATCTATACCGACTGAATGTTGTATTGAAACATGTCAGATAGGATGATTCCTTGTCCAGTTTGATTTGTAGGAACCCTGACTTTGCGTCAAGCACTGAGAACACCTTGACATCAGGTATACTTGCAACGACCTCCTCAACCATGCGCATTTGATGGTGCTCCCTCTTGATGACCTTGTTCAGATCAGATGGATTGACAGATTCTCAGTTTGTCCTTTTCTAAGAGATACCACTGTTGAGCTGACCCATTCAGTTGGTTCATTAACTTTGACAATGTATTCATCGGATTCCATCTCCCCCAGTCGGGTTTTAGTATGTGGCAAGAGGGAAGCTGGTTGTCGCCACGAAGCGTGTACTACTCCCTTCACACCAGATTGCAATTTAATTGTAGACATGCCTGGCAGAGTTCCAGTAGTTCACACGAGGTCCGGATATTCCTTCAACTCAGCAAGAATATCACCGGGGTCCACTTCAGTTTCAATGGAATCAAGTCTGATGATCAGACCCAGAACTTCAGCTATATCTCCGTATATTATGTTTTCCTGTGAGAGAGTGACCATTTCAAATGTTGTGGTGAATGTCTTGCCACGGTACTGAATAGGAAGATCCATGGCTGTGATAGGTTTTATCCTGTAATTCAAGTAGGTGCAAAATACCTTGGCTAATTGACAGAGTTTGTCAGTGTGTGTGAGATGCAGATCATCAGATAGTGTCCTTGTGTTGCAGTGAGCTCCGGTATCGATTCTGAAGGTCACTTGCCTTCCTGATACCAAGAGAGTGCCTCCATTTATCACCTCGTGATGCCACCGTTGTCTGCAATGCACCGATCCGTAGAATTTGCCCATTGGTTTTATCTGTGTAATCGGTTGTATCAGCACAAGCACCATCCAACTGTGTTTCAACCGAATGTATGCTGGCACGTCGACGGCAAGCTGAAAGCTGCAAGCCAATGGTTTGGTTTCTTGCAGGAAGAGCAGGTGGATCCAATTGCTGAGCATTCACCATGATTCCATGCTTGGTTAGGATCCTTACCACAGCAGTGGCAGCTGTCCTTATGCTGGAGTCGATTCAGGGTTGATCTCCTTTGTGATGGCAATTGTGGTGCTGGGTTCAATTGTGGTTTCGGACTCGCTTGTTTGTAGTGTAATGTGGCTACACTCATGTCCTCATCACGGATAATGCGAACTTGAGTCCTTGAAAGCTCATATTGCTGACCCACTTGAAGAGCTTTGGCCAGCGTAAGTTCCTCACCTCTGTCTAACAGGCGCTGCTGGACCTTCTGCCCATAGACGCCTTGGATAACCACATCCAAGCGCATAATCTTCAGCTTGCGCATACTCGCAGTCCAATTGAATGAGACACAAGTCCTCAACAAATTTGTCAAACGATTCCTCGGAGCTTTATTTCCTCTTGAACAGCTGATGCCTCACGATGCGCTTGTTTTTTCAGTGACGAATATACAATTCAAATTTATCCAGAACTTTGTTGGGGTCATCCTTCTCACCTTCAATCCATCCAAAAGTCTTGTATATCTCTCGTCCTTATTCTCCGATCCATGTTCCAAGCCAGCCTGCCTTGCTTTTGTCAGGCAGATCAGCCAAAGCACCGTCAAAAACAAATCCAACGTGATATCGAAATCTAACAAATTCCTGATATAATGAAGCCGGATCCCAGTCAATTGTGGGGTGCTCAAAGTTAAGGGATGCCATTGTTTATGTATCTCAGATACCAGATTCAGATGGCACGAATGAACGGAGTTATTTGCAGATCACTTCTGACACCATGTAACATACGCAAGACTGCAGCTTCTCGGCCATCCAAACTGCGCCGGAAGTCCGTTCTTTATTTTTATAGTTCCAGTGAGATAACAACACACAACAACACGAAAGTTGTTTCTGAATTGCGGAAACCGTATATTGTGTGCAATTGCCTTCAGGGCCGATTCCAAGAACCTCAACAATATATATATATATAGATATATATAAGATAGACATATAGATATATAAGATAATATAGATACCGGGTGTAGTGGCATGCGCCTGTAATCCGGCTACTCGAGGCTTGGGTTGGAGGATCGCTTGAGGACGGAGCTCTGCACTGGGCCGCGCTATGAGAGGGTGCAGGGCAGCCCGGAATCACGGCGAAACCCAATCCTTATCCCTGTGTCGTAAGAGGCGACCAGGGTTGCGTCAGGAAGGGCATCCGGCGTAAAACCTGTGCCAAATCAGTATGCGGATCATAACGGATGATCCGCTGTGGCGACCCTAACGGGAGCAGCCGAAAGACGAACAACAACATATAGATATATAGATATATCGATATATATATATAGATAGATAGATAGATATATAGATAGACATATAGATATCTCTATTATAATACAAGCTTGCACACTAAAACTTGGCTCGCAGTCACACGATCCCTCTGAAATTGCTGTGGCACTTGGCGGACATGCCGACATGTTTGGGAAGTCTTGGCGTTCCATAGTACCACTTGCATTTTGCACAATGCGTATTTTTGGTCATTCCCCGTGTACGGTCTGTCGTCTGCTACCAGCTATGTTGTACTGCTATCCCGTGCATGTGCACGGGTATGCTAGTATAGATAGATATATCGATATATAGATACAAGCCGGTATGGGTAGGCGACATGGGTGGTCGCTATATAATTGCATACTAGTCATACAGTTTTTGACGGATCGGGCTGAAATTTTTTGACAAAGAGGTTGATTATAGTGCGCATAAAAGCGCAGAGGCCGATTTTTGATTTTCGAAAAAAAAAATATATAAATATTTTTCGGATTTTTTCAAAAATTTCAAAGTCCCGTTGCTAGGCAACGTGGTGTCCATAGCAACGGTGCTCAAAAGCATACAACTAGATCCTGGTATGAACCTACCAGGAAAGTTTCATCAAAATCGGTTGACTCCCCTGGCCTCCAGAGCTGTCCATTAACATACATACAGACAGATGGAAAACCTGAGAATAACGGTAGTCTAGCGACCACCCAATATATAGATGTATAGATAGATATATAGATATAGAGATAGATATATATCATTGCGGAAATGATCTTTCAGAGTTAAATAATCATTTGTATAGCGTCAGTTATTATGTCTACCACCGAAGGTGAAGGAGGTTGTTTTCACCTCTTTCTGTCTGTCTGTGTGCATGATATCTCAAAAAGTTGTGGACGGATTCTGATGAAATTTGATGGACAGGTTGGATTTGTGACAAGGATAAACTGATTAGATTTTACTGAAGATCCAGATCCGGATCAGACTACTAGAATTTTTAAAGTGATTCTTCACCATTGAGAGATCGGGCCAAAAACGATATATAGCACTATATCTCAAACAGTTTTGGACAGATTCGGACGAAACTTGGTGAACATGTTGGGTGTGTGACAAAAAAATTCCTTAAATTTTGGTAAAGATCCGAATCCGAATCTGGATACGAGTATTATTTAATTTTTGAAGTGATTCTTCACCATTGAGAGATGGGGCCAAAAACGATATAGTACTGTATCGCATGATATTTCAAAAATGTATTGGGCCCGATATGTTCTCGTAGATCAGGCATTACGTGGCGGAGGTGTGCTCTCTAGTTTCTTGTGTGTTTATGTGTGTACACATATATCATATGTATTATATGCGCGCGCACACACACAAGTTTAAAACCACAATGAAAAGAAACTTGGGCAATAAACAAATCTTTTCCTTCCATATGAGCAGACTATGCAGATGAGGTCCCACAATAGCGACCATGGATAAAGTCGAAGGCCACATCATGTTCCAATAAATAATAATAATGATCGTGATAATAATAATAACAAGCAAAATAAAAAAGCTCCACAGTTATGGGTCAGGATAAGGCAGGCACATTACCATCTGGTGATTTCCAGTGACACATAATCAATGCAAATGAACCAACTTGCTCTAACAAACCCTAACAAAATTCACTCATGTGAATGGCATGTTAGCATCAGAGAGGCCTGGTGCGAAAGTGCCCCAAATTAGGACGCTATGCAGATGAGGCCACACCGTGGTAACTGTGGAGAGGATTTTAATTTGTTTCTGCGGAAGCTTAACGAGACTCGTGTCAAAACTACAGCACTCGTGGGAAAGTCATGCATTAGCACCAGCTATACAATGTGCAGCCAAACCAGTGATAAATTGATAAAAGTGATGCAATCACCTCATTTGAAAACTAATATTACAGGACTACTTTACCGGCTCCAATTATTCGCACCTTTTGAAGTCAGCCAGGGAATGTTTTTGGCCTGTCTTTGACGAACACATTGGTCGGCCTAACGTTTGATTGAAGGCGGCAGGAATATGTAATTTGTTCGGGGTGCTGGCAATAACTCAAGTACTTTTTCCAAAAGACACCAAGGGATTATTAACGTCCACCAACAACTACTGCTGGCAGTTGGGACGTTCGACTTGACATCCTCCCAATGGACTTCACACACATCAATGTATCACCATGCACGTTAACAGTACCAGAGTGAGAGTTTATCGCTGTGTCCAGATTTGAACCCTGGCTCGACAGCTCAAAGGAAAGTGTGAATACCTCTAACCTATTCCACCAGCTCCAGTTAAAATATTTAATCAACTCGATCTTAATGTAATGAAGGTAGTTTATCGACCTTGCAATGAAATTTAATCAACAAATAGATGTCAAATAATTTCTAATTCTACCTGGGAATTCAGTACAAATGCACAAAAATTATTCAATCAAAAGTCATGGACACAAATGTCTTTCATTACTGTTATTTGAGGGATAGATGTCCCATGCTGTTTGATGACACAAATTGCTCTTCATATAATAATTGCAAGGATTCAGTGGTTGTATTGACCAAGACGGGACTGCAAACATGGGCCATCGGTATTTATAAGAATTTAATGAAACTCGGCAGAGATCCATGCTGTGGTTGACTCTTCGCTTATCGATCGTGTTGTGGATCACACCTGGCATTAAAGTAACGTTGTAATTACTCCGGCAAATTGATGTGTGGCTGTAACACACAGGAGAGGCATCTCCGAGGGCTGATGGGATAGCTGAGAGGTATGCACACTTGTCTGAGCTAAGTAAGCTCTCGAACCTGAGATTGAATCTCAACCAAACTCTAAACTATCACCCTGGTATTTTGCAGGCAGGACGATTCAATGTGTGCGCCTTCCCTCAGATGGATCTTAAACTCAGCGTCCTGTCTACCGGCATTAATTGGTGGACATTAGTTGATGGGCATGGTGTCATTCGTTAAGAGCAGGGAAGCTATTGCCAGCACCCTGGCAAAATTCCAAATTCCTGCTCTAATCTACAGGGGGCACTGCATCAACAGCACAGCTGCACTCCCAGCAAACGATGATACCCTCAGCTATGTGCTACATAATAAAGACAAAGAAGGAATCCAATTATATACTGTATTATATATTATAAAAGGAGCCGTGTTTGGCTGTCTGTCCATTTGTCATGTTTGAAATTGAGAACGGATGAACGGATGTTAATGAATCCAACGACAGTGGATTTAGGGAACTCCTGGGAAGGTTTGTGATGCTAACAAAAAAAAGAAGAAGAAAAAAGGTCGGATTGTGCACATTGGTACACACGGGCACATGTGGCAAAACTACAAACACCAACTTGCGATGCTGGTTATCCCCGCATGGAAGGCAGGATCTCCCAGGAATCCTTTTTTACAGAGAGAGATATATATATATATATTGTATATATATATATATATAATATATATATATATATATATGTAGATACATACATACACATATTATTGAAACATGTGGAGTGTGACGAGCACTCCCCAATCTCCATTGGAGATTGGCTTTGCGGTTTTACCATGTGAGACATAATCCACGGCGATGCTCACCATAACAGTCAGGAGGTTGTTTGATGTATGTATTATATATATACATATACATATACATATACATATACATATACATATACATATACATCGTAAGTTGTCCAGTGTTCCTCCGACAATTGCTGAAGCATAAGAAAAGACACCACGGGATCCTGAATGTGCACCGGCAATATATTCGGGCAGGATGAGTTCCGAGCATAATTTCCCATCCTCACGGGTGGCACAAAAATTATGTTGGATATAAACTTCTTCCAGTTTTTCAATGTAAGTAAAATAGTTCTAAAGGATACTTAGTGCCCAGTGTAGTGACAATGACATGCTGCCTAAGGCAGAGAAATGTGGGTTAGGATATAATTTCTGCAGATGCGGATATAACTTCTTCGCAAACCACTATCTACTGTTCAACTAGCAATCAATGGTATTTCCTTAGATGGAAACCGTTTCATTTTTGAAGCTTCTCTTTGTCATAATTCAAGACAATCTGAATGGAAATCAACAGGTCAAGCACATAGCAATGCTTCTCGACGTTTGTACACATTGTGTAAGCTCAAAAAGAATGGTGTGAAAGTTTGAGATCAAGTAATAACAGGCATGAGAGTGAGTCTAAAAAAAATTAGCTGAAAAAAAACGATGGGCCGAGGCGAAAAAATTTTTAGGCGGAGTTCGGGAGCCGCCCAGGCCCCCGACGCTAAAGGTTCCAGGTGTTCTCACCTGCATTCTACTGCATTTCCTGGTCCCTTTTAAGAGGATTGTGTATAGTGTTGTCCTTGTTAACAGGGTAAAGCACTGAAGACATGAAATTCATCTTGCAAATTATTAATCAATGTTGTAATGTAAATTGTTGTCAAAATTCATTGTACAAATCATGAATCAATCTGTAGGATAATATTCTTTCATTGTCTTTATAGCAAATTAAACAAAGTTGACAATAATTGATACCAAGTTGCATAATAAGTTGACAATAATTGATAACAAGTTGCACTAAAAGTTTGCATAATAAGTTCACAATTGGTAACACTGTTGCATCCACTAGTTGTTGAGTTCTTGAGTCAATAATGTCGACAGCCGCCTAACCACTGACATTGTTCATTCTTTGTCTTTTGGTTCGAGTTGTGCTTTTTCTTGCTTGCACGTTGGTGGAAAGTCTTGCCTTCTTTGCAGCCTTCTCAGTAAGTTCTTTGGTCTTGCGCTTGGTCAACTTACTGAGAGCAGCTGCACCCACTTCTCGCCTTTTCTTCTTCTTTGTCCTCCTGTCTGCCAGTTCTGCCTTGTAGGTTTTGTAGGCTCCCCTCATGTTCTTGCAGGTCTAGGTCTATGGGACTGTGCAGTTTGTCAGTCCTACTGTAGTACTCCACTGCAGTTTTTCCTGATGATCGAAGATTGTACTTGACACCCATCACTGCGCTGTAGGTCTCCATGTTTAGTCGGTGTGATCTGACATCCAAGAACTCCCATGAGATTGAAGGCACTCTCAACTTGTGGCCCATGGAAGCAGGACAGCAGAGCCTTCACCATTCTTGAGAGAAGGGGTACTTTCCACCTTCAAAGACCTTGGTCCACCAGTCGTCGATGCGAGCAGACTCATCTTCCTGAGCTGGTGGCAGGCTAGAGTCGATCTGGAAACTCCGAACCTCCAGTTCAAAGGCATCACATTCCTCTGGTGCAAGGACATTTGTCACCAGGTGTGGCAACTTCAGGAGCTGCTCCTGGCTGACAGTGTGCCCTCTGCTGAGTGGATCAATTGCTGAGGCACTTCTGAGGACAGCATTATGCAGGGGCATTTTCTTCTGGAGGTACTTCTCACATGTCACATAGGCTTCTCACACTCTGCAAGAAGTCATGCACTTCTCCATCTCCACTACGGGCAGTGTTGACAATCTCAGACACACCAACTCCAAGAAACATCTTCTTCACTTGTAGCAGGTTGGCTTTCTCATCCAGGTCGAGGGCCTGAAGTCTCTTGCCTGAGGATGGCAGCTTCTCAGTTTGACAAAGCAGGCCATGAACTCTCGGACAAGGTCCACCTGCTGGTCATTGAGCTTGTGGATCAGTGGGGCCTTCATTCAAACAGGAGGACGTACTTCTTCAGCAGCGGGAACACTGATGTATAGAACATCAATATCAGTCTCATCAATTTCTTCTTGTGGAAGACTCGCTGCAGTATACGCTCCTTTCGTGCCTTGCCATCTTTGGTCATTATCTTCTTCTTCAGAACATCATGGATCTGGCGTATTCTCTCCTTGGCTTTTGTGTCTACGTGCCTGCGATGGTAGACCTCCACAACCCGTGACAAGTAGTTTGTGCGATCAGCTTGAGAGAGGAAGCCAAAGTAGAAGACAACAAAGGCATCCCACAGCCGCAGAGTGTCAACACTGACATCATACACAGAGAGCCACCTGTGACTGACATACCGCTCTGGCATGGTATACCTGACACCAATCAGCCCACAGATTTCCTGCAAGAACTGCTTTAAGTCAGGTGACCACTTGAAGTCATTGTAGATGTCAGAGAGCATGCGCTCTGCGAAGTTGTCGAATGGGTTGCTCAGCTTCTTGGACGCATTGTGAGCATGGTGACAGGAGTCCCCATCTATGTCCAACATGTGTGGGGCATTGCTTTCCTGATGCGAACTTCGACTCCTGACTTGGATCCCCGCATGACTGAGCAGGAGTCCATGAGGATGGATATGCAGTTCTTCACGGTAGCTCATACTTCAACAAGTCAACCAGTTCCTGGTGCAACGAGGCACTGTCCACTTTGATCACAACAAGGGACTCTAGATGCTGCACTATGACCTGCTTATGCGTGGGCTGTAGTAACTGGCCAGGACACATAAGACCCTCTGATGGTTTGTGCTTGTTGACTCATCAATGTTCAGAGAGAAGTATTCCCTCTGCAGTGCTGATATCAACTGGTGATGTACGGTATGTCCTAGTCAAACCTAAGCTTGTAGGAAGCAGATGTCCTGTCCATTGTGAGCTGACCAAGGCCTTTGCATCCAGGTTGAGTGCTTTGGCCAGGCTTATCAGTTCAGGGGCAAGGCTGAATGGTAGGGAATGCTGTGCGAGGAAGGCAAGGACCATGGCTTGAGCATTGGATACCCTGTCCCCTATTTGTACAGCAGGCATCGGTGTACAGGGGATGGGGGCAGTAGAAGCAGCAGTGCAAGAGGTAGCAGAAGGTGAGGAACACCTGGAGGAAAAAGCAAAACCCAAAGCCAATGCAGAGTAAAAAAAGAAAGCCAATCACCATTTATAATACGTGCTTCAGAAAGTGAATACAGTGACCGGTACAGTGATTACACTAAGCCTCAGACTATTAGTCATTGCCAGGTGCTATTGGTGGTAAACAAGATTGACCCAATTCTGAGTTGTGGCTTGCTTGCCAATTAACATAATTTATTACTGTAGTGAAAGTGCACCACACCACACTACACTACATTGACAGCATAGATGTCTACTGTGTACATGTATACTGATAACTGTACATGTATAAAGCCCAAGGCTATATTATCAGGAAGACTGTAATTGGATGCCCGGATTCTGTGAATATCACGATGCTTCTTGCTCTCCGCATGGGATTCCAATGACTTGTACCCACGTCCTCCATAAACAATCTCCTTTGAGCACCATGTGCATACAGCCTTTCCTGGCTGGGCTATCTTTTGAATGAAAGCCCCACAAGCCACCGTACCGCATAGCATACGCTCCAGCCATTCCCACTTCCAGGAATTCTTGCAAGTCTTGTCAATTAGTGCAGCCAAACAAGCATCACAATCCGGGACAGCCTGCGGTAATGAATGCGGCCATGTTTTAGAAGCGACCTTGGCCTTGCACACTCGGAACACCATGCCTCGAGCTCGATTAATGCTGCTGTGACAGTTTCAGGAGTAATGCGGCGAGGTGGTCCGAATGTTATGTTAATGAATCTGCAATGATGTCAGTGCAGAGTGCCGGAATCTGTATTAGGGACCTCGGAATACTTTTTTATAAAGATCGTCGTGGCGTGAAATCACTCCCAACAATTGACTTAACCCCCCCCTATACCCCTATTTTTCTCAACGGATTTGTGCTTAACTCAGGAACGTTCCTGGCTGAATAAAAATCGCGGAATTTTCTCATGCCGGAAATAATCTGCAAGATGGACATCTGCCCTATCTTCGAATTTGGAGCACCTGTATGGAGTTCAGCTCTCACCATATCCCAAGTTCATGATATCGAGCGTGTCCAAAAGAGAGCTTGGCGAATGATCACTTTTCCAAATCATCTTCCCGAGGCCGATCTTTTACATGCTTTCGATGCTGCTTCCCTTGCTGATCGTTCCATTAAACTCATCACACACTTTGCTAATTCTGTATTTGTCTCCAGTCGTCACCGCCACCTTTTTCGTCAAACTCCACAATTGGTATCTGGACACAGTTTAAGAAACTCAAAACAAACTGATATACTGCAAATCTGAACACAACAATACAAACCATTCCATTCCTTGCCAATATGCTAAATATTAATATCTGAACTATTAAAACGTTTCTTTGTTTGTATCATTTTAGTCATTGTCCATTTTTAATCTTGTTTGTTGCTTGTATATTGTCTATGTTTTTTGCACTTTCAATTATTAATTATTAGCTCTGAACCTTTTTTCGATTTGAGTTTTATTGTTAATGTGCTTACTTTTGGTTTTATTTTTGTAAATTTTCATGATTTTTCAATTAACTATTAATTGAATTATGTTAAACCTATCGAATAGCAGAATTCTCAGTTTTTATATTTGATGTTAATTTCTACTTGTGTATTTTTATCATTTTTTTTGTAAACCAAATATCCTTAGTCTTCAAACTTTTTCTTTGGTGTTTGATAATAAAACAGAACTTACTACAATTCTTATTACGAAACTACGTGGAAAACTCTGACCCACTTTCAATGAGAAAATTCCCAATAAAACATTGTTTGTTGTTGATCATATGATTGGTGGCCAAAGCAGTAAATCTGCGACAATCCTAGTTTCCTTAATGTTTAAGAGACTTGTGTGGAAATTTTCCAAGAAAAGAGCATGTTTTCGGGAAGAAAAGCATGTTCACTTCTTTTCGTATCGAGATCAATACATAAATGATTGCATGTATTCCCACGTGGAATACAAGATTAATTTACATTTTATCATGTGTGAACGAAGCTGAATATCATTTTTCAAAACATCGCATTCAAAATTTTATTATCTATTCACCCGCTACACAATATTTACCACGGACCATAAAGTGGAAAGGTAATAACATACAGGGATAATCTACATATTAAATATGTAACATGTGGAAGCACCTTCCTTCATCCCAACTCCCTCCCAAATGTATTATCTCATCCCCCTCATTCCCTTCCCCATATTCCTATCCTCTTCAAACCTCTTTTCCAATTTCTCCCTAAATTATGAACCCTCCCCTTTCTTCCTTAACCTTTCCCTTTCCTTCTTTCTGTGATATACTTTCTCTGAGTCCACTCCATCCCTTCACTTTATTGTGTGTGTGTGTGTAACATGCAGATGGTCTTAGACTCAGGAAAAAGCTCATGATACCTGCGTCATATCCATATTGGAATATTTTTTAACCAAGCCTATCGGTATACTCCACTTACTACACTGAAAATATTCACCCAAATTAACTTCCAGTTAAAATGTGTACCCCAATAAAACATCTCATTGAATGCATTAGATGAGTCTACTTTGCCACAGCACCAGCAGAGAAACTTATTATTTTCAGAAAGTGGTCATGCGAAGGATATTGATAACCTGCAAAATACCACAGTCAAGGTACCATGGGGTTTGTAAGTCACATAATTGGTGTCAGATTCAACATGCTCCAAAGGGCAGTATACTTCATGATACCCAAGCAGAATGCAGTTGAACCTCATCATACCAAAACAGTTCAGATTGAATACAGACTAAGCAACCCTGCCACATCTTGCCAAACGAGGACATCTCAGGTAACCCAGCTTTCAGGTTATACATAAAAGAAGAGGTTCTCCTCATGCCCTTGTGGTTACACAGTCATTTGTCTTCCCCACCCACTCACCTTCCCGGGTTGCACAGCTTGTATGGTCCACACACACTGAGCACTATTATCGTATTGTACTGGAAAGTTGGGGGACACGATGGTGCCGCTGGGCCCGAATCTCGCTGTACCGCACGTAATTGCTACAACAGGGAAACACAAAGAGGTATGAGGTGGCTTATCGAAAACGTGCTCGCAATTAAAAACAGGCTGTGATGAAGTAAGTGACATGACTGTGATGAAAACTTCCCGAGTTGTACATTTTTATTGCAGAATAATAATAATAATAATAATAATACACATAAAATAAATTGAGTACAGTTATAACACCAGCAACCCAGACTTTGCAGTACAAGGTGCAGTCTCAGCAGGGAATATTATCCTATATTTTTCTGCATGATGGTTTTCATTTGCGAACAAGTTGTTAAATAGAAATGGTGGGGGAAAAAATGCTGCTGCATACAAAAAAAATATATATTTTAATTGAACCAATTAGGGATGTTTACAAAATTATCTTGTAGCAATAAGTGGCATGATTACCGAGGATGCCTGTCTATTTGTCTCTGCCTCGGGTCATCTGAAGAACCAGACTGCTCTGTGGAGCTCTAATTAGCTGAGAATTTTTTCGCAAACATTCCTTGAACCACCTGTCTGCAGCATCAGTGCCCAAACAGCAGGACACGGGAAAAAAATAGTGAGATAAACGATGGGTGTTTATCGCTTGTATCTATCATGCACACCTTAAAAATACTTGCTCTAAGCGCAAAATGTAACGTTGTCAATCAAAGTGCGTACGAATTCAAATTAAACCAAACTGAGCCGTGCGCTATCAACAATCCGTTTACACTACTCTTGGACACGTAACAATGTCTTTTAAAAATAGTAATCAAAATTATTTTCCCCTTTTGGACAACTCGATAATTGCTTTGTAGTTACGAATGCAGGTGATGGAGAAATATCTGAGGTGTGAAGATGAAGAAAGTTGTTGTATTTGTGATACAGACAAACGGACTGTTTTCTCTGATAACACACTACAAATGGCAGACAAGTGACCATGTTGGAAGTCAAGCTGCAATGTGAATACGTTGAAAGTGTTGGACACACACTTGGGGTGGATTTTAAAGGATGTGATGTACGAGCATTAGTACCAGGAAATGGAATGAGTGGAGTGAAGGGGAAACTTGTATAACAGGGTACTCAGGATTTCCCTTGGGTAGTTAATGCAGCATCAGGATATGCAGTAGGTTGCGGTGTTGTCACATCAGATATAGGGAAGAAAAAGTGAGCTTGAGAAAAGAGAAAATGGCACGGCAGTGTCGATACCTTGGCAATGCGGTGTGCTGTCACTCCAGGCAGCAAAGACATTGCTCACACGCTGGCAGGAGATGGTACTTGCTCCCTGGAGCACAAAGCCCTTACTGCACGAGAATCGGACGATGGACCCCAACCTGTCATGCACAAAATGACAAGGGAACAGCACGATGCACTACAAAGGCACACTCCGCTCACAGCAACACAAATTATATGCAGCAAAAGTGGACATAAGTCTCGAATTGCATTCTATGGTCCACATCTTGCAATCGCCTTTTCAAAAGACGGAAGTTTTGAATGCCACAGGCGACACATTCTTTTGAGCAGTTGAATTTCTCGTTCGTCGTAAACTCAGAGCTAAAAATCGTGTTTCAAAGCCAGGTTCAATTAGCAATTATAATCGTGAATTTTCAGCTCCAAGTTATATTTTATCCTGAATATATTGATGACTGCTGGGATGTTAGATGTCTTGGTGTTTGCAAAATTGGAGCAGAAAGCTATCACATTCATGCTGAGATGTTTCTCATCGCATAGCCATGGGGCCTTTGGGTCAAACAATGAAAATCATTGTTAGATAAAGCCACGTACAAAGATTGGTTTGCCACACTACCGTCTATGAGATCAAGGCAAGAACTTGGAACTTGTTCAGGGTGACGACGAGAATATGTTAACTCTTGGCAAAAGATACCTGTACATATTTCATGTCCACCAACTAATGCTAGCAGAGGGGTACCCAGCTTAACATCCATTCAATGGACAGTGTACTGATTGATGCTTCTTGTCAATAATTATACTTGTCTTTGTAGAAGGCTTGGCTTGAAGTGTTGTGGCGAGTACTTAGTGTAGCATCTCTTACAAGTGTCTCGGTGAGGTACTGCAATCAGTGATATTGTTATTACTCAGTACAGTTGAAAGAAGCAACAAGTGGATGCTAATTTGTCTAAAATATCACAATGAAAAAAGCACCATAAATATGCTTAGAAAGAAGAGTGAGCAAATTAAGAAAAGGAACAAATTAAAAAGGACTTACTTCGTACATGAGCAAAAGCATTATGCATCGTATTTTTCTCATGTTAGTTCGGCATCCATCTTCTCAGGGTATGTGCACCCGTCTTTGAACCGTCTAGCCTGGGTTTGAATCTCGGCCAAGCTACAAACTGTCACCCTGGTGTTTCACGTGCAGGATCAAGATGTGTCAGTTTGCGCAACATCCATCGGATGGACGGTAACCCAGAGGACCTGTCTGCCAGCAATGGTCGTTGGCGGACGTTGAAGCTGTCTTTCACAAATAAGAGGCAAATTATCATCGGCACCTTGGCCAATTTACAGGAACTTTTAGTCGAATGTTAGTTCTGGCCATCCGAACGTCAGTTTCCGAAAAAAAAACTTGGTCAAAAACCTCCCCCGCCAGCCCCACAAGAAGGTGGGAGTAATTGGTACCTTTAAAGAAGTAATCGTGTTAGTTCAGGATCTGCTTCTAATTGCTTAGTCGATGTGACATCCCTTCCCACAAGTTTACTGTAATAGTCTCTATTTCAGCATATTTGCTGTCTTTGTTCCTGCTGACTATTTGGACACATCATTACTCTTGAGGTGATCTTGCTCATGCCTTCATTTGTTGAGGTGAAATGGGAGCCTAAATGCTTTCGCGAAAGCTGCATGTCTGTCCTCATCTCAGCTTTGTCCTTGCTTAAAGTACATTATTGTTGCAATCTCAGTTAAGTATGATTTGAAAGTCTTCCCAATATACCACTGTATATCAATTGCCTTTTAATACTATCCGCATTGGTGTTGTGCATGGTACCATACCAAGATGTTTGTTAATGGATTATTTGTGTAACCTGTGTATCCCGGTGGCTGAACTTTTGGCTGAGCTGTTGTGACATAGAACTTTCAACATGAAGATGAACAAACCATTGTATATGCTATTCACAGTAATGTTTAATTTGCCATGCTATACTTTGGTATTGGTCTAATGACATCTCAACCCAATGAGTTCGGATATTCCACTTGGTGGAAACAAATCTGGTGTATCCAATGGCATGGCAAAAGTTCAAGGCAAATGTCAAAATGTTATTTCATCCATTGGGACCATACTCTGTGCAGAGCGTTGGTGCTGCCTAAGCAGTCTCCTTGGCTATTGGGCACAATCCTGGACAGGTTGCCACTCCGACACAGGATACCAGCAAGTGTTAATCATTTTGCCAACCTCAGAAGGATGACAGGTAGAGTCAACCCCACCTGGTATTAATTAAACAGCCAAGTGGGATTTGAACTCAGGATCCTCGGATACTAAGAACACCATGCTAACCATTAAGCCAACACAAAGTACAAAATGCTATTGAAGTTTTCTTTGTTTTAATAGTGGAGGAAGGGGTGATGGGCAAGGCAGTTATGATGTGCCATCATCTACTGTAAAAGGGGTCTTCATCCTGCCTTTGGTTACTAAGGTACATTACTTTTTGTAAAGCAGGAAAGAGCAGCAGTTGCTGTTGCTGTTAAAATCATCACGGCCAAACAACTAGCCTTTGATATTTCAATAGAAGGCACATTTGTTAGAAAGCTAAAGAGCCATCCTTACATTTGTGTGACTGCTAATTCCTGCACTTACCTGTGATTGATGCTTTGGTGCTACAAATCCAGCAGAGACAAAAGCAGGCTGACCTAGAAGATTCAGTGGGACCGTTTTTGACAGCTATGGTTCAACTTCGGTACAAATTTGATAAATGTAGACATGACAGGCGAGTACCAGACACATCCCGAATTCCATGTATTGGCCAATTCAGTTGTCAGTAGCAATTACTAAAATAGGGATTTTTATGTTTATTCCATGTGGAGATCAATCTCACCTAAAGTGTGGTGTTTATAAACATCATCTGTAAGATGTTCCATCATCGGCAAATGGAGAAAATTAAATTGTGTCGCGCAGTTCAGTAGAATAATGGTGGTTTCTTTAATCGATTCCTCACGCAATTGTATTATGCCAGATAACTGTTCAATTTGTCATTCATGTATGTTGATTGCAGCACAGTATAGCATGCTATTTCACCAGTGATCAATGGCAAACACTCTTATTTGAATTGGACTTCAGGTTTATTGTTCTACACCCAACAAGGGCAAAATGGGGTATCCAAACACCCCAATATTATCTCAAATAAACATGATGGCTCCCGGATGAGATGGCCACGTGTTACTATTGACTGATATTTATGAAGATCAGCAAAATTGCAAGAAATGCAAAGCGGAGAACGTAAGTAGCAACATAAACAACTTGGGATTTGGGCAAAAAAGACAACGGCTCTGAAAGTCCAATGTTTCATCCACTTTGTGGCATCCATGAGTGACTAGCACAGGCCAAGTGCCTTCGTATATCTTCACACTATGAAGGAGGATGAAACGACATAGGCCTGCAACAGATGATGAGAACCAGGTGACCAATGTCATCATGGCCTTGGTGATTTGGGATGAAATTTCTTGTGCTTTTTCTCTCTCCACTTTTGTGGTTCTTGCCATTTCGGTGATCCCCATAGTAGATCAGGACTAACACATATGGCCATCTTTTCCATAAAGGTTGATCATGATATTGGCTTCCTGGGTCTTTTGATCTATTGCAGGAATTTATTCCTCCTCCTACCTGTTGGAGGATTTACAAGGCCCTGACAGAAGCCACTCTGTGGAAGAAACGTTGGACTTTGAGACATTGACAATGTTGAATTGGTTGCACTTTTGTATTCTTTTTCAGTTACAGCAATTTCCGAGTTTATCGATTATCTCACCTCGAAACAATTATTTGATGAATCGACAAGGGTGATGAAATGAAACTTGATAATCATACAACTGGTGTTCGAGCAGTTAGCATAGATTAGCTTTCAATGGAAGGTTTTTAAAATATTGATCCTTGCATAGAGAAGATTGAGACCATAATCCAGAAGACCTTCAAACATTGACAAATCAGGTAAAAAAAAATTCCATCAACACATCAAAGAACAATTTTTTTAACTGGTCCACCCAAACTTCAGCACTTCTGTCTTTTTTGCTGCAAGAGATTTATTTTGCCATAATCACATCTCCCTTTCTACTTAGTACCAGATAAAGGATCCTCTTGTGTGATACGCCTGATGAAGTGTCTCCGTTTGTTCATTTTGAATTTTCACCAGCGGGTCTCACTTTGATTCAACACCTGCAATAATCCTCAAGTGTCATGGGACTCAACTTTAACTCATCATGTGATTCCATCGTCCGCAGCACGTGGCTGCGGGTTTGCATGATTGCTGAGAGCACATGTCTGGGGCTGAGGCAGTGTCCCCTTGTAGGTAAGGCTAGAAATTTTAAATAATGTCAATATGTCATAAATAACTTGACAACTCTTCATGTCAAGGCACCAGCGACCTTAACAGTCGACCAGCTTCACTTCCATCTGAAGGATGGCACATTAATTGTCACAACTTCCTGCCTGTGAAGCAACAATACAACAGTTTATAGTCAGGCAAATAATTACTCACACTAAGACCGGTAAATGTGCCATGTCTGCACAATCCTGTCAGAAAGTCATGGCATGGTTTTATTAACGTTTGTTCAGCAAATACGAAATCGCTGCTACTGCACTGAGCAACGTTGTGTTGTGAATGTCAGCCATGAACACAGCTGTAGTGAGGAAGGTGTCATTCACAACATGAGGTATAACCGCTGGTTGAAGAACATTTGCATGTTATCCATTGGCATTCGGTGTCCTTGGAATATCGATGTGGTACAATTTAGTCATACGATATGATTTGCATTCCACCACACACTCGGTCACAGCAATGTTCTATTTTTGTATAGAAAATATGGGATCACAGAAGAGTGAAGAGACAATTAAAGGCAACATACTCGGTGGAATAATTGTTCGAGTGGTGGCATAATGGTTAGAGCGGTGGCGTAATGGCATAACATTGAGAAGTGGCTCGCTGGGGTAATGGTTGGAGTGTCCACTCAGAGTCTGGGAGGTTTGTGGTTTAAACCCCAGCCAAGTCACACCTACAGACTTTTTTTTTAAATGGTATGTGCTGCTTCCTTGCTTGATGCTCAGTGTTTATAAGGATAGAGCATGGGCAAACAAAGCTGGGAAGGCAATGGCCAACCACCCAGTATAACCCTTGCCAAGAAACTGCTTCGATAAGCATCACCATTTTATAAGGAGTATGGAACATCAAAACAAACAAACTCACAGTGGGACAATGGGGTCAACGTTGGACACAACAAGCAAGGGTATTTACAAACAGGAAGAGAGGAGATAGAGGAGGGTAATAAAAAGTAACCTGGAAGTTGTTGTTGGTGGGAGAGGTAATGGGGAGTAGAAAAGATTGTGGGTAGGGATGGAGGATGACATGTGTTGGTAGTGCACTGCTTGCTTAAATCCCTGGTGAGAAGAGTGCAACTGAATAGTTAGACAAATGGGAAAAGGCTAGGAAGTAAAGGGTGAAGTTGAGTGGTAAACCTGGATTTTGAGAGTTTAACAATGATTAGAAGAACACATGCATCTTGGAGGAGCTGGGAAGGATCAGATGGCTAATTGAGCAAAAGGAGTTAAGACCAGAAGAGAGGAGGTTAAAAAAAAACAAAAAAAAAAAACGTGCTGAAACCTGCAGTTGCAATGTTAGAACAACAGACCTTGTGCTTTGACCTCATCATGGGAAATGGCGATATTGTTGAAAGCATTCATGCCACAGAATGCAGGGGAGACAGGTGTGGTGTTGGTTCACCAGCCCAAAGGTGAACAGTACTCCACTGAGCTACAGACAAGGTCTTGTAAGCCGTGAGTAGTTCTGATTTTTCCAAGGAAAGACATGGAATAACATAGGATTTCCAGTTTGCGACTGCCCTTGGAGGCCAACAATGTGATATATTCAGCCCAGGAGAAGAAGTCACATGATCCCCTTCCAGTGGCTGACCATGGAAAGAGATGTGGGTTCGTTTGAAGATCCTTCTCGAGATAAGCATATTTTCTTCTCCATTACAACATGACACAACCATTAAAATATGGCAGAGCTAACCTAATACATCATCTAAACAATTTAAATTTATCCTCCAGGGACTCGCGTTATAAACTTACAAGACGTAAAGTTTCACGTTTGAACATGGCAACATACTAAAAATATTTTTCGAAGATTTTAGGAGTGCTCAACTTTTGTCCAAGTGTTTATGAACAGCTTTAATTGTTTGAATTAGCATTTAAGCAAAAGTAAATAACACATTACGTTGGTGTCAGTGAATACCTTTACAAAGCTAATATAAACTGAAAATAGAGCCGTTACTAATTTCATTCAATCTTTTGAAAACGAACGAGTTCAAACCAAAATGCACTTTAGTATCAGATTGTTGCCAATTAAGGCACTGCCCCCATCTTGCTAGCAGTAGTTGGTGTATGTTGGAGATCTCACGGTGTCGTTAGTGAAGAGTAGGCGAGTTGTCAGCAGCACCGTGAACTAATTCCAAATTTCACATCTGAATGACTGCTGGGAAGGCAATGGCAAACTACCCGGCATCACCCGTGCCAAGAAACTGCTTCGGTGGAACCAATGCTCTGGAGAGGTTCATCTCATCTCATCAACATCATGTACGGCTGGTTTTTTTTTTCCCCCCATTTTATTCTTTGTAAAATAAATAAAATAAATAATAGGATGGAGGATGTTGCGGTAAACTGTTTGAAATCAATTTTGTTGGTTAAATCAGAACATGGATTCAAATACAATATATTATTTAAATAAATGCTTGCCACCATACACTTCCTTTCCTTTCCCAAACTTACTTCCCACTTTATTGAAATACATCAAACAAACATTATCAGGATGAAGATATCCCAGAAGTACAGGAATACCTTTAATTGTGGTATTCCCACCAGTATTTAGGTGATTAAACAAACATAGTGCATTGAATGATTTATTGTAAGGGTTTGCGAATGATGATAAATGTAAAGTGGCAGTGAGCAAACTGCAAACTGGACGATGTGGGGGGCAGCATAACCGATTGTATGGCTTATCACACGATATGTGCTTGCATACTCACAAGTGTAATTGTGGAACGCAGCTGATGAGCATTCAATTTCAACAATCAGGTTATCTGGTGTTTGTAGCGAAGAGATTGTGAAACCAACCTGAAATCATCTCCTGTCCTGGAGCCATCTTCAGGAAGACCCGGATCGGGGCACGATTGAGGTGTCTGGCCCCGAAGCTTTGTCCTGGCTGAAGGAACAGTTCACAAAACCAGCCAAGTTCTGAGGATATTCAGGACATTCATTTTCTCTCCAATCAAGGCAACACCGACACAATCCAAAACTCACGCACTCAAAGTCAGACTGCAAATGGATTCATGACATTTTACACATACACACACACACACAC
>CM068961.1:69530927-69543833 GCA_035128595.1 Eptatretus atami
CTGGTGGATCAGCCTGGTACAGCCGCTCAAAGTAACCGGCACAGCAGCCTTCACTTCGGACTCCTCTGTAAAGGCCCTGTCACACCTTGACGATTTAGCCAGCGTATGCCGACATCTGAAAAATTTGTCTAAAACGCTGGCACATGTCGAATACGTTATGGGTAACTTTGGTATACGTCGTAGTACGCTGGCATACGTCGTAGTACGCTGGCATACGTCGTAGTACGCCGAGCTGTCGCAAATTTTAACATGCTTGAAATGTTTCGACGTATGCCAGCGTATGACTCACCCGTTCCGCATACGCTGGCCATAAGTTGTAGGCACGTTACGCGATCGTTGACACACGTACTTACTTGTAAGTTACTCATAAGTCGAAACACGTCGAGGTAATGGACGTCGAAACAACGTCCACCGCATCAACCTTTCCAACCGCTCCAGTACCTCGACTGCTCCATCAGCTGACTCAGCCAACATCTATATGTGAGGAGAATCACTGCTCACCTTCATTCTTCCATTCCTCTTTTTTTTCTCACCTTTGGAACAAACTCCATACTCTTCTTCAATCCCACTCTTCCCTCTAGGTCTTCAAAACAGCTGCTCACCACCATCCCTTATATTCCCCATCCAAAACCATGATCTTTTCTATCCCCGTTAATCCACCCCAAACCCATCTCCTTCAAATTCCCTGCTTTCCTTCCTGAAAGTCCCTGTCGTGTAAGGACCTGAAAGTCCCTGTTGTGTAAGGACCTGAAAGTCCCTGTAGTGTCCATCTTGTTTACCCTGTGTACCTCTCCTCATCCCTCTCCCTTCAACAGATCACCTCATGTCTCGGTTCCCCACTGCTTTTTCTCCTTCCCTCTCCCGCCCCTCTTGTCTCCTGCTCCCCTTGTTGTACGTTCGATGTGTTAGTTCTCATACGAATCTCGACAGTGTTTGGAAAAACTAAAAATGTCAGGTCATCCATGAATGCAAACATTGCTGGTAAGCTCTGACCAGGGGCCAGCTCCACTTCTTTCCCATGTCCACTCACAGCACGTATCATCAACTCCATAACCAGCAAAAACAATGTGCTGGTTATGGAGTTGCTGAAACGTGCTGTGAGTGGAGATGCATACGTATGCTTATGCGGCAATGAGGTGTTTTTAATATCATGGCGGTGAGGTGGTCATGTCCACTGCTGCTTCCGGGGCACTCGCTGCCAACCACAGGAGCGGTCATGGAATTGATAGCTTCGATGGAAGAGCACTGGTATGGCTTTCCAGAGGACCTGGGTTCGATTCCCGGTCTAGGCATGTAATTTTTCCAACATATACATGTAATCTTTATTTCCTGTTCATTTATAATTATATATATATATATATATACATACATACATACAAACATACACAGCCTTTTATCAGTGCAAACATAAAACTATACAATTGTGTTGCTGCATGATGACTTTATATTAATGGGACATTTGCACACTTGCTGAAGGAATCTTGGATTATGCATAGTCGAGGCCGTTGGGTGCTTCAAGTCATGGCAGTTAAGCTTGTCAAAAGTTAAGGTTTGAATCCCATGTCGTTCGTTTGCACAAATTTTAACTCACCTTTGATAATACATTTTGAAGATCTTCACAAACCAACTGCAAGTCATTGAATAATAATAACAACAACAACAACAACAGTGATGAGACGAGAACTCGGTCGAGCACATACCTCCGCTAGACTTAACAGTTTATGTTCTGTATCCCAATGATATCTGGAACGAGATTCGGCCTCTTACAAAATCAAATTGGCTTGTTTTTGTCATCTTGCCAACTCATCCACAACGTTTTGAGATATCATTCAATATCACGTTTTTGGCCCCATCTCTCGATGGTGAACAATCACTCGACAAATAAATAAAAATTCTCGTATTCGAATTTGGATCTTCACCAACATCTAATCATTTCGTCCTTGTCACACACCCAACCTGTCCACCAAGTTTCATCTAAATCTATCCATAACTTTTTGAGATATCCTACTCAAAGACAGACAGACAAACAAACAACATTGGTAAAAACATAACCTCGTTCCACATTCGGCGACGGAGGTAATAAAATCATAATAATCACACATTTGACGAGAAGGGCACTTGGTAGAGCGAATACTTCCGCCATGCAATGCTTGATCCATGAGAAGATATCAGGCCCGATACATTTTTCAAATATCATTCTTTATATCGTTTTTGGCCCTATCTCTCAATGGTCTCTCTCTTTCTATCGAGTGCAGCCTGTGGCTGCTGGTTGCATCATTGGTTGGGACGCGGCTATGCCGCTGATGCCGTGTCCCCCTTACCAGTACACTGGTGCTCATTTTGCCGACCTCGGAAGGATGACAGGCTGAGTCAACCTCCTGGTGTCAATTTTTAATTCAGTGGCCAAAGGGGCTTGAACTCAGGACCCTAGGATCCCAAGCCACCACCCTAACAACTAGCCACCCAGGCTCTCTCAATGGTGAAGAATCACTGAGAAAAATTAAATAACTCTCGATCCAGCTCCAGATTCGGATCTTCAGCAAAATCAAATCATTTCGTCCTTGCCACACACCCAACCTGTCCACCAAATTTCATCCGAATCCGTCCACAACTTTTTGAGATATCCTGCACACAAACAAACAAACAAACAAAGAACAAATGACAACCCAACCGACCAACATAATTGCCGAAATCCGAAGGATTCCGGCAATTAACAAACAAACAGACAGAGAGAGGAGAAAACATAACCTCATTCACCTTCGATAGCGGAGGTAAAAAGGCATGTGACTTCATCATACTCACGGAATGAAAACCTTGGTCTTTCCTTGGTGGCTGTGTGCTTTCCTTCTTTTGTTTTTAGGTCCACAGCACGCTTCACTGAAATGTGAGAAACACACACAGAAGTACTTTCAAGGAGACAGACAAAGGCCCCCACAGAGTCACAAGACAAGCGGTACAAATAAGGAAGTCATTATTGCAGTTTCAAAAGGTTGTGAAGAATAATTAGAGGTTCTAAACAACGTGGGACAGGTTAATTTATGGGAATAGAGCTGCAATGTAATTACGTTTAAATGGATGCCTTGAGCTTCTTTCCAACGAGGAGGCATCAATATGCTAATTTAAATACAACCCTCAAAATCCATCAGCTAAAATGCTAAAGTCATTGTACAACCATTTCCCCCTAAATGCTTCTTTACTCCTACCAGGATCTGCAACCTTGAGATATGAAAAATTCGAGAATAAAAATGAATTGTTCCCCTGGACCAAAAGTTTCATCGTTTTACATTACATGTTTTCCAACACTTGAGCTTTTTCCTGAGTACAACCAAAGGAGTCAATTTGATTCTGAGCAGATAAGTGGGAAACTGTCAGAGCAAGGTATGGTCTGCATGATAATGACATTGATCTGTTTCATATAATTAGGACAGAGAGAGAAACAGGCCTGCAGGCTTGACACACATCTACTTGGCTGGTAGGCCAAGCGCTCCCGCTGCTATTGCAAGGCCGATGCACCAACGCTTATCTTAGGTCTGGAGACCTAATATTTGTTTAAGGCTTGGAGACTTAAATTGTCATTTAAGACTTGTTGTAGACCTGACAAGGTGATGCAAGGCCAACTCAAAAGGCACTTGGTAGAGCACATACCTCCACCATGCTGAACAGGTTAAGTTTTGTATCCCACTGACAGGCCAGATCTGGATCTTGACCTGAACCATAATGTAATCGACTTGTTCTTGTCGCCTAACCAACTCATCCACCTAGTTGTGTCATAACTTTTTGAAATATCATGCTCTGTATCGTTTTTAGCCCCATCACTCAATGGTGAAGAATCACTTTTAAAACTGTAGTATCTGGATCTGGATCTTCACCAAAATCTAATCCTTTTGTTCCTGTCACAAACCCAATCTGTCCTTCAAATTTCGTCCAAATCCATCCACAACTTGTTATATCCTGAGATATCCTATTCACAGACACACAAACAGAGAGACAGACAGGTGAAAACATAAGCTCCATCCACCTTCGGTGGTGGAGGTAAAAGGCTTTTTGTTATGCAAGGCGAAGACATGACAGTTTATATAGACAAGGCCTGGCAGAGTTAATAAGACCTCCAGGTCTGACATTTGATAAGGCCTCTCGACTTGAGAATAATGTTAAGCTTGGAGGTCAAACGTGATTAGGTAAGCTCCATCGACTTGACAAGATTCTGCAAGAACCGTAAGACCTCCTTAAGTTGTACAAGGCAAGAAAGCAAAACACAAATGGGGAGGGCAATCATTTCCACAATATGCTCCACCATACTGCACTGAAAAGTATCAAGAATGGCTGAAGGACCGCTGGCTTCATCAAGGGCTGTAAAATTAGCATGCAGCAGCGAAGGTGCTGATATACCTTGGTACTGTGTGCTGAAACCTCTGAGCTGATCGTTGCCGTCAGAGACAAATCGCAGTGTGAGCCAGTTGCGGGTGCTGACCAAGGGCGCAGGAAGAACGGTTCCAGAAAACCTGCCAAGGGTTCAAACGTAGGATATGAATTAAAAGGATAGGGATCAATGTGCAGTAAATGTCTACACCTTGCAACTGAATGTACGAGACAAAGTGCAGCCCCAGGCTGTACATCTACTGAATGTTTGCCAGGAAGATGCTTATTAGCGAAGGTGTGGATGAATCTGATCATTAGGAGCGACCGGGTATTAAATGACATTATTTAAGAACAACAGGCAGCTGCAACTACTCAACTGAATGTAAAGATTTACCACTGGGATCATGGCCGACATGGCTGTGTAAGAATGCTCAGTAAAATATGTGCTGTTTGGAGTGTTGCAAGAGTTGGAATAAAATGGCTCAAAATAGCAGGAATAACCATTGTTCTCTTTCCCCAAAACCGCTGTCGGCCTCTGAAGGTTAGAAACAATTTGCTGGCACTCATCTCACAATCGATCGCACAACCCGAACATTAGTATATTATTTGCTCGTGCGTGCCAGTTGCCATGGTTTAATCAATTGCTTTGCATGTTATTGTGTTGTAAAAAAAAAAACAGCAAATCTACTTGACACACCGTCCAGTGGAAATGCATGCATTGGGGGGCAGAGCTCTAAGGGCACAGAAAATAACTGAGTTTGTCGAGGATCCAGCCACCGGCAGGATGGTCCGAGCTGCAAACCTTTGAACAAGACCTTATCATATGACTGCCACGCACGAATGAAAGCAAAGGAACAGCCAAAACATTACAGCCGAGGACTGAGTGTGATATGAAGGTGAGTGCAAATGAAACAGTAAAAAAAAAAAAACTCAACAGGTTCAGATGGCAACATCTCTTATTCTTAAAGCAGCAGGTATCATGCAGTTAAATCCATTTGAAATGCGGTGAACAACACAAGAACATCTCCAGTTCCCTTCACGTACAGCCTTTTTGGCTGCTGGTTGCATCATTGGTTCGTGGCGCAGCTATGCCACTGTTGCAGTGCCCCTATTACCAGTACACTGGTGCTCATTTCGCCATCCTCAGAAGGATGACAGGCTGAGTCAACCCCCTGGTCTTAACTCAGCGGCCAATGTGGATCAAACTCAGGACCTGACCCGGGGATCCCAAGCCACCACCCTCACCGCTAAGCCAACGCCAAGCTACACATCCCCACTATACACTAGTATGCCACGTAAGGTATAATATGTCCATTCTGGTACAGCTGAAAGGCCTTTGTTGAGAGCCGCACTTTGCTTCTGTGAAAACTTCGTGCCACTCATTCACTGGGGAAACTGCAGATCATTTGCTGCCTCCATCAGCAATGATTCCAGGTGGAAAATGCTCAGGGAAGGAATATCCACTGGGTACCTGCACATTGTTCCATTGTGGACGTAATTGCCCGATTAAGTGAACTGCTCTAAATATTACAGCAATAAGTATTATCAGCTAAAGGTTCGATACCTCTGATTGTTCTGTGTAAACAATGTTGGCGTCTAAAGTAATCTAAATATTACAAGGATACACAAGGAAACTTGGTGCAGGAGGAGGCCATTCGGCCCATCATGCCTGTGTTGCGCCAACCCCAGAAACCATCACCCCTCCATATTCAAGCTACCGACAAGTCCTGCCTATATTCCAATAGCCTGTATCCTTCCATCACCAATGGATCTCAGTAACTATCTAATTCCAATTTTAACATATTTACTTTTTTCTGCTGCGACCACCTTTGTGGAGAGATCATTCCACACGTTAACTACTCTGATTGAAAGACCCCTACCTGTCTAACGTCTCAACTCTCTTCGTTACTTTCAGGATGAGGTCCCTGGTCCTATCCTTGTGTATTTTGGCACTTATTTTGTCGATATCCTTCATTATCTTAAACATCTCAATCGAATCCCCTCATAATCACTCCGTTAATTATAATGTACAAAATCCTGTCTCCTTCAGCCGTTCCTCATAATTGTCTGTTGTAGCCCCAGAATCGATCTAGAATCTCGATGACATTTCCCTCCTCAGATGTGGTGACCAGAACTTAGCAATATTCCACATGAGTCCTAACGAAATTATTGTACAGTGTTTACAATACATCTTTTGATTTATAACTTGTTCACCTACGAATAAAACCTAAAAGCCTTCTAGCTATTACCGACAGCTGCCTGGCACTGTGCTGTTTGCTTCACCCCCAAAAATATTACTGCCCCCAGAACCTTCTCCGATGTGACATGCTTCAAGGCTGCCCTTTGCATCCTGTAATCCCAATTTCCATTATTCTTACCCATCTCCATCACCTTACATTTATTTACGTTAAATTGCATCTGCCAATCTTCTTGCCCAATCTATGAAAGGATCTAGATTTTCCTGAATCTGATCACCACCCTCTCTACTATAGACGTTATCTGCAATTCTACACATTTGCAAAACCTACTCGGAACTCCACTATGCAAGTATCTATAAAAATAGGACCACTGGACCTGCAGTTTCTCTGGGCCCTGGCCTAATGTTATAACCCAAATTTGGTAGAATTCTGACTCGTGGGTCTCGTGAGGAAGATTTTTGTCGGAATTTACACAATTTTCCAAAATTTTTTTTAGATACGTTTCCGGTCATGTGATCGGCATGACGACCACAATTTAACATCACCACCCTGTCCTAATGTTGTTACTAAAATGTGGTGGCATTCTGATGGGTAGGTCTGGAGAAGAAGATTTTCAAAGGAATTAATGCGATTTTCCCAAAAGTTACCGAAGTCAGCCATTTTGACACACTTCCGGTCACGTGATCCGCATGACTTCCACAATATAATTACATCCCGACCCGATCATAATGTTGCAACCCAAATTTGTTGGCATCTTGACAGGTGGCTCGAGAAGAAGATTTTGGAAGGAATTTGCACCACCACCATTTTGACACATTTCTGATCATGTTCTCAGCATGGACTCCGCAATTTAACATTAGGACCATGTCCTAATGTTGTGAGCCAAATTTGGTAGGATTCTGACTGGTGAGTCTGAAGAAGAAGATTTTTGAAGGAATTTATGCGATTTTCATAAAAATTGACCAAGTCAGCCATTTTGACACACTTACAGTCAGTCACATGATTGGCATGATCTTCACAATTTAACATCCCTACCATGGCCTAATGTTGAAACCCAAATTTGGTAGCATTCCGACTGGTGGGTCTGGAGAAGAAGATTTTTGAAGAAATTTACTAAGTCGGCCATTTTGACCTACTCAAAGTCATGTGTGTTTTTGTTTCACTGACAAACCGACTAATCTGCCAAACAGAAACTTTACTCCCTCAAGACGTCTCTGTCGCAGCCAACGTGTAGCCTGAAATGGTGTTTTTCTCGTCTACACTTCCTGTCCAGGCTGGAGTTCCTCAAGGCAGCGTTCTGGGCCCTGTTCTTTTCCTGGTTTTCATCAACGATCTCTCCGACTCTCTGGATAATCCTCTTTATCTCTTTGCTGATGACTCCACCCTCTGCCGTACCATCTGTCATCCCTCAGACCGGCAAGCAGCAGCTTCTTCACTCACTGCAGATCTGGATAAAATCACAAACTGGTCCAACACGTGGAACATGTCTTTCAATCGGACAAATCTCACACTCTCACTATGTCTTTCGAAAGGACCGTTTAGAAACCCCCCCCCCATCCACTTTCTCAACAATCCTCTGGAAGAAGTCCTTTCTTTCAAGCTTCTGGGTCTCACTATCTGCCATGACCTTTCCTGGAGAGCACATTTCAAACTGCGCCCCAAAGCCAGTCGCCGACTGGGAATTCTCGTCGTGCAAAGTCTTCCTCGGCCCACCTGAGCTCCTGACCGCAAACAAAGCTTTCATCCACAGCCTGATGGAGTACTGCTCTCCGCTCTGGAACGGTGCTCCTGTCCTCACCATTCTTGGCTTCATGCTGTGGAAACCAAGGCATTTAGAATCATTGGTATCTCCTGCGATGAGGCTGAGTCTTTGGGCCTCTCACTCTCTCACTGCAGGCAGGTCGGTGGTCTTTCTGTCTTCTACCGTCTCCTCTCCACTCTTGCCCCCCCCCCCCTGCTCTGTCTGCGATTTGTACCCACCATATTTCTGCAGGGCACTCAAGGTCCGCCAACAACCCCCTTCTGCAAATCTACAAAAATCACGAATCACTGCTCACCTTCACTCTTTCATTCCTCTTTTTCCCGCCTTTGGAATAAACTCCCTGACTCTATTCAATCCCATTCTTCCCTCCAGGCCTTCAAAACAACTGTTCACCACCACCTCTTATCATCCCCCATCCAAATCCTCGATCTTTTCTACCCCCGTTAATCCATCCCAAGCCCACCTCCTTCAAATTCCCTGCTTTCCTTCCTGAAAGTCCCTGTAATGTCCATCTTGTATTCCCCGTGTTCCCGCCCCATCCCTCTCCCTTCCACAGATCTCCGACTGTCTCTGTTCCCCACTGTTTTGTCCTTCCCACTCCCGCCCCTCTTGTCTCATGCTCCCCTTGCTGTGCGTTGTGTGTTAGCTCTCATACGAGCCTCGACAAGGTATAAAAAAAAAACAAGTCTGCTTCATCTTGGCAACACATTAAAAAACATGCAACATTGTCTATCTTGAAGATTTACAAGCATTAAAAAAGAAAAAAAGTCAAACACTGCGCTAAATTGTGATCGGAAAAATGTGACTCCTCAACAGCAAGAAACAAGACCAGAAGCAAACACAGCAGCAATGACTGCTGTCTGCCTTCCCGTACACACAATCTCCCAGTCATTGTGTTGTACTTCAGTCGGTTGTCTGTACAATCTAGTTCAGGAGGACACAGCTCAAGCCTTTGAAAGCATTGTTGCTCTTGTCTGAAGTGGGGCCATCACCGTAAAATACAAAACACACAGGAGATGGTGCTCTGTGTTGAGGTGCAGCAGTGATGGTCATGTTTAACCCTCGATCAGTCAAAGATCCCTGGGGAGTTAAATATCACCGCAAGGTTAACTTTGGTCTTATTTGTTCTTTCACCAGTCTATCTCTATTTCTTTCCTCCCTAACTCACTCCTCTCCACAACCTCTCTCCCTCTCCCCCACCCCTCTGCCTCTCTCTCCCATCCCTCTCCCTCCCACCCCTTTCTCCATCCTCCTTTCCCCCCCCTCCTCCTTCTTTCACCCCCTCATCCTCCTCTCTCATCAACCCCCCACCCCTCTCTCTCTCTCTGACCTCTTTATCCCCCTTCTCTTTTGGTATTTGTTAGTGAATATTAATGGTCCTCGTACTGATCCCTGAGGTACCCCACTCCTTACATCTTCCCAGCCAGATATTCTCCCACTCACAGTCACTCTTTGCTTCATATCGCTAAGCCAGTTTCCAATCCAGTTAGCGACCCAACCAACCACTCGACAACCTTAGCAAACAACCTCCTACGTGGTACCTTATCAAATGTACACATCTACTGAAATTAGATACAGGACATCCACTGCACTTCCCTCATCTACCCAATCAGAAACGGATTCATACAACTCTAATAAATTTGTTAAACATAATATCCCCTTGGTAAATCTGTGCTGACTACCTTTAATTAACTTGAAGTTATTCAAACGGTTCTCAATCCGTTCCTTAATTAAATCTCCAACATTTGGGCCACAAGACGCCCCATTGTTAGCATGCTCATGTCCTCAGGGTCTGAGTTTGATTTCAGCAAATTTGCATTCAATTTATTTCATCATATAGCCAGTCATCTTTCTGAAAGAATATAAAACTGGCCAGCCCAAATGTTTACTTTCACTGATAAAAAAAATAATTCCATACTTGATTTTACAAAAGTTGACCATTGGATGGCACTTTGCCAAAATAACAAATCCCTTTACGAGTTGAACACGTTGCCTAATTAGGAACATTCAGGACCTTTAACCAAAATGGCAGTTCAATTGCATACTTGCTTATTATCCAATATTGCTGCCTGGCAAATGGAGCTTCTTATGAACATTGCTACTTTTGTCAGCCTTGGGCCCACGTTCCAATTTTATTCCAGGTGACCTTCATTCCTTTCATGCCCTTCTCGATGGTACGTCACCAGGTCTCTCTTGGCCGACCAACCCTTCTCTTCCCGTCAGGTGCCCAGCATATTGATATTTGCGGTACATCTTGGTCTTCCATGCAACATGTGGCCAATCCATCTCCACCTCCAAATTTTGATCTCATCGATGATGTATTCCCTTCTTGTTAGTCTTTCAACCTCTTTCCTTCTGGCCATGTCAGGCCAGAAGAATATCAAGATTTTATTATGGCTGCTGCAGATGAAAGACTCCAGTTTGCATACAATTTCTTTGGTGATTTTCCAAGATTCACATCCAAATCGGAGGACTGACTTCACATTGCTGTCAAAGATCCTCAGCTTAGTTTTGGTGGTTTACTTATTTCATTTCCAAATTTTCTGGAGTCTCATACCCCCTTGCCTTTTGTATCTGTTGAAGTATATCTGCATCTCCCCCTCCTATTATGGTAACCATGGACCCCAGATACGTAAACTTGTCAACTTCTCCAATTGATGAATTCAAATCAGGTCAGGTATGGGAGCATGTGTGCCCACTTTCCTCCGGTACTCCAGGGGCCTTTGTCTGGCCATCCCCTAGGCAGATGCCTGGCCCATCCCCATCTCCTTAGATGCAGATTGCAGATCAACCTGCCGTAACCACAAGGCATGTGGTCGGCCCGTTGACCTCCTCCACTCAAGAGGTTCCCTCACTGAGAGAATCTGGTGAGCAGAGTCAGCAGCAGGAAAACGAGCCACATGTCCATACAGCTGCAGCTGACTCTCACGGACTATGCTGGCAACAAATCTCATTTGAGTCTCGCTCAGCAACCACTCGTTGGACACAAAGTCCAACCAGCGTAACCAAGGATTACACTGGTCAACACGATTTCTCTTGCATGGGGTTTTTCAACGGATTCTAGCTAACTTTGGTACTGAATCCAAATCTGTCATTAGTTTTTGCCTATCATATCAGGTTTTTGAACTATGAAAAATCATTATTTTTGAGAAAACAGCAATTTTACACTTGAAGTTGAAAAAACACTGTTGCATTAGAAGATCGATAGATGCAAAAATGTTTACAATGAAAGGTACCTACTTCAATTACAATAATTAATCATACCTAACATATAATCCATGCTTGCTTGCACATATTTTTACACATTTTCTCGATATTTTTAATGCATGAAAAGTTTACAAATTTCCCTAACTAAGTTAAATATATAGGCGGAAAAAGTTCCCCTTAACATGGTGTACATCACTTAAATACAAGCATCACTCAAACTCAAAGCATTTTTCTGAGTTTTGTGACTTTTCACGACATTCAGCAATAAATGCAAAAATATGCGAATATAACAAAATAAGTACCGGTACTTGAAAGCGTAAGTACCAAAGGCACAGGTGTAATCGTATTACAACATAGTAAACCTCCTCTTTGTGGACAATCTCTTATGTACAGCATCTGGGACATCCCTCATCAAACTCCAGCAGTAATCTGCAATCATATTTGAGTCCCAACGACCTTGATACGTTCTTCCATCACTTTAATGTCTTGATGGAAACGTTCACCCTGTTTCTCACTTACATCTCCAAGGTATCTGGAAACTCGCTCAGGTGACAGTGCAAGTAGTGCACCTTGATGCTCATTCTGCACCCCAGCGCTCGCAGACTAAGGAGCAGCTCCTCCACAATCCAAGCAGTACTTTAAAGTAGGCACAGTACACTCTCTTGACGAATGTAGTGATGTGCGTCTTTGAGGTGCTAAAGTGAAGCATCCACAGATATAGCAGAAGTATCTGGGTCGTTACAGCACTTTCTTCTCTTTGAAGGTGTAGACATAGCTAGCTTACAGTGTAAGGTAACAGGTACCGGTATAAACAACCCCACTGAGTCAGCTGTGCCCGCCCACTGAGAATCGTGGAATACAGTAATGCTCGCGACTCGCGAGATTAGGTAGAGTCTTAGCAGATTAGGTAGTCTTCACAGCTGCAAATCACAAAATACGTCATAGATGTAAACTACTGATGCATACGTTGATTTTTAAGAGAATCAGACAATAACTCCACTTTGCTCATGGCAGGCTGTTTACCATAGGGGCTGTTTACAGCTAACGGTACTCGGAATAATCAAGCTTTTGCTGTTTTATCCCCACCAAGATTGCCAGACTGGATGGTCAACTTTTATAAAAATCCATGAATATGGAGCACACAGATAGCACAAAAACTTGATGTAATAGAGCAAATCTGAGCTCAGATTTGGATTCAGCAGCCCAAAATTGGCCAAAAACAGTTTCCAAAGTCCATGCAAGAAAGAAAAACTATATCTTTGTTGACCAGTGTTCTCCGAAGAGAACCTCGTTCCAAAGGAATTAAGTCACCATCTCAGATCCCAGGTCAGAGTCCAAGTCTCACATCCAGAGAGCAAGACTGGAAGCACCAAGGACCTG
>CM068961.1:69563741-69579292 GCA_035128595.1 Eptatretus atami
AATGACCACTTTAAAAGGCAAGGGTTATTCTTATTTTCGCTTGGCTGATCCCTTATATATAGGTGATCCGTATCGGGAGTGGTGACCAAGCTTTCTTGCCGGTGCCTCGTAGCCACTAATACTCCTCTACTCCCCCCTTCCTCTGTCTCTCTCTCTCAACTCTCCAACCACCCCACCCTTATTAATATCCCTCTCACAGAATCTTCCCATCTCAACCATGGCATCCCTTTTTCCTCCTACCTTGTTCTCCTCAACTATCTGCTGTCTTTAGCATTCTCTTCCTTCTCTCCACCACACAAGTGTCAGTCTACCACAGCACATCTTTCTACCAATTTCCCTCTGAAGCTCATCCCTTGCACACCAATCTTCTTTCCGTTCCAGTTCCACCCATCCTCTCCCTATCCACCCTCTTACTCCACCAATACTCCTGACTCAGTTGTACTTGCAGACCTGCAACAATCTTTGTCTCTCTGCATGCCAGCCATTTTGAGCACCATAAAGGTGGCGGTGCCACAAACGTCACCATACATTCCTTTTCTATTCCTTGATATATTTTTCTGCCCTTCCACCCTTGTCCCATGCATTTGCACCCATGTGAACCCACCCCTCACCTTTGCCTCAAACCGCCATCTATCTCTTTTCCCAAATATTCAAACCTATTTCTCTGTCTGATGTCCTTCCTGTCTAAACCTGATATTCACTTATTTTCTCCGCTGCCCTGACCCACACTTACCTCAGTCTTTCTCCACACTTCATCTTCAGCCCAGTTCCTCAAATGCCTTCTTCCATCCCCTATCTATCTCTATCTTGCACTGTCTCTCAATCTACTCTCTGCCACGCAGCCAAATCATCTGCATACAACATCCTTTTGAGAAAAACCAATTCAAGCTCAATCTTCCTGCTTATGAGCTCCATCACCATATAACACAATGTTAGACGAAGCACTTCCTTTCCTCAATACAAAGCGCTTTTCTGTTTCACGCAGCTTCGTCCGTACTATCTGCCATGACCTTTCCTGGAAGCCCATTTCCAACCTGGCCTCAAAGCAGTCGCCGACTGAAATCTCCATCGTGCAAAGTCCTGCATCAGGGGCCCCAACCTGTAAGGGGCTGTTTTTCCTACCACATACAAACTTTTCATCGGCAAGCCATGATGCAGTACTGCTCTCACCTTGTGGGCTGGGCTCCTGCTTACTCAACCTTCTCGGCTTCGATCTGAAACCAGTGCATTAAGATCATTGTATCTCCCATTGGTGAGTTAGACTTTGGCCTCTCACTCTCTCATCTCTATTCAGGCAGATCAGGGCTTTCTGCTTCTACGGTCGCCTCTCTGGTCTCGCTCCCCTCCCACCCCCGCCCCCGCCTCTGTACTTCGATATGTCCCGCCATATTCCACAGGGCGTCGAAGGTCCGCAGCCCACCCCTCTGTCTGTGTAAACTACCAAAATGACGAGATCACTGCCTCACCTCACTCTTTCATTCCTCTTTTCCCCACCTTTGGAATAAACTCCCATACTCTCTTCAAACCTATCTCCCTCCAGGCCTTCAAAACAGCTGTTCCACCCACCAGCTCTTATCTTCCCCATCCAAAACCCCGATCTTTCTACCCCGTAATCCACCCCAAACCCACCTCTTTCAAAACTCTGCTTCCTTCCATGAAAGTTCCTGTAGTGTCCGATTCTTGTATACCTCGTTTACCTGCCCATCCCTACTCCCTCCACAGATCTCCTAATTTCTGTCTCCCACTATTTGTCCTCCCTCTCCTGTCCTCTCTTGTCTCCTGGCCCCCCTTAGTTGTGCGTTGTTGTTACGCTCTCATCGAACCTCGACAATGTATACAAAAAAAAAAACGTTATTTCCCTAACTCCTCTGACCTCCAAGACAAACCAAAACTCTTCCTCATTCCTTCTTGTTATCCCTTCCACCAACCTAATTCTTGATTCAGCATTCACATCTACTCAGTTCCACCATCATTATCTCTATGGACAGTGTCATAGTTTTATCGACAGGATATCTGTTAGATATCTACTGGCTTGGTGGAAGAATAAAGCACAAGTGCATTTCAGTCTAACGATTAGCTTGTTTATGTTTAACTCTAATAATTGTTAATATCCAGCAAAATCGCATGGGATCAATGACTTATATGCATCCAAAGCATTACTAATGATGCAGTCGCTTATAGAAAATGATTTCAACTCTATCTGGTAGTGTAGTTAATACCGTTGATTAGCAAACGACCGATTCAAGTTAAATAAGCATCTTTATCCCAAACAGAACAGCTGCCGGTTCAACTGGTGAAGTATTGAAAAACCTTTTCGTTAGGACATTCATCATTGTGTAATTGCAGTACAATGGCAATTAAACATAGTTTTATGTTCAATTTCAGAAAATTGATGGTCATTGGTTATATAATTTACACAGCGACACTGTTATTCTTATTATCAATACAAAATGAATCTCATTGTAGAAATGATGCTTATATAACTTTCAATCAGTTATCTTACAAAGAAAGAGCAGCATTGTTTTCATTATTTATACCCTATTTTTTTTATTTTTTTTGTACCCCACGTAATCACCAATCAGTAAATTTTTAGAGTTATATCCTTATTTAATCCCAATGATTCAAAGTGGCTTGCAAAAAGTAGGATGCCAAGCATGAGAAATGGTTCACTTTCCTATTGGCTCATAAGGATTATATATAGGTTCACAATCAGCCATACAAAGCAGGAAGCTGTGCTAAAATCCGCCGTTGGGAAGAGTGGAAAGAAAACCACACTGTGTAAATAACATTTTCTCTATTTTTGTTCAGTAACTGGGCATTTTCATTTGAAATTGCCAAACCCTATTATATCTATCTATATATGCCATCTTGTGTTGTATTTGCACATACTGAACACAAAATTAGATCTTTGAGGAAGAGAAATGGTTCTCTCATTACGCTCAATGATTTGGATACCTGTGAAAGATTCTTCAATGCTGAATAAAACATGCCAGTTTTTATCTCTTCTAGAGACAATGTCATATTTAGGATGTTTTCTGGCGTGATATCCGTGAGAACTGTATCAACGATTCAATAAAGTCATCTACTGCTATCATCATTTTCGAAATTGTAGATAACACTTCAGTTTGAAATTGTCGATGAAGTGCCATTATCACGATTTCAGGATGACTAAAATTGATTAGAAAAATTACTTACCTTTGTTCAAGGATCTTGAAACATGACACTGAGGAATTGCTTTCCGAAATCATAATTGTACGATTGTCATAAACTAACAGTTAACTAGTAGGATTTAGTTATTTTTCTCTACAGGTATCAAGATTATGGAAGAGCAGAACGCACGGGGAGGGTTTAATTGATCAGCCAAAAATGGGCAAGGTGGTATCAATGTGCTGGCATCAAATGAATGCCATACGCACAATGAGAGAATTATTGAGAAGGGTGAGAACAGGTCAAAGGAGTATGGTAGAGAAAATTGGAGAAGTCCAACGGTGTTTTAGGCGGTGTGCAGACGGATTTTAAATTGGTTGGTGGATAGGTGCTCAAGCAAGGAACTTCTTGGGAAGGACGGTCCAAGCTGTGAAGAAAAAGGTGAATGGAAGAGTACAAAACAGCATCAAATTAAGAATAGGTTTGGGCACCTAAGAAAGTGTATTATTTATTTATTTTTTGGCTTAATATTGTGACCGAGAGTATTGTGCTGGTCAAAGAGTTGAGAGGACAGGAAAGAGCAATACTGAAGAGTTGGTAAAATAAACTGCAAGATCCACAAATTTCAATCGGGAATTAGGAAACAGACATGACACTCACTTTCCTGACATGGAATTCCGAATGGCATGCTGGGCTTTCAATCTTAGGACCTCCAGGCTTTTACCATTGTTATACGCAGAGGATGGCAAAGAAAGGATGCCTTGAGAAAACTCTGATGTGGTGCTCTGTTGGTTTTGAAGCGTTCTGTTGAAAGTATGATCTTCCAAGACAGGATATTTTGAGAGAGGTCTAGGAGCTTGAGCTACTGTACCGCATCAGAGGGATGACTGCAGAAATGCATGGGGATTTATATGCCAGCCTTTTTGAGCAAGTTGTGAGAAATTGACTTCTTGCATTAACAGACATGTTTCAGGTAGATAGCTATGCTTATTTTCTCCAGATTGCATATTATTATGAACAATGCGGTCTACGGAGGGTGTCTATATCTATATCTATATTTCGTATTTTCTCCAACAGAGTGGAGTTGTCCCAAAGTGATACAAAGGTTGTTCCACTATCTATATTATTGTCATGATGTATGTTCAGTGCAAGATCTTGGACACAATGCTACCTGACTGGACCCCAGTCTTATGAAGAAAATGGGGATAAATTCTGTTTCAAGCAAGCACACTGCTTGCAAGCACACAGAAATCTGAGAGGCAGTCTAGAGAATGCCGTAGATTACATCAGCTGAACAGTTTTTAAATCAAGCGGTTTGGGTCAGACAGAATGAAAATGCGCAGGGGAGAGTCCAGTGATTATCGCACTACTGACCTCATGTATGAGATTGATGGTTATCCATCCATCAGTCTTCCTACACCATAAGTTGAAAGAAAGCATGTCCAAGATGAAATGGCCTTTTCAGAGCCAAACGATTTTATGTGAGAAATAAGAGTTAGAGAAAGGAGATTCTTTTAATATCGTCAGCATTTATTATTTCCTTTACTTTACTTAATTATGCTGATAACCATGCTGACTGGTCTTATTGTTAGAGGGTTCTTTTGCACCATTCCTATACATTGATAACATTGTGGCTTTTATCTCTGATGCAGTCGGCAGCCATCAGAAATTTCCTGTAAAGTGCAGAGAAACAGGAGGAGACAGGAGTTTGTGGAGAACAGCTTTGTGGGTGGTTCGCGGCCATGATTTTCTGGAAAGGTCCAGGGCAGTGAACGACATTACAATAGACGAGATTTTTCCACCATTGCAGAATGAATTCACATGCTGGTATATATACTTATTTGGAGAGAAAATAGGGTCTATACCTTTATTAACCAAGTTAAAACAATATCTTCCTAGCTATGAAACAGTGTCATTGTGACCCCATCACTTTAAGTGTGAAAGAGGCAGACAGATCAAGAGAAAGACTTGACCAAATATTCACCAAGTTTGTCTATAATGAAATAATCGACCACCAGGTGTTGCGGACCCAATGCTAAATACTGGTATGGCTGAGCACAGAAACCCCAATGTTTATATCTATATTTAACTGCAGGTTCCCTTCAATAAGTGGCTCATCCAGCAGGGAAAAATGAAAGTGCTTCGATGGACAATTTCTTCATTCTGTGAATCATTGTACCATCGATGGAGATTTTGAACAGGATACGTTTGATAGTCGTAATGCACAGTTGAGTTTGGAGGGTATGGAATAATGAAGGAGTGGAGAAACAGTAGGGGAAGAGAGGGAAGAGAGAGGAGATAGCAGAGAGAGAGTGAGAGAGAGTGGAGAGAGGTGACAGAGAAAAGAGAAAGAAAAACACATGACGAGGACAGAGAGATCAGAGAGAGGAGAGAGGAGACGAGAGAGCACATCCGAGAAGATAGAGAGAGAGAGAACGAGAGAGAGAGAGAGTGAGAGAGAGAGAGAGACAGACGAAGACAGAGAGAGGAGGTAGAGCGGAGGCAGACCAGAGCAGAGAAGACCGATGAAGAGAGGAGAAATAGATATGAGACAGAGAGAGACACAGAAGAAGAGAGAAGAGAAAGACGAGAGAAGATGAAGAGGAGAGAAGGAGACCAGGACAGAACAGAGAAGAGACTGAGAGATGAGAGAGCGAGACCCAGACGAGAGAGACGACGTGAGAGATCGAGAGAGGAGACGAGAGAGGAGAAGAGAAGAGAGAGAGAGAGAGAGAGAGAGAGAGAGACTGAGAGGAGAGAGAGACAGAGACAGATTATCTATTATATATCAGACGAACGTGATCAGAGAGAGAGGAAGAGAGAAGGACAGGGAGGGAGACGATGAGAGAGGGATGAGGCAGAGAGAGATGACCAGAGAGAGAGGAGATCAGGAGGCAGAGACAGGACAGAGAATTTGACCATTTTTGTTCCTCCCTTCTAGTTCAAGAATCATTTTGCAACAAGAACTCAGAATCCAAAGGCCAAACATTGCACAAAGTTTAAAATGAGAAGATGGGTACATAAAAACAAGTGACAAAATTCATAAATTAACTATCAAGGACCCATCAACACAAGTTACATAATGATTCCTTCACACACCACTTCTGTAAAAACAACGTAATCCTGAGTTGAATTCAGTGCAAAACGTGATGTGTGAAGCGCTTAAAAAGGATGAACACTATCATCATAGATATTGTCGGGTATTTTGCATTTTGCTTTCCTTACAGGTATATAGCGAGTTAGCCTATAAGACAAAAATTTGCTAAAAACACTCACTTTGCATCGGTTAAGAGATACCTAAAGCCAAGCATAAAACACAATGTGTTAAAAACTTATTGGCCGAGCGCTCGGACCAGTACATGTGATAAGATCACAAAAGGGGGCTAGCCTTGTGCACCCAATAAAAATGTGGAAATGTTTCGAGGTAGCACCACGAAAACCCAATTCCATGACAAACATGCGATGAGACAAACATTAGAGGTTAAAATGTAGTGCGCCAGCCGCCACGCAAGTCTTCCAGAGCGCTGGCAATGGGAATCTTATACATAACAGCCATTGGATTGTGCTTAGGGAAGGAGTATTACTTAGCATCCTTTCCAGTGCGCTTATGGTTCCTGCAGGTCTCTCAGGAACAAGGGCTTTAACACACAAAAAATAAACAGTTACGTTTTTCCATTGAGATAAAAGGATTAAAATATTGAAGTGAAGTGAAAGTGATGGAAACGCCCGTGGGAGCGAAGGCCTGTGGGTCAACTGTAAGTCCATTTTTACTATTGGACTGCTTGAAAAGCCGATAGAATACAATATAATTCTCCCTTATAACTCGAATGGACGAATTCAGTGGACAACAGCCGACCTCGGAAGCTGGCTTCCACTATATAAGGAAAGGAGTTAAATGTTAACCTTGGTGATCCAGCATCAATAAATTTTGCATAAAATTTGTCACACAAACCCTTAAAACAGTTTCAAAAAATTGTCCTCTTTTAAAACATTTGAGAGAGTAGCTACTGTCAGCACGGTGAGGATTGACTGCCTACCATGCTTCCAGCACACTTCTTGAACCCGGGCCCTCCGATCGTGATGTTCAACCTTTCTTCGTTTCCAGAGAAAGAGTTCCTGATCATAGCCGCAGTTTCCCTGCCTGTTGAAGCAGGCAGTGAGCGAAGGTCTTTCCAAGAACATCCGTATATAACAGCCTGCCTTAAACGAAAGGAGCGCGAAAAGCCATCACTTTGCTGTAATGGGAACCAGGCCCCCTGCTCCCTTCGCATAGGCAGCTTAGGAGAAAACCGTTCCAGAGCCAGTGCTTTCCCCCCAAAAGAGTCAAGTAAAATGGATGTACATTTTTTAAGAATGAAATATGGGGGCTGTCGTGCGCGTACTAAATATGCCAAGCATTGACGCCGCTGAAGTTATTAATAACAAGGGTTCGCCCCAATATGAGATTTGACCATTACACTTCCATTTAGTAACCGTCTCTCAGTTTTATTTATTAAAAATTCCCAGTTTTTTAAACCAAATTTGATGCCAAGAAGATGCCGAGATAAAAAAAAATTCCCATCCCATGCCCATTCAGTGCTTGGGCAGGTCGGAGGAGGTCTCTATTTGTGGACCAAGATAGGAGCCTTTGTTCTTTTTCCTGTTTACTTTGGTGGAGAATTGCCATCCTGAATTCATGGACACAGGGACCAAGCAGAGTTCATCTCATCTAACATGGGTAACCCCACCAAAGATCATCCGCATGTATAGGCAATATTTTACTGGGTCCGCCATTGGGTTGGGAAGAAAACCATGAAGATGTACCACAAAGCCGAATGAGCAAGCTCTATTGTTAGGGAATATAATGCCGGATAAAGGGCAGCCTTGACGAATGCCCCTCTACAGCTGTGGAAAGGCTGGACATAAATATTGTTAATTTTAACAGTACACTAAACGATTATTATAACAGGAGCTGTATGTAAGAGATAAAGTTCCCCCAAACCCAAAACCCTCATAAACAGTAAAAGGTAGAGGTGATTGACGTATCAAAGGGCTTTTTCCTGTCGAGAAAAACCAAACCAACATTTTTTGCGCTCAATGAGTGCAGATATCAATCATGTCATGCACAATAAAAATACTGCCGTGTATGGTTCTTTTGAACACAATAGGATTGAACAGGTGTGTGATAATTTCTCAATCGTCGGTCTGAGCAGTTGTAAGAGCCTGTGAGAAAATTTTTATAATCTGTGTGCAAAGAATGATATAGACGTGCAGTTGTACGGTTCTAAAAAGGTCACCAATCTTGGGACAAGGGCAAAGTTACAGCCCTGCGACAAGCTTCATGGCAACAAAACTCAATCGTATAGACCGTCAATCAAGCTTCAATCATCAGGTTCCCAGAAGTCCCAAAAGCTTTTAAAAGTTCTACAGGCACTTCCATCTAGTCAAGAGCTTTTCCTGTTGTAGAGTATTATTTGGCAGCCTTAAAGATCCTCCAAATTATTTCCTTCTTTGTTGTAGACATGCGGATTCTGACAATGGGGGAAGGAAAGGAAGTTCAGGGATTCCAACAATCTCATTATCATTTCTGTTGGCCTGGTTAGAGTTGTAGAGAAGTAATCCTTGAGTGAAACTCGATGTCTTTTTGCAGGTTTATTCTCCTTCTTCTCTTTAGGAGGTTATCTGTCTGACTTGTTTTTTTCCGAACTTCCAGTCCGAAGAGGAACTTGGAGGAAGTTATCCAAGTGATACAGTTTTCCATTCGGAGACGGATCAGAGCTCCCTGACTTGTTTACACAGAGCCCAGCAGAAGACTTTTTTCTTTTGCAAGCAAAAAGTTGTCCTTTCGGTATTAGAGCTTGAGAGGTTGATTGCAAAAGAATAGTATTTCTCTGGAAAACCAGGATCTGAGGGGCAGAGTCATGTGATGGTTTGTAAGTCCGTATTGCGTGTAGAAGTCTTATCTCGTGCTGCGTATGTCCCACCAGCACAAACACAAGAAAGGAGGGGTTACATTTGGAGTAAAAGTTTCTGTAAAAACCGAGATATCGATCACAGGAACAGTATTGACCTCTAGGAGCTTACATTTAAAATCCAGTAGCAGCGCCTTGGTTACGAATTGGAAGTGAATTACCGGAGTATTGGACCATATGATGGTCTCGAAGAAACACTCGGGACAACCAGTGTGGTCACAATATTTTTAAAATCATTATTAATATAAACGGTCTAACCTTGCAGGGACAGACAGCCATCTAAACACCGAACACCACGTATATTGTCGTGATCTGAGGGATTACAAGTTCTCAAATGTCAATAAGGAGAAGGTTGTTCAAAGTCTAGTCAGAGCATCATGCTCTGCTGGGTGAGCTCTATGTCCCATTTCGATCAATGGTAGAATCATCATGCAGTTAAAATCCCTCCTAAACAAACAAATCATTAAAAATGTAAGTGTGTGAGGGATTTTTCTTAACTGTGAAAAAACAAGTTCGAATCTGTACTGGGTGCATAACAATTGAGTATTGTGTGTTTTTTTTAAAACCATTAAGTAGTAAAGGATGAGATAAATAGCCTTTAATTAATTTCATTCAAATCAACTAATGAGATTACAGAGAGAGGATTGTACAAAGATGGCTTACCCCAGCTCTGACACTCTAAGCTGCTGAAGAACCACCTTCTTTCATCATGCTTTCCCATCACTCATACAGGAGAACTACAGGTTTCTTTTTTCTGGTTTCTGGTTTCTTGTGGAGTAAAAAATTCAATTGTTCTTTAATACAAGCTCTTAAACTTCAGTTTGCGTAAATTTGAAACCTACTCCTTTAATGTTTAAAGTAGTCTATCGAGAATAGCGATCGTGTGGAATTTGAAAAAGACATCTCTATTAGTCTCTTAGCTTAGGATGCAGTCATTTCCTTGCTTTTCAAAACCATTCTTGAGACGAACATTTGTGACTCGGTCATGCCAAACTGGCTCAGGACTGAAGAAACAGACCGTTGCAGAGGGATAAAACTGTGTGCATCTCTGGGAAAGGAATATGTGATATTGAACAATGTATGTTACGGAATGTTGCCCTGTAAAAACTTATGATCTCCTGAAGGGGGGGGCAGCATCGGAAACACCCTCCGGTCCTTGAAATAAGCTGGATAATCCAGACATCGGTACTATCACCAAAGGCAAATGCGGTACAAGGCCCCGTCAGGAATTCAATAGTCTGCATTAGTGATCCAAACTTGAACCATGCACCATAGGTGGAGCAGGCATTCCTTTCTGCTGAGGAAAAAAGCCCGGCACCGAAGCAGAACACCACGCCTTCCACTTCCGTAACATCTGAAGTTGGCTGGATGCAGAGTCTCAGACACTACGCTTTTTGTAGAGAGAGTGGATCCAACATTAGGTTCACTTTCAGAATGTCCATGACATCAGCAAACCACTAGGGTGGTCACAACTCTTATTTGCTGGGCAACAACCACGCCCTTTGTTCATCTTCGTGCTCATCCTGTACCATTTGATCAGGACCACGGTCAAATCCACCAGAGCTAGAACAGCAAATTTGTTTACCACGTTTCCAAAGCAGCGGAGCGAGTGGCTGTATCTACTATTGAGAGCCGTGTATGTTGCTCGACGCGCGTAGCTTTTTAGAAACGCTCACCATTCATCATGACCATTGACGTGGTAGGATGCTTGTTCCTCGTATTATGTGAACCGGTTACAAACCCTTTCGTCTTACTTGAATTCTACTTCTGCACGTCACTTTCTAGGCTTATTATGGGAGGTGTCTGCACGGTCTTCCGGCTTCGAGATGTACACTCTCTATTAGGTACATATTAGTGCTTGACTAGGCGTCTTGGCACTAAATTCCTCATAGGTTCCCATGTTGAGACTCACCACTAGGAATGTTGTTTCAGACACGCATTCTTAAAATGTCCCGGCTCGCCACAAATAATCATGTCATTACCTCAGTGGCGATATAAACTTTGTAGCTGCGATCGTTATATTTAAGATCACAACAGTATTAGTGACCGGATTGCACACTTCTTCAAACAATATAGCAGTGGTGTCGGAACGGACATTCATGTGTTGAACCGAACGCCAGAAAACGCAAACGTTAATGGATCATGGCAAATCCTGATTACAACCGTCCCAACAATTATTAAAGCAGAATGGGGGGTTAATGCTCCTCATTTTTAAAGAAAAGGTGGAATATTTGAAATAATAATTTTTAACAGCAGGCTGTTTCCAAGGACTTACAGAAAACAAAAAGATCCGGCTGGCGATAGGCAAGCCGGTTTTCAACCATCTGAGCAACGTATCGCGGCTTCAGACAAAAATGCACAAACGTTGATTCATCCTCGACGCTGCAGCGAATGTTTTTGAGCCCAATACGCATCTCTGAAAACCCAAATTACACATCAACAACACTGACGAAGTTCTGGTGGACCCAAACTATGACCCCCGTTTCTTTGGGTAAGGCCTTCATACACACTATGATGCAAACATTACCGTTTGCCAGTGTTGTAAAACAGTACAAATAACTTGAAGGTCAAAGAAAACAAAAGCAAACCTGCCACAAACCCAAAACCAGCAATGGAGGGAACAAAAAAATTGAATATGAACAAAGTATTTAGCCAAGAAAAAGTGAAAACGTCGATACACAGCAAAGTAGGTAAAGGAGAGAGAGAGAGAGAGGAGAGAGAGAGAGAGACGAGAGAGAGAGAGGAGAGAGAGAGACGAGAGAAGAAGGAGAGAGAGTGAGAGAGACAGAGAGCAGAGAGGACAGAGAACAGAGAGACAGAGAGACAGAGAGACAGAGAGACAGAGAACAGAGAGATCAGAGAACAGAGAGACAGAGAGACAGAGGAGTTGATGAGTAGCAGCCACAGTATATCAAGGAGTTGAACGCTTTTTTTGATGAATCACCATTACTGGATTGCTTCGGTTATTAAAACTGCTTCCGTGAGAATGTGTGTTATTTTCCGCCATTAAAATCTTCATGTTCATGATTGCAAGAAGATGCAGGTAATCCAAGGCAAGCATTTTACAATCGACAAGACTTAAGTTTTGGTTAACATTTGACTTTTAAATAAGTCTTATGTATGAGATTATTAATATACAATTTATAAAAGGAGAAGAATATATAAGAAAAAACAATTGCAAAGATAAAATAATGAAAATTATAAGACAAAATAAATAAAAATTTAATTGTAGAAATAACTAGAAAAGAGAGCTTAAACATTCAATTAGAAGATAAATTACATAAAATCAACCAAAGCAACTCATCCTTTTGCTGTTTTTAGACCAACAACAATTTCAAGTGTCAAAACAAGATAGGCAATTTAAAAATGCAGACCTCATTGGTATATATTGAAACGGAAGACCAAAGAAGGAACCCGAAGGAATAAAGAGCAAAGATGAGATCATCACGAGAACCTGGATAGGATTCGGGTTTTCAGCCGCTACTCCACAAAACCCCTCAAACCAATCCAGGCATGCAAGTGGAGCCTTACAGAAACATTTCTGCAAGAATTCATTTCTCCTTAGAGAGATAGATATAAAGAAAGAGTGGCATAGAGAGTAAAGATAAAAGAGAAGAAAAGGAAGAAAATTAAAATGAATAAAATAATTGTGACAATTTTTTTTTTTACAAAAAATGTGAAAGAAACAAAGACTGTCGGAAAGAACCACGACATATATATTTCATGCCATTTAAGCTCCCAAGACTAAAAACACAGCAAACATGTACCAAGCTACTGGAAGGTCCTCCAGTGGGGAAGCACAGTCCACAAGATCAGGATATGGTTACAAACATAATGAAATGGAAGGACAAGAAGAACCTTTGAAGAAGTAAAGAGGAAACGATGAGTCATCAGAGGAACCTGGATAGGATTCGGTTTCAGCCGCTACTCCAAACCTCAAACCCATCCAGGGCGCCAGCCAGTGAGCCTTACAGAAAAAATTCGGCAAGATGATATGTAGATTGCAATAGATCTGAGAATAGTGTGGGCTCCTCACTCACTCACTCACTCACAAAATGGACATGCTGGGAGAATGGTTGCGGCTCAGGCGAAAATGAATGGGCAATTCCCTTGAGGACAGTTGTTCTCTTAAACATTTTTGTCTATTGACCCCCTTCGACATATTGGTGCTTAACAAAATGAGATTGGATACAAAACGTTTTAAAATTTAGAACATTTAACAATTGCATCCTTATATCGCTATTTCATTGCTGCCACAAAGCTACGTGTTATGAGTAATTAGCACCTATGAACGTCACTAAACTGGCAGTAAATGTCTCTCGCTTTGGACATTAATTCACATTCAGTTAAAAAAAAGTCAAAACTCCTGCTTAAATTTGATTTAAAAATATTATGGTAAAGAAGATTCATGTCAACAGTGCTTAAGTGAGTTGGGCATGCCATTGATCTTGTCCGCTGAAACTTGTTCAAAATTGGGGGCGGCACGGTCAAACATGCTTAGAGACGGTCAAGGATTAACTTTGACATAATCCACAGTGAAGTACCAATTTCAACTGCGCTTCAGTTAGTTGTAAAATATTCTCAGCTGGCATGAGATAACTTTCTCAAACGTGTTCGGGAAAGCTTGATGCGAATATTAAATGGTTCCACTTGACTGCAATGACACACACACACCACACACACACACACACACACACACACAACACACCACACACAACACACACACTGAGTTCCTTGTGGATTGAGGACCGCACTGATTACAACGGCTTCAATGTGAGCAGACCCGAACTGGAGGCGCACATTTTATGGGGGAGTGGCGGCTGCTTAAGTTGTTGGTTCGAACAGCGTGGACGTGGCCTAGTGCACTGGCCTGCGTTGTGGCTTGGTTGGTTTTTGCTTGACTCTATCCCGTCAAGTAAGGATGAGGACTGAGGAATGATGAGACCGCCTGAGAAGAACAGAACTGGGCGTACCCGGGTGTATAGGGAGGCCATTATCACGGAGGAGGAGACAGCGGAGCAGGAAAAGGAGGACGAGACAGTGGCTAGTCGGTGCAATGAAAACTGCCACACACATATGTACGATGTGATCGTAAGTACACATACACAGAAATAATGGGATTTTAGTACCCTGCCGGTTCACAGGAGGGACGATAGTTTGCTCTCATCTGTTCTGTCCGTCCGCTCTATCCATCCGTCCATCTGTCCCACCTGTGTTTTTTCATACTTTTCACCCATACCTTTAACATATTCAACTGAAAACTGTGGTACATTATTATGATAATTTACAGAACAGTTCGATGTTTTTCAGGCATTGTTTTCTATCATTCACAGAGTTATGTCCTTTCTAGACTATAGAAAATTATTCACATCGGTAGGGACAGTATGGCAAAGCAATTTACTCACTCCTTGTTTACACATATAAGACATATTGACACATATGTGAAATGTGTGATACACATATTTATACGCTGACATTAAATACCGCAATGCATGCCCTATGGGCGATCTTCGCAAGTCATTTGCAAACAATATTCTTCATGACGCATCCTTGAATGTGGGCGGTCGATTTATGAGCAGCAGCTGACAGCTTTGTATACACACAAAAAAAAACCCAGGTTAGGTGCTGAAGCCAAAAACATATCGCACAGGCTGTATATTGGAGGAAACACATCAGCGTACTGGGAGGACTAGGTAATACTGTTGCTGAGAATGTGGGATAAAGGGTGACCTGTCGATACCCTCCCCACCTGGAGCGGTGGTACGTGCATTCACATTGTACATAGAGAATTGCTGTTCCCTCATGCCCTGCAACGTGTCCTCAGCCGTCACGTTTCCTCTGCCTCAACTTTCCCTCCCTCAACCCCCCCCCCAATACACATTCATCCAACCTCCTCACGATCCATGCTAATCGTGCAGCGCACAGGCGATATACTCATCTTTTCGCTCGCACACATGCACAGATTTCCCCACACCCGCACTGCACGGTGGCAAGTCCTGCACGGCCTCGATGCCACAGCACTTCCGCTCCCCACGTGGCTTCGGCGCTGCAGCTCGTCTGCTCCCCACGTGCAAAAGCACATGGTTTGCGAGACGGCCACATAACCTCCGCCACAGTGCCACACATCATGCGCGCCGGAGTGCGCAGTTTCAAGTTCGAGTTCAAATTCCGTGCCCATGAAACTCGCGCATCGCACACACGTAAAGCAAGCATGCAGGCATGCACACACCCCACGAGAGTGATTTGTACATATTTGTACCACGTCTGTCGTGTCTGTCGTACGTACCTCATCGTTTTCAGCAACTGCCCACTTTTAATATATTGCAGCAACTATCAGTATATTTATGTTAATATGTTGTCATGAAAGCAGATCCCACAAAACGAAACCGTGTAAAGCAAAAAAGCCCTCTTCACTTGCAGCAACAAAAAAGTACCTCATTGTTTACAGAAACT
>CM068961.1:69620756-69640386 GCA_035128595.1 Eptatretus atami
TTCCAAGGGGTCCAAGGGGTCCAAAGGGTCTACAATTTAGACCTTTGACCCTTTTTTACCCTTTGACCCTTCTCACTATTTAGACTCTAAATGGTCTGAAGGGTGAAAGGGTAAAAAAGCAAAAGAGGTCTAACATGTCCAAAGGGTCTTAAAAGGTCTAAAGGTCTGAAAAGTGTCTAAATTGTCGAAAAAGGTCTCCACGTCTCGAAATGGTATGTGGTGTCTAAAGGTCTAAAAGCTACGTTCCAATAGTATGTAACTGAATTAATAGACGTAGTCATGGTACAAGTCACAGTCAAACAGTGCATAAGTAATAGACATAGCAGGGTATATATTTTTAATTTTATACAAGGTCTATTGCTCGTAATGGAGCTGCCACTCACTAACACACACACACACACACACACACACACACACACACACACACACACACACACACACACACACACCACAGCTACTGAGCTTGGGGAAGTGCCGTCATTTCCCGGAGACTCTGGTTGCCAGCGACATCACAACAATGGTACCACTTTTCTCACTGCACTCAGCAGGGCATTTCCTCCTCCCTATGGATGTCAACTGATGGGGAATGTCCATGCTCTATCCTTTTAAATGCTGAACGTCAAGCAAGGAAGCAGCACATACCATTTGTAACGTCTTTGGTGTGACTCGGCCGGGGTTGTACGGGCTGCATGTTATCAGTGGCAGTCGAAAGACTGACCTGACCAAACCGAAGTTTGAATGCTACCGCTGTACTAGAAATCTGCTGACAAAGACAACAAAAGAGTTGGAAAGGTATGTGTATGGTGGACATCCAGCATTATGAACAATGTACTCTCACCCCCAGAAGATGGGGGTTCAAATCCAGCTGAAGGTAGCAGCAGTATTGAGGATTTGGATTTGAAGCGTCTGGAAACAATTTGGTCCCAGGAGGATTTTTATGACATGTGTAGATACAATTTCACATCAAGAAAAACTCAGCTGACTTCTGAAAAGGTGTAATATGAGCTGTCTGTCATGGCCTGGTCTTGCCAAAATAAGATGTCAGTCCACCTTTTTGTGGTTGACTGTTAATGCTCACAGAGAAGCTTGCTATGGTCACTGAAATGTAATCTATGAAAAGGTAGTGCCACCCATATAACTCCAAACCAGATAATTAAACAATCCATTGAAGTTTGTCATATCTATTTCAACTTTGAGAAATGTATAGGTACACACATGATACATAAATTGCAGCACTTACCAACAAACTCCTCATGTGACCCATCGTTGTCAGAACCCTGCTACTTCTTGTCAATCCCTGGATTAAGAACGATGTAAAAAAAGTCACATGACAAGGAGCAATTGGATTGGCTGTTTTACCTCTTTCCATTTCAGTTACTTTGTGATTATCCCAGTTGTTAATAATAAGACTTTATTGAGGTTCAACTGTGGCATGAGACACTGTGATTCGGATCTATTCTGCACCTTCTTCCATGACGTTCCAAACTTTTAATTCACCCTCGATGGTCTTTATCCATCCAGGTTCCCCTGTGTCTATCCCATGGATGTTTCAGTCCAGTAATGGTTATAATTGCATCCCTTGTGTGGTCCATGCAAAAAATTTTTTACCAGGAAACATGTCTAAACAGACTCAGATTTCTTATTCTGATGCACATTTGAGAGATCTAAAGACATGACAAATTAATGAAACAGTGATCGATTGAATAGATGAATGAAAAAAATTTCACGTCTTCACGAATACAGTTAAAAGAAAGCTGAAGATGTGCACATGTGCATGAAAGTTGAAGTCAATGTCATGGGAAAGACGTGGAGAGAATGGATATTAAAGGAACATCGGACTCCAAATGAAGCGTTTGGATGCGCAGAACCACCTCTTGGAATGAGCTCGGTCTCACCACGCGTAAGAAGTGAATGATAAAGTTGTGGATTGCTCTAGCACACCTGTCATCATTCTAGATTGTGACAAAGCATCATTCAGAAACTCAGCATTTATAAAGCTGTGCTCGAATGACAAGCAGCACGAAGGGCAGAAAAGACCCTAATGGGGTAAAAAAATCTTCAGGCCTACCTTCCGATCATGAAGATAATTAAGACTTCAGTCAATGTCCACTCGCATAAAATAATTCGTGCGATATCACGTATCTGCTGGAAAGTCCGTTTTCACGTTCCTTTGAAAGAAAGGAACATTTGTACGAAACAATGCAACGCAATGCTGGAATCGAACCAAGCAGCAGTTTGACCTGGATTTCATTCTGCAGGATTCAAAACTTACACAAGAAAACTGAAAATGCAGACTTGGTGAAAGATAAAAATGGAAGCAACTGTTCGTAACTGCACATGATGTAGATTACTATTCATAAACAAGGATCACGTACAGCACTTGGAAATGTTCCTTTAATCACATCAAAATGAGAAACTAATATAGCTTCCTTGTGAAGTGAATCCCAATTTGCATTTGTCATTTATGGCTACATAATGCCATTGGGGACTCATTTGGAATACCTGTGTCGCTGTGTGAAAAAAAAATAAAAAATTGAGTGGACTATACGAGACGCACAGAAAATATAGCGTCGCTCTTTGCAAATCCGTCTGGATATATCAATGTGAGAAGCATGAAAAAAAATGACCTCCAGTGAATTTGGCATGAGAGGTGTCAGATTATATGTACTCTCAAGTTTATCTCTCCGTGCCACTGCCAGAAACAGGAAACTTGCGAGGATGAGCATTCGTCTGCTTTTGTGGGCCTGGGAGGTCATATTGACCTACACTTTCTGACTCACATCGCAGCAACAGATGCACAATCGTGGCTAGAATGCCTCTTTGGTTGCGGCACTTCCATCGATGACAGATGGTGCTTGAGTGAGTGACATAAAGAGTGAAAGTTACTTTCTCTGCACAACAAACTCCTATTAAAACTTATGTAAACAAGGTAGCAATGACCACAACAAATTATCGTGTGAAACCATCCATATTTCTTTCATTGAATAAAGGTTGTTGGCTGCAAATGACATTATTATACATCTCTCTCGATTTGGGTTCACAATCACCACAAACACGTCGCTGTAGTGTGTGTGTGTGTGTGTGTGTGTGTGTGTGTGTGTGTGTGTGTGTGTGTGTGTGTGTTTTCATGATTTAATATTTAATTGGTTAAATTCATATGTGGAAACAAGCATCATACATTATCATTGCAAATGGATGTATGTATGGATCGAGAACAACCATTATTCAAAGAAAGATGAAGGGATGGTTTCATGTGATATTTATTGTGACCATCCCTACGTTGTTTATATACATTTGGCACACCATCCCGACATCCTTTCATATTTTTACCCTCGCCAAAGGGTATATTACATTTGGGTCTGTTTGTCTGTCTGTCTGTCCAAACATAAATGTGCGAATGTGGGGCACAAATACCACTTAGTGGTAGGCAGTATTACATTTTTTTTTTTCAACAAACTACTTCCATAAAGTATGTCCTATTACAATGTGAGAATGTCTACGAAGGATGTGCTATTAAGAATGTGAGCATGTGTCTGAAGTATATACGATTAGAATGTGAGTATGTCTATGAAGTATGTACTACCATTACGAATTTTGAGTGCGTCTCAAAAGTACATGTATTAACAACGTGAGTGCATATATGGAGTGCATACTATAAAATACATCTATGCAAGTAAAATAAGTGCACCTATAAAATACATACGTACATACGTCTATAAAATACACACGATTGGAACGTGAATCGATACAACAAAACCGAAAAGGTATGTTTGTCCACTGCACATGAACATTGAACATAAACCTACGTTGCCATTGCATCATCTCCAGACCACACACCACACAAACAAACACACCAGCACACAAAATACACCACACAAAACAAGGCCTGGCGAGGGTCTGCAATCTCTGATTGCTCTTTCCAGTTTGAAATGTTTTTTTAAAATCACTTGTATAATACAGAAGCCACACCAACAGATCAAAACATTTTAATCAGATCTCATGAGAAAGATTTTGAGTATTGTAGCAATATTCAAAATGATAGATTAATTTTGAGCGTACATTGCAATAGGAATCATCCACCACAAAGCATTCTCAAAACAATTAAATCGAATACACTCAGTGATGAAAGAAAACAAAAAACTCAGAGACAATAAACTCGTGAAAACAAAACGACAAAATTTCCATCAGGGTTTCAAACTTCATGAAACCTCGTGGAACACATGATGCTGAACATCAATGACATCGTATAGTCACGGCTGCGAGACAAATGACTCAGAATAACAACCTCTCCAGATAACGCCTCAAACATTTCACAGATGATGTATGACGTCACAAAACTGGCATGATTAAAGATCAATTGTAACCACAAAAAAAAAAAGGATGAAAATATTAAGAATTACGTCCCCATGCTTGGCGAAGATATATTAAAGAATTTATTTCATTCCCAACTGACAATGATCGAATCATCAAATATAATAACATATCTGGAAGAACAAACCTATGCTTTGAATGCAGCTGTAGAGCCGTTGCTCGAAGTCGGATGTGCTTGCTTGAGGATTTGAATGAAAGGTAGGTCGAACCAGTTTTTGATGCTACTGCAGAGCTCTCCTATCAGTTTCCAAAAAATTTGGTCGTGATTTTCGATTCAAAATGGCACACATGTTCGTCATAAAAGGGGACGGGAAGCATGTCGGGAACAGCAAGAAACAAGCATATGACATGGAGCAGACGTGCTAACTTCTGAGTTGTTTTTTTTTCCCTTGTTGTTTTTGGACCAAGAGATGTTGAAGATGGAGAACTATCAAAAGTCCTCTCTCTCTCTCTCTCTCCTCTCTCTCTTCTCTCTCTCTCTCTCTCTCCTCTCTCTCTCTCTCTCTCTCTCCTCTCTCTCCTCTCTCTCTCTCTCTCTCTCCCTGCTGGCCATTGGTGCACGAAGTGTGATGTCATGACGGCTGTGTTCGAGCTTGTGTAGCTCGATGTTGCTTTTCTGTCATTTTCTTTTTTCCGTTTCAGAGTCTTCCTCTTTCTGTATTTTTTTTCCCTTCAGCTTTGTTCCCTCTCCTCTGTCCTCCCTCCTCTCTTTCCTCCCTCTTCTCCCCCCTCCATCCCTCCACCTTCGTTCTCTCCTTACTATAACTGTTCACACACCCCTCCTCTATAACAGCTGATGATAATCCTCTCCCTATATTTAAGGCTCCTCTTACCTGCCCCAATCTCCCGCCACCTTCCCCCACTAACCCAGACGAGTTTCAAATACTCCAACCAAAATGAAAAAGTCATCGACAAATAACAGATGGAAACGGTCCACAAATTTTAAAAAAAACCTTCAGCCAAAAGCTGACAATCTAGTCCTGCTCCAGATTTGTCCCTCATTCCAAAAAAAAAAAATTGATTCGCAATCTTGGAGAGCATCGATGTGGATGACCCTTAACTACTGAACTGGAAATTATTAACACGACTGAGCCACAACAGTTAATAGCTACCCCTCCTCTCCAACCCCATAAAACAGATGCCCCTCGACCCCCTCCCCTAAAATTGCCCTTCCCTCTGTAGCAGCTTTCCCATCCCCATCCCCTCCCTCCATGGACTATAACTCGTCTGATAATGTGGAGGGATGTGACAAGACTGGTGAAGGACAATCAGTGTGACACAACATCAGAGCCATCTGATATAGATGACTCTGTTCGTTGAGTGTAGCAGCGTAAAAGGAGAACCCCCTCCCCAATCTCCCCCACTGAGATAAAGGGGTTTCTCAAAGACACGTTCTGTAAAACGAACGTTGTAATAGAAACCTTTTTCTCAAAACTACCTGAATATATAAACACTGCTAAAATGATTATTAAACAGCCCAATTATTTCAACTTCAACTCCTCCCAACGTCGTCGCTTAAAGAAATGTGTACAAAAAGGTAAAAATGAATCGTCAAAAAATTTAACGATTGTCACTCTTCCTCATGATTCTTTTGAGTTTTTCAATGTGTCGCTCTACTATAAAGGGAGGGTGTAACACTGTTCGTAAAAGTCAAGTAAGAGAGGTTGTATTTTTTCAATTCCAGAAGAAAGTTGACCGAGCTCTTTCACAAGAGACCCATGCCAAAGATCGATGTGTCGCGGAATGGTGTAAACTCTTCCCTGGTGATTCCTTTTTTTTAGCAACAGTGGCTCCCGCAAAGGAGAGATAGCAATAATTCTTAGCTCTTCCTTCTCTACTTTGTCACTCATTTTTTAATGAACGACCAAAGGGGTCTCCAGCATCCCAAGAATTCCTCTCCTGTGGAAAGTTTAACACTATTTTTCATGTTTATGTTCCGAGTACACCTGAAACTCGGCGAGACTTTTTTTTCATCACATTGAAACACATCTAACTTCACTCGATAACCAGAATACCATAAATAACCAAAACAACCATATCTGTATTGGCAAAGATTATAATTGCACTCTCTAACCCAGACTATGCCTGGTGCTGGCTTAATGGTTTGGGTTGCTGGCTGAGGATCCCAAGGTCCTGAGTTCAAATCTCGCTTTTTTCTGATGAATTAATACCAGGTGGGGTTGACTCAGCCTGTCATCCTTCTGAGGTCGGCAAAAGGAGTACCAGCGTGCTGGGTTGATTGAACCAGCGTGCTGGGTTGATTGACCAATTAAAGTGTCCTGTGTCGGAGTGGTGACCCATCCATGATTGTGCCCAGTAGTCCAGGAGACTGTTTGGCAGCACCGGCGCTCTGTACAGAGTTTGGTCCTGATAGATGGATGGATGGGGAGGTGGTGACCTCCGATCGTCAAATATCGTATCAAATGTGAAAAATAACTGTAATTAAGACGTTACCTTGATCAATGGATGGATGGAACCCAGACTTGACAGAAACAGTACTGAACCCCATCCTGCCTCCACAGTAACCATCACAAGGTCTTTACAACAATTGAATTAGACAGACATATGGTGGTTACAACACCCTTTAACCATTCAAAATAATATTGTACTTGCTTGCTTAGACAGGTTTTAAGGGTAATCCTCTACTTGATGGTCTTGCCCTATCATCCCAGATCTGCCCCCCCCACCCCCCACCCTGGGTTTTCAGACCGTAACGGAATACTTCTCACAATTTCCACCCCTCGGCTGAAGCACAAGAGTGCTTCCTGGAAATTCAATAATAATCTTCTCAATATTACCTTTGAAGAGGTTTTTCCAGAAATTTGGAACACCCTAGTTTCTTCTACAAAGAGTTTCTCAAACCTAAAACAATGGTGGGATAATGCCAAAACACACGTTAGACACTTTTGTCAACCATATTGCGCATATGATGCTCAAAACGAACAAGAAAACATAACCTTACTTGAAAATGAAATCCTGCAACTGCAGGAACAGCTCCGTGGAACCAAAAACACAGGTTACCTCAAAGTAAGACAACAAATTCACGGAAAAACATCCTTACTCAATTCCATAATCTGAAAAGTGGGCACAGAATGCATTTTTACTTTTAAAAATGAAATACATACACAATCTCGAGACCCCAACTACATTTTTCTTTCGTCTTCAAATGGAGACTGAATATTCAGAGATAAAACACTTGCAGCATGATGGGAAAGTCCTCTGTGAGGATGCTCAAATTGTGAATTGTGCTCGGAGTAACTTCAACCAACTGTGAACAAGACATGACATTAACCCTGATGCTATATCTGAACTCGTTTCCAGTCTTCCACCATTAACTGAGAACCAGAAACAGCAGTTAGAGACTCCCCTTCTCTTGTGTGAACTTACTACTGCCTTGAATACCTTAAAACCTGACAAAGCCCCAAGACTGGATGGGCTGACAAGCGAATTTTTCCAGTGCTCTGGGGGCACCATTGGACCCCACTCACTGGAGGTCCTGAATGAATGTTTAATGGATGGACAACTGCCATGGAGCTGCCGTACAGCAGTTACCTCCCTAATTCCTATGAAAGGAGACTCTTACCTGATGGAAAACTGGCGTCCTATTTCTGTTTATGTGCAGATTATAACATTTTAGCGAAAACCTTATCCAATCGCTTGAAACCCTTTAATAACCTGCTAATCGGAGAACGTTGAGCTTTTTGTATCCCTGGATGAGCTATCTTTGATAATAACTTTCTTATCAGTGATATTATTAGGTTTTGTAACAATTTTAACAAGAATGTTGGTCTGGTTTTTATTGACCAAGGAAAAGCATTTGATTGTATTGATCACACACATCTTTAGAGAATTTGAGGGTTTTGGCTTTGGCCCCATTTTTATCTCATATGTTAAACTTTTATATTGTAATCTATCCAGTGTTCTTAAAATTAACAAAGTATTGTGCAGCCCCATTGCTGTACAACGGGGAGTCTGACAAGGTTGCCCGCTATCTGGACCTTTATACTCTCTCGCCATCGAACGCACATTTCTGGTTTCACTGGATATATTGTCACGCCACCACTCAAAATTTCTGCTAATACAGATGATATCTGTATTTTTGTGAACAATGATACTGATGTTACTGCAATGACCCAGTCATTAAAAACATATTGCCATGTTTGTTCAGGCCAGGTGAATTAGAAAAAGAGTGAAGCCCTTTGGGTAGGACCTGTAGCTTAATGATGGTGAAATACCCTAGAATTTTACAAAGGGATAATGCTTTTGAACTGCAGAACTGGACAGAATTGCTGGACAAGGTAATGACAACACGAACCCATTGGAAAGGACTTCTCTTTCAACTCTCTTCGCATAGAAGAACCCTCATCATCAACAATCTAATTGCTTCCATATTGAGGCATAAAATGATATGTTTACAAACTCCTGAAAACCTCCTAGCCACACTTCAAGAGTATCATTGACTTTTTCTGGAATGGAAAACACTGGCTGCAACCTGCCGGTAACCTACCTTCCACTTGCCAAAGGTGGCCAAGGCCTCACTGACATTCACAGCCAGCTTTTACATGGGAATGAAGCCCTACTATGAAAACCTCTGGCTAACTGCATATTACAACTTGCACGCAGGCTTGGATACTACCGAGAAATTTCTTTGATGAGCTTACATCACATTGACTTATCCCTGCTGCCTACTTTCTACCAAGGGGCGATGAACACCTGGCAAGCCTTCTACTTTTCTCATGAAATGGTGACATACAACACGGAAATGTTTTTTGATGAGCACTTATTTTACAACTCCTTCCTGAAAAACAGCTTAAACTAGAAATGCATTTGGTAGAGCACATACCTCCGCCACGTAATGCCTGATCCACAAGAACATATCGGGCCCATTACATTTTTGAAATATCATGCTATACAGAACTATATTGTTTTGGCCCTCTCTCTCAATGGTGAAGAATCACTTTAAAAAACAAATAATTCTCGTATCCAGATCTTACCCAAAATCGAATCAATTCGTCCTTGCTACACACCCAACATGTCAACTAAGTTTGTCCGAATCCGTCCACAACTTTTTCAGATATCATGTTATATGTTAGTTTAGCCCTATCTCTCAATGGTGAAGAATCACTTAAAAAATTATCATATCGGGATCCAGATTCATATCTTCACCAAATTTAAATCAATTCTTCCTTGTCACACAACCAACATGTCCACCAAGTTTCATCTGAATCCGTCCACAATTTTTGGAGATATCGTGCTATGTACCATTTTTGGCTTCATCTCTCAATGGTGAAGAATCATTTAAAAATCCTCATAGTCGGATCCGAATCTTCACCAAAATCCATTCAGTTCGGCCTTGTCGCACACCCAACCTGTCCACAAAATTTCATCCGGATCCGTCCACAACTTTTTGAAATATCCTGTACACAGACAAACAAACAAATGAAAAAAATGACTCACAGAGTGACAACTTGGCAAAACAGCACAAAGTAGAATGGCACTCGGTAGAACGCATACCTCTGCCAGGTGGAACAGTTCACATTTTGTATCCCACTAATGGGCTGGATCTGAACCAAAATCCAATCCGCTTGTTCTTGTCACCGATTCAACTCATCCACCTTGTTTTGTCATAACTCGTCCACAACTTCTTGACATATTGTGATATATTTAGTTTTTGGCCCAATCTATCAATTTTAGAAATTAGGCATGTGTTGACCTTTTGACCTTAAAATTAATTGGTGGTTGAATTCAGCGACCTGACATGAAAATGCTCTTCAAATTTCAAGTCAATCGGAAGAAAATTGAGGATTTTAGAAATTTGGCCTATGTTGACCTTTGTGTCTATGTTGACCTTTTCACCTATGATGACCACAAAAATAATAGGTGGTTGAATTCAGTGACCTGAGATGTAAATCCTTTTCAAATTTCAACTCAATCGGATGAAAATTGAGGATTCAGAACATGTGGCCCAAATTGGCCTTTTGATCAATTTTGACCTCTTGGCCTATGTTTACCTCAAAATTAATAAGGTGTTTGAATTCAGCGACCTGACATGAAAATGCTCTTCAAATTTCAAGTCAATCGGATGAAAATTGAGGAATTTAGATAATTTAGCCCATATTGGCCTATGTTGACCTTTTGGCCAAGTTTACCTCAAAATTAGTAGGTGGTTGAATTCATTGACCTGAAATGCAAATGGTCTTCAAATTTCAAGTCAATCGGATGAAAATTGACAATATTAGAAGAAATTGAAAAAAAAATTGGCCGATTTTGAGTTGACCTTATGGCCTACTTTTTGACCTATGATAATCTCAAAAGCAATCGGTGGTTGAATTCACTGACCTGATATGCAAATCCTGTTAAAATTTCAAGTCAATCATATGAAATTTCAGGATTTAAGAAAATTTGGCTGAAATTGTCCTAATGGCCGATATAGACCTTTTCTGTCGATCGAATTTTACAAAACTTCAATGCAGGACCATCGTAGGGTCGGTGCCAGTAATCACTGAAAATTTCAGGGTGATCGGTTGAGCGGTTTGGGCTGGAGGCGAGCGGCCAGACAAACAAACACACAAACACACAAATGAAAAATCACTCATAGATTGACAACTTGGCAAAACAGCACAAAGTAGAATGGCATTCGGTGGGGAACGTACCTCTGCCTGGTGGAACAGTTTACGTTATGTATCCCACTGATGGGCTGGATCCGAACCAAAATCCAATCCACTTGATTTTGTCACCGATTCAACTCATCCACCTTGATTTGTCATAACTCGTCCACAACTTTTTGAGATATAGTGATATATTTCGTTTGTGGTCCTATCTATCAATTTTAGAAATGAGTCCTGTGTTGACCTATTGACCTTAACACTAATTGGTAATTGAATTCAGCGACCTGACATGAAAATGCTCTTCAAATTTCAAGTGCATTGGATAAAAATGGAGGATTTTAGAAATCTGGCATATGTTGACCTTTTGGCCTATGTTTCCCTCAAAGTTAATGGGTGGCTGAATTTGGTGACCTGATGTGCAAATGCTCTTCAAATTTCAAGTCAATCGGATGAAAAGTGAGGATTTTATAAAATTTGGCCCAAATTGGCCTTTTGGCCGATGTTGATCTCAAAATTAATAGGTGGCTGAATTATTCAACCTGATGTGCAAATGGTCTTCAAATTTCAAGTCAATCGGATGAAAATTAACAATTTCAGAAATAATTAAAAAATTTGGCCTACTTTGGGTTGACCTTATGGCCAATGTTGACCTTTTGACCTATGATAACCTCAAACGTAATAGGTGGTTGAATTCACTGACCTGGTTTGGAAATTTTGTTCAAATTTCAAGTTAATCGGATGAAATTTGAGGAGTTTAGAAAATTTTGCTCAAATTGGCCGATTGGCCGAAGTTGACCTTTTTGGTCCTTAATAAACTTTAAGAAACTTCAATACGAGACCATCGCAGGGTCGGTGCCATTAATATCTGAAAATTTCAGAACGATCGGTTGAGCGCTTTGGGCCAGAGGTGAGCGGACAGACAAAAAAACACACAAACAAACACACAAACAAACACACAAACACACAAACCCACAAACACACACACACACACACACATAGAGTTTTTTTTTGCCAAGTAACAAACATATAGGAAGAGGTGAAAACATCACCTCCTTTACTTTCGGTGGCGGAGGTAATGACAGAGGACTCATTCAACACTTTGTTGATGCCGAGCTGTTGCGGATAAAAGACCTCGGGACAGGGTCTAAGAACCATTGGCTGAGTGCCGCTGCTCTGGCACAAAGAACTGGAGTAAGATCTGTCAAAATCATCTCACGATTCCTTCAAGGAGTACTCTCGACCGACTGTCGTACTCGACAGGGATTTGAATCGTCATCCGAGGAAATTACCGAGGCTTTAACAGTTCACTTCCCCGAACTCCTTGATACTGCTCGCCAAGAAATCTTTCGCCTGGCCGAACAAGCCTGAAGATGCTCCATTGTCCCTCCTTTCATTCCCAAAGAAAACTTGGTACAACGCCTGCGTCAAAACTTTACATGCAACAACTTTGTCAAAGCACCCGAAGCTTCAATGGCGAGATTTTCTACCCCCAATGTCACCAACTTATCCCGAACGGCAAGGCTTTTATTCCTTACATACTCCAAAAAATATGTTGGAGATATCCAATGGAAGCTAATACACTGGATTTTATCTTGTAATGTTTTCTGGAACCGCTTATCTGCTGCCAACTCCAATCTCTGCCCTTTCTGTGCATCCGTTGAAACCCTTGAATGTGGATGCTTACAACCTCTGTTTATCTTCCTCCAAGAATACTTTGTAAAACTTCACTCTCATGTTAATTACAATGTTTTTATTTCAGGTGTTTCAGGACCTCCCCTCCCCCCTCCCTCAAAACAGTGGTTTTAACAAATTTTATGATTGGTCAAGCTAGGTTTGCAATCTACAAGTCCAGGAAGGCAAAAATTGAAAATAATGCTGTTTCCTCACATAGATAAAGATTATTTAAAGAAAAAATGTGTTTTTAATGATGCCATTTGTAAACTTGGTGATGCTGATTTATTAATCATTTCTCTTTGAACCAATTGTTTCATGAATATTTCTTCCTGTGACTGTATATAACTATCCCCTTTCACCTTTGTAACAAAATGAAGAAACAATCTGTCTCTGTCTCTCTAACTCTAACTCTGTTGTGGCTCTGACTTCATGAAGGTGGGGGGTCTCTGGGTTGCTCCTGGGAGATCGATTGGCCGTCTGTGCAGCGGGCCTGTTCATGAGAATTGTCTGGGGTTATACACCACCGACGACAACAAGGGCATTATACATAATGCACAAACACATAGTATACGGGATTTGAGCCTAGATTCACTGCATCATGAGCCAGTTCAGATGGGAACAGTAACAGTACAACCAGAGTAATGAGAATCGTAAAGTTCATTCCATCGAATAGGAAAATTAATCAAAAACAAAAAAAAATCAGAAAGTTTACTGCTTTCCCTGTCGAACCTGGGTTTGAACCTTGACTCGGCTATAAACCATCATCCTGGTGTTTCGCATGCAGAGCAATGTATCCATCTGTGCACCGGCCATCAGGAGTCAGGACGTTAAGCCGGAGGACCCGGCTGCCAGCAATGATTGCTGGCGGACGTTAAATATCCCACGGTGTTCTTCGCAAAGAGTATTTGAGGTATCACCAGCATCCTGAACAAATTACAAATTCCTGCCCTGATTAACTGCTGAGAGAACATCAGCAAACCATCCAGCAGAATCTTTGCCCAGGAACTGTTTCCGCAGCACCAATGTTCAGCACCCTCCCTTCCCACCAAAACACGCCCTGGCATTAAGTTTGAGGAGCGTGATGGCCAACTTAGGACAGTCTATCAACAAGAGCGCAAGTGAGCACAATATACGCCCAAAAAAGTCTCTGTGACACACACACACACGCGCGCGCACGTGCACACGCACACACACAATTATATATTCAAACACGTCAATTTATGAAGAACAAGAAGGTATATACACAATTGTGCTACTACATGGAAAACAGCAACCACTTTAGATGACGAACGTATGTCGCGACACACCGTCTCCACAGTCTGTACCTATGTACCAAATATGAAACGTGAAAGTTGAAAACTTTGGGAGTTAGAGTGCGGACAGGAACGGATGGACGGACGGACAGGACAGACAGACGGACGGACGCGTATAAAAACATCAGAACAACTCACTCACACAATCCTGCTGGAGAAGATGGCTCTGAATCAAGTTCACCAACCTGCTCAAAGTTTATACACACCTTAATGCTAATTATAAGCTTAATCCTAACCTGACATTGTCAATATTTCTCATTTTTTTCATTATCAGTTGTGACAATCCACTGAATTTTTCTTTTGTGTGGCATGTTGCTCTCACATCTCAGCTCTCTGACACCAGAAATGCCAGGATGCATGTGTTCTTCCAGTAACTTCTTCCGGATTAAACTCCCAAAATCCAGGCTTACCGCCACCTTCACGTTTTCGTTCCTTTTTTTTCTCACATTCGTGAGACCACCTTCCTGAAGCTATTCGATCCCACTATTCCCTCAAGAGCTTCAAAGGCAGGTAGTGTAGCAACATCACGCGACTTATCCCCAATCCTTACCCATGATATATTTCACCCACATTAACCTTTCTTAACAACCTCATGTTTATTGGTATTATTTCTTTCAATAGATATTTAAAATAACACTGTATGTAGGAATAAAGATCAGAAGAAATTTCGATCCTCTTTTCACAACACTTGATTCAACCACTGCATCTTCATTGGCTCTATGCCCGAATTTGGTGTCTGATTTGACAGAATATTTCCAAATGGCAAGTGCACAGCTGCTCCCTCATCTGTGTTTATTAACACATTTCCTTTGCTTTGCAATTTCCTGCCAAGTGTTGTTCTGAGAGCGATAGCCAAGGGCTTGTTGAAAAGCAAAAATTGGGGGTGGCGGCAGTGGGTTGGATTAGATTGGAATGGAGAGGAGAGAAATAATGTGAAATTTTAGCCGATCTCTCCGGAAAGCCTTCCGCCTTCATTTGCGCCGTCAGCCCAACTACGATGGCAGCTGAGCGTGGAGCGATAACGAGCAATTTTCTTTTTCATCTATCACATGATTCTGCAATTCAACTCAGCATATATTCAGATGTAAGCAAACTTCAAGTGGTTGTTCAAATCTGAAACAATCGCCAAAGACCAGTTGCTTATGTAAGCTTATATCAACCAAAGTGACCATCACATACCCTTTTGGGTGGTGGTCTAATTAAACAATTTCTTTTCTTTTTTTCCCATCATGGATTTCTTCAGAAGCTTTCTACCATTCACAATTTGTGACAACAATGGAATTTCATTGAGACGGTCGATGTGGTCAGGGATTCTCAGGTTCATTTGGTAACTCGTGCTGATATGTGTTGCAATCATGACATTATCATTCTACCACCTGCTAGCCCATCAGTCATCCTCAGCCGAATCAACACTGCCGACATTTCAATGAGCACAGGAGGTCACAGCTTTTGGGGTTAGTTAGTTATTAATGTGCAGCCTGTGGCTGCTTGGCTGCATCATTTTCTGGGGGCACGGCTGTGCCGCTGATGTGCCTGTTATCAGCACGCTGGCACTCATTTCGCCGACCTCGGAAGGATGACAAGCTGAGTCGACCCACCTAGGTGTTAATTCAACGGTACACAGGGGCTTCAACTCAAGACCCTAAGATCTTAAGTCAGCCACCCCAACTGTTAAGCCAACACCAGGCTTAAGCTTTTGGGATGGTCTTTTAGTACTTGGCACTCATGAATCTAAACAGCAACATCATGAAGAGATTCAGCACTTCTTCCATGAATGCAAGGTGGGGGCCATCCTCTTCAGATATTTCCTTGGATCTGCAGAGTTGAGGGTTCATTCATAATTCTCTTGCAGCTTTGGTTGTGGAGAAGGTTTTGTGCTCTTACTTTATTTTTCTGAATCATTTCTGTGCCTCTGGCTCTTCCTGCCGACCGGAGAATGTGTCCCCTGATGAGGGTCGGTGGAGATGTATGGACAATATGAAGCTACGACTTTACAATAATAATCATCTTTAACAATGACTCTTGTCACTATAAAATAGCTGGAAATATTTTCCTAAGCACATTCAGGAGTTGTACTGAATGAATCTGTTGCCTGTTGTTCTCGTCTGTCGAAGACACACTTTGTCATGTTGCATGCTCTACCCCTTTCTATTTACATTACTCTTTTCTCATGCTGTTCCATTATTAGCCCCCCACGCACCAGGAGATGGGTTTTTGTAATTGCTTGGGTGTGTGTGTAGTGGTGTGTGTGTGTGTGTGTGTGTGTGTGTGTGTGTGTGTGTGTGTGTGTGTGTGTGCCATAACTTTTTGCCATTCGAGCTTTTGGCATCAATTTTTCTCACCCTCAATTTGAGCTCACCCATTATGTTCACCACTTGGGATTGATAACCGATAATGATAATGATACATAATGATAGCGCATCAAGCGCGAGACGCCCCGTTATACCATTGAGCTTCAGTGTGCCTGTCCAGGCAATAACTTTTTTTACCGATTTAACTTTTGTAATCAAATCTTCAACAAAACCTTCATTATGAGATTATGGAGAAGACAAATTAATAAAATGTTCAACTACATATTATATATATATATAATATATATATATATATATTATATATATATATTAATCTAGCCGAATAAAGCTGCATAAAGGAAACCATTGACAGGCTACACAATTCCATCCATTCATTCCCTCTCTTCCCTCCATTCACAGGTGAGAGATGTGGGTTGGTCTTCGTTTTTCATTTGTATGTTGACTGCTTTTGACGTTTACACGCGGTACATGCTTGGGAGCATCATTGGTATGCATTTCTGTCTGCGCTGTTGCTGATGATTACCAACAAACAATGAAATCGGTTCATCAGTAGAGGATGTGTGAAGCATTGGGATTCTCATGTGTGTACTATGTAGGAATGTCTCTACAGCTGTGGAGGAACTCTGGGAAGGGTTTGCAACAGCAAAGGGCTTATCTTGGTACCCTTTCTTGGTTGCTTTATGCAACTTTTTCAGCTAGAAGACAGGAGGAGTCGATTTATTGATATCATCCTAGCCACCTGGGTTTAATTCAATAGGTGAGAGCTGATTGGTTATTCCTTTCATTCACATGTGAGTGGGTCCTTGATTATATATATATATATATATATATATATATATATATATATATATATATATATATATATATATATATTATATATATATATACACACACACACACACACACACACACACACCACACACAACACACATACATAAATTGGGACCAGACTCTGTGCAGAGTGTTGGTGCTGCCAAAGCAGACTCCTTGGCTATTGGACACAATCCTGGTTGGGTCACCACCCGGACAAAGTAATACCAAGCTGGCACTAATTTTGCCAACCTCATAAGGATGACAGGCAGAGTTAACCCCCTGGTATTAATTCAACAGCCGAGTGGGGTTTTAACTCAGGATCATAGGATCAAAAGCCCACCACCCTAACCATTAAGCCAACACCAGGCATATTATCTACATCTTCCTATCTATCTATCTATTTATCTATATATATGTATATATATATATATATTATATATATATATATATATATAATATATATATCTTCCTTATCTATCTTCTATATACACACACACACACACACACACACACACACACACACAACACACCCACACACACACCACACACACACACACTACCATTCAAAGTTTGGACAAACCGACTCATTCAAGGGTGTTTCTTTATTTTTATTATAACACTAATTGTATAATAATAGTGAAGACATCAAAACTATGAAATAACGCATATGGAATTGTGGAGTAACCAAAAAAGTGATAAACAAATCAAAGTATATTGTGTATTTTAGATTCTTCAAAGTAGCTACCCTTTGCAGTGCGTCACTGCATCCACTTTTCACTGGTACTCCAGAGACCTCCGTCTGGCCATCACCAAGGCAGATGCCTGGCCCATCCCCATCTCTTTGAGGTACTGATCAACCTGCTGCAACCACATGGCACGTGGTCGGCCCATTGGCCTCCTCCACTCATGAGGCTCCCTCCCTGAGAGAATCTGGTGAGCAGGATCAGCATCAGGAAAACGCGCCACATGTCCGTACAGCTGCAGCTGATGCTCACAGACTGTGCAGGTAACAAATCTCATTTGAGTCTCTTTCAGCAACCGCTCGTTGGACACAATGTCTGACCAATGATAGCCATGGATTCTCTGAAGAGACCTGGTACCAAAGGAATTAAGTCTCCATCTCAGATCCCTAGTCAGTGTCCAAGTCTCACATCCATAGAGCAAGACTGAAAAGCATCAAGAAACTGAAGAGTTGGACGTTTATCCTCCTCCACAGGTACCGACAGCACCACACCCCATGATCCAGTGAATCCATGACTCCCGAGGCCAAACCCGGATGTCTATTGACCTCTGGCTCACAGCCAGCAGAGACATGAATACCACTTCCAAGGTAAGTGCATCTCTCCGTGACCTCAACATCCTCACCACAAACAAGAACAGACAAGATCGCAGAATCCAAGATGACATTCAAAGCCTGGACCTTAGTTTTGACCCAGGAAACCCGTAATCCCAGCGGCTATGACTCCTCATTCAGCACCTCGAAGGCCCCCAAACGGATATCCAGAGGCTCCGCAAAGATGACTGCATTGTCTGCGAAATTAAGGTCAGAGATGTTGACATTCCTAAATGATACACTGCAGCTTGATCTCTCCTCCTCCCCAGAATCTAGTCCATACAAGTGTGGAAAAGTGTGTGGGGCAGTATACACCCCTGATGAACTCCAGTAAGAAATGGAAATAAGTCAGAGATGGTAATACCACATCTCACAGCACTCTCAGTACCAGAGTATGGTCCAGACATCAGATTTATCAGTTGTGGTGGCACCCACAAAGACCGGGAATCCTCCAGAGGGCATCCTCATTCACTGAATCTAACACTTTTCAAAGATCAACATCGACTGCAAACAGCCCCTGCAGAAACTCTCGTCTGCATTCGGTGAGGACCTGAAGAGCAAGGATACGGTCAATTGTTTACCTCTTTGGTGTGAAACCTGACTGCTCTGGTCGATAGTGCTCAAGCAGATGGTGGTGAACCCTCTCAAGAATTGTCCAAACAAAGAACTTGCCGAGCACTGCCACAGATCCCTGGAGCTTGACCCGCATTTCAAACGGTTCACCGCAGCCTGTGTTTCCACAAATGAAGGTGGATCACAGATGATTTGAGGGTCAGCAATGGGGATCGTAACAACCCTGACATCCAACTCAATAGCCGGTGGGTCAGCCTGGTACAGCAACTCAAAGTTACTGGCCCAGCAGGCCTTCACTTCGGACTCCTCTGTCAAGAGCACACCACCCAATGCTCTAACTGCAGTACACCGAGGGATGGGCTTCGAGGAACGCAATGCGTGAATTGCCCAGGAGCAGGATGAGAATCACTTGACCACAGGTGATGTTCTACCCCCTCAGATTTCTCGCACATAGGCCTCCTTGTCCTGCCTCAGCGCACGTATGGTTTTACCCCTCAACTCCCTGAACAGCTCAGCTCTGCCATTAAGCCTGGCCCTGCAACTATGATCGATGGTATCCAGTGTCTATTGAGAGACAAAATTCTTCTTCTCCCTATGGTGAGTTCCAAGACATCCACCGGCAACATCAAGGAT
>CM068961.1:69640708-69675517 GCA_035128595.1 Eptatretus atami
GCTTCTCACTACATTTTGCCTGAAAGTGTAAGTCTACTGAGTTCAGAACAAAAAAACCATATAGCTTAATTACATATATATACCGAAATTGATACTTTGAAGAAGGGTACCTATTCTGATAGTTTTGCGAGTTTTCAATGAACAAACAGAACCATATATACGGTATGGATACAGTTATTGTCAGGGCCTATGGATGCTGTTTATGTCCATGGTTATGGATATGTTATGTCACGTTTTTATGGATACTGTTATGGTCCACGGTTTATGGATTGTAATGTACGTTATGGATATGTTAGTACACGTGTTCTGATGCAGTTAATATTGTTTTAAATTGGTTTATTGTTTAGGGCTGAATGGCGTTTAATTTTTTATTTTGGCAAAAATAAATAAGTACAATAGTAATGTAACTATTGCGCTCATGAGCAACTAATCGAATAATAACAATGGCATTATAAATACCAATTATTCTGGTGGTACTTATTAAGAAAAAATCAGCAGTTATTTTAATTGTGTTTTTAAGATTTAACATGCTGTCTATTACTAGTGTATAGGTTTTTACGATGCTTGAAAAGCACTTTTAGAAAGAGTAAAAGATGAGAATTTTTTATGTCCATCAACAAATTCTAATGGGACGTAAAGTAATAGTTCATTAATCACTAGTTCCAATTCTGGATTGGTAGATAAGCAAGAGCTATGCTCTTGGCTAATTCTCCAAACGTCTTTACTACTTGTTCCTTACTACAATTAATTAAAATATTTTTAAATACCTGAAAATATTAAATTTTTTTTTAAGAAAATTAATTTTAATCAAATTCAAAAAAGATGAGGGCTAACGGATGCAGTCGGACAAAAATGCGAAAATTACTCTAACATCCAAACCATTGGCAGTTGTTTTCATATTTTTTTATTATTTATTATTATCTATACCCACATGCGTGGCTCCATATTGTTTAAATAATTTAGTTGAAAATAAGATACTGGTTATGCACAAAGGTGCCTAAATATTGAGGAGTATATACTGATCAAGCATATATAATTTTTTAAAAACGTGACGTTGCAGTACGGACATATATGTTTGGGGTTGGAATAAGCCTTGTATTTTGTGGTCACGGTTAGACTCCTGGTAAATAACTGCCTATTGTTAAACGGGCCTATGGTAACTGTTTAATGCAAGGTTTATTTAAGGTATCGCGACCCAGATCATCTCAATTTTAATTATTCTGATTATTGATTAAAATGCTTACCCGGCGAATTAAGATTTTATGGATTTAACGTAATATGTTAAATGTACGTAAGAGCCACTTGTAAAAATGTCGATGAAAGTTATTGAATTAAACTACTCATTTTGTAGGGATATGTCATCTGCATGAGCCTTTACTCCAGGGGCTATAACTTATAAAGTTAATGGGCAGATTAAAACAGAAAAAGAAAACTGAAAGATATGATAGAGAAATAATATGCCGTTGAATTATGGATTCCGGCATAACGGTTTATGTATCTATCAGATAGTTCGATATATCCATTTCCATTTCTTTTTGACCGACGGTATTAAATGCTGGAATTTTCTCGAGTAATTGACGGGTGCGAGTGTCGATTAGGTACCTAAATATGCCTTGATCGTAGAATGAGGATTTTTATTGTTTCATAGTTGAATATAGTTGGTTTTGTATATTGTATTTATGGTTTTTGCATGCGATCTGAGATTAAGAATATGTCAGTATATAATTATTATGCGTGGGATAAACAAGATAAATAGGAATCCGGGCACCGCGATGTATAAGCTGGGGCAATTGTATATTCAATAAAATCCTGTATAATTGTCAGTATGGGTACCAACTAGTTACATCATAGACCGTCATAGGCATCCTGGGATTATATTATTTAATGTTCTATAAGGTCCTATGGAACACTGTCTGTGCAATGAACCGAAATTTCATGACTACCGGTCATTGTCCAGGGTATGGATACGTAATGTCAGTAGTAGATGGATACTGTTGGGGTGACTTTCAAAAATGTCAACTTACGGTTCAGACCGTCAGGGACCGCTACTGGATGCCATCATGTTATGCATAAAAGGATAGTGATGGGAGATTGGTGTTATCATCGCTACCATGGTTATTGATAAATGTGAATCGTAGGTCATTGGATTATGTTATGTCATGGTTATGAAGGATAATGATATGTACATTTGGCACATTTTAATGTTAATGTTAAGGCTTATGGCGCTATTTATACGTCCGTTTAATGATTCCCCGCGGTGGTTTTTTATGGAGTCATCCTCCAGCGAAAATTCACTTTATGTCCGAACAAGCACATGGTCAAATCTCCTTGCCACACCACACGCAGCGGTTCAATGGAATATATTCAAGTCCGAGAGTATATGGGATTGCACCCTGTGGGGCACGTTAAAATGAGGTCCACCACATGAGTATACACTAGAAGCCACATGTTTATTTAGTCAAATCCATGAACTGTCTTGCCAAATGTCAAGATCATGATGGAGATCTATATCTCTTTGATTTGTTTACACAATTGGCAAGCTACCACGGAATCCTGGATGGTGCAACAGGTTATGGAATAGTTATGTGCCGCGGAACGTTAAAGGCACCATAACAATCTAAGCGAATAAGCTCATTCCTATCAGTTCCAGTCGATACGCAGGTTTGAAATGGGAAAATGAGGTATGACTCTCCCGAAGTTGATGGATGATGAGACTGTAGAAGTATCGCCGGTATTGGATAAGTTATGGTCAGGCCTGTGGATTGTTATGTTATCTACCACACTCGGGCTATGCTTTTTATGTACGAAGCCCTATGGCCAGATCAATGTAGAGATACCTGGTGGGAATGGGATCAGAAGGGAGCTCATGTGGAAATGGTTATTTCTGAATGATTTACCCACAGTTTTTTGAGAATCTCCACGGGTACAACTGTACGCCGTTCAGTCAGGGCATAATGCCACGGTACCAGGAAGGAGAAAACGACACCCAATAACGTAGCGTGATGAAATTCGGTCACCAGCCTTATTCTTGGCATAATGTCGTAACCCCTGTTTAATTGCCTTAACCGGTAGTTTCGCGTTTAATGGGTTCAGTCATTTGTAGTCAGCTTATTGGGAATACACCTATTTCAGCAGGTACCTCTTTGGGCATGGACTCCGAAAAGTTATGACCGATCAGGATACTGTTATTCCGGGTATGAATATTGTGGATTGGATCCAGTGAACGCAGACCGTTAATGGATAATAGTCAGGACCTTTTTATGGTCAGTTTTGGATATTTGTTATGTTCAGGTATGGGATATGTTTATGTCGGTTAATGATAATGTGTTTATGTACAACCCTGCCTTGCTTGATGGGATCCTCGTCACAATCGGTAACTTCGCGCGAACTCTCAAGATGCCAGATGCTGCGGTTATGTAGCGATGTTCATACTGTATGCTTAGTAGTCTTACTGGTTATGTATTACTCGATGTATGTATGAACATACAAGGTAGAATCAGGGGTTATCATCCTATCTATTGCTTAAGAAGCCATGTCACAAGGTCCACGTTGAGCTTGATTTGGTGTTATGCACTATGTATTATGGGGTCCGCCATATGGAAAATTAAGGTTTGGCGAAATATAATAGGCTAAGGTCTCCGGCACAAGGGTTAGGGATATGTTATGTCCAGAGGTTGATGGTCGTAAATTGGGTACGTTATATGATGTTTTGATTGGGAAGTTTATTGGCTCAAGTTACTGTTACCAGAATTGGCGACCCTGCATGGAAGCACGGGCCTTGGAATCAGGTAAATTAGCGTTGTGTAGTACGCCGATCTCATGGTTCTGGGTTTGACAGATACTGTATTATGTCCAACTCTGGTTATGGAACTTGTTTTATGGTCTAAGCAACATGGCTCAAAATGTTTTTATGGTCGAATCGTTGTTATGGCCCACGGTTATGGAAATATGCCAATGTCTATGTTACCGGTTCTGGATTAGCTGTTTATGGGCAGGGCGGCTTATGGATTGAGTGCCCTCACACGTTTATGTTCCGCATACGACGGCTGTTATGGGCCGATAAGTTGTAGGACTTGAATCTTGTAGCGATCATGTTGTACATCACACGGTGTTTATTTCGGACACGACATGTATATGTATTGTGACAAGAGGTGGCTAATGGGTGACTCAATATAGAGCTGCGATAACAGCTACCGTCGAGGTAATCGGTTTAGCGTAGCTTCTGGAAAGACTAATTATTTTCATTGGTTTAAACCTATGTTATGTACCGAGAACGCCCGTCTGGCTGTTGAACCTATGTGAAATACTGTTCGTATTGTCTAGAGGTCCTTATGGTCCAACGCATTGTTATGTAAGTATGCGCAGACAACTTTGAGATCGTATTGTAAACAAGTATTTGACGGCTTCCGGAGCTTAATGGATACCTCCTTATCGGTACGGGCTATGGATAACTGGTCGACCACAGATATGCTTAAATGTTATTGGGCTGAACTTTTCTAAATACTGTCTTAAAGTCTACAGACTACCATATAGATGGCGGTTTATGGATGGGCCTCAGCAAATGTTTTTTAATTGAGTCGGGAAGGATTGGGTAATGGGTATATATAAACTAATGGGTGACTTTCACAGTAAGGAAGGATCCACCCACGTGGCCGTAGTTTTTTCAAGATGACTCCGATGGTTATTTATTGTTTATGCATGGGTTTATTGGATACTGTTTATATTCTTTATTTTTGTGGTTGTTATTGGGATTTTGTTTGTTTTTGTGGTCATTCTGTCGGCGATGACGGTGGTATGTTGACACTGTTTTGGATCGATATGTCAATAGCTCGCGGTTATGATTATAAAAGATCGGTTATGGATTGAGCTTGGTAGCCTAGATGGTACCGTTAATGATAAGTAGGCCATTATCTGTATCGCACGTGATCTGCTCGGCCGGATTTCAGCTGGGATATGTTATGTAGTTATTGCCGATATTTTAGTAGTGCTGCGTACCAGTGGCTATGATAAGTAATGTTATGTCAACGGTTATGGACTATCGTTGGGATCAATGTTTATGGTTATGTAGGTTATGGATATCTGTTATTGTTCAGGTATGGATACTGTTTTGATGAGCTATGGATATGTTATATGTCATGGTTATGGATAAATGTGTGAAACGGAAGTGCAACCGCGCAACAGCGACTAATGGATAGTGGTTATTAATGCTAAGCATAATATGGGTCGTGGAATAATGTTATATGTTTCCTATCAATGTATGATATTGATCAGAATGACTGTGTTCTTGTTGTGCAGGGTTTACTTTGATTAACTCTAAATCTGATTCGTTTGTCTTATGCCATACGTCCACAAGCGTGCGCTCCTATGATAATGTGAACACCCAAAACTGAAAAAAACATCCCATGTCAATTAGTTACTAGGCTGAGTTACTGCCAGCGTATAGCTATTTGTACATACCAGTGTTTTGGATTTAGCGTTTGCCATACTGACTGCTTTGCTATGGTACAAACACGCTTTCATGGATAACTGGAGGTGTGACAGGGCCTTAGGGGTAGGGAATGTTCATAATTTTCAGGCAGTTTCGGAATGGGGCCGAAGGGTTCTCGAAGTGTGTAAATGTCCTAAATGGGGCAACTCGAGGTTTATGATCGACGGCCTGGCTTTTGGGTTAAACTTATTAATGTAAGCCCCAAAGAGACGTTTCAATCGGTCTGGTGTGAAATTGGTTAAATTGTAACGAACGCCCGGGTTTATGCGTCCAAGCACCAAATCCGCTACCACACCACGGCGGTCAATCTCACCCCTGGATGTTTAAACCTGTGCTTTCCTCCTTACCTGTCAAAATTTTGAAGTGGGGTTCCCCAATAGGCTGTTGCGGCCGATTCCCGTCTTCTGGTGAGCTGCCATTGTATTATCGAAGATGGCTCCTATGTGTACGCCACAGAAACCCGGTAGCTGTACGCACGAGTGGTGTTTTCAGTATACTTGCTGCTTTGCTGTTTCATTCCAAGCTTATTTGTGATATGTTTGTTATGTCACGGTTATGGTGTTATTTGCGGTATTTAGAATTGTCAGTATACGTGTTATGGAATAATTTGATGCCGGTATGGATTACTGTATGTCTGTTATGGATACTGTTATGTCCACGGTATATGGATACTGTTATGTCCGCGGCTAATGGTACTGTATGTCGGCCTAATGGATTACCTCTATGGTAGGCTAATGGATATGTTATGCAAGGTATTATTACTGTTAAGTCACGTTATGGGATACGTATTACGGCCATGATACCTGCATGGTTCACGTGGTATGATATTGTTTATGACCGGTATATGGTACGTAGTTAATTGCTGGACAGAGTGCAATCCATGGAGCGACCGAAAATCAAAAATAGAGTAAATAAATTGTTCCATCAAGCGTGTCAGACGAGGGACGATCCGTTTCAACAATGGGACAGGCAGATATTGTTTGTTGGGATCAGCGTATATGGAGGGTTATGGATATGTATGTCGGTTCCAGGGTATGGATACGTAATGTATGGCCATACTGCTCGAGGTTCATGAAGGAGACTCCAAGTCCGCTCTTGACAATGTTTGTATTGGTGTTTTTTAATAATTTTTATGGAATAACCGTTAATGTATGCTGGGGCTTCCAATATGCATGCCAATCCGATTCAAACATCGTATTAGTATAGTCGCGGCTATGGTATAACTGTTATGGTAGTTGACACTCTGCTGCCTACTGTGGCTCACGCACGTTCGCTCTTTCAACTTGCTTCTTACTGTATGGTGTTACGGCAGATGTCGATATTATAATAGTTTTATACTCATGCACAAAATTCCAGGCTGTTGGCTATTAGATGGTAGAGTTCTGTTTATTAAACATATGTCAGGTTATGTCAGATAATATGGATGTTTGTCCCAAAGCAAGGCCAGTGCTATTCATCGGGTGAAGATGGCTGGAAAATACTGCTCTTAAGTTGGTTCCAATTTGGTCCAACAGCAAATTTCTGCATCTTAGAGTGTGAAAAAATCGTCATTCATTCTCATGCTCATCGGGACCTTCCATATCAAAGGCGTTTCCGTGGAATTCTAATGGTTTCGGTTTCTAACACATGTTTCCCCAGGGGCTTCTCTAATTAGCACTTCTATTTGTTATTCTGACCATCGGTTTCTAGGATGGTATGTAATATTGTGATGGGGTTATACTCGTTGTGGTTTGTAATAACTATTTAATGGATGCAACCCACGCCCTAAGGGCAGACAATGATTTATGATTATCATATGGCTAGAGGGCTGTTAATGATTGTGACTGGCTTTAATGTAAATGATTGGTTGAGCTTAAAAAATCACTCTCCTCCATTCGAAGAGTGTCCATCAGCCGCATGTATGTCTACGGGGACTATATCTGTTAAATGTCCCAACCGGTAAATGATTGGATTTGAATCCAACAGATTGCTCTATAAATGTATCTGCTTTTCATCGGACTGGACCACTTGTTCAACTGTTTTTGTCAGCTTCTGTTTCATTAAAATCTGCTTCCATAATAATTCACGCTAACTTTCGATTATTCATTAATATTTTCAATTCTGGGACAACTATGTTAGCTTGCTGACTAACTTGGCTACTCACGATATTGCTCTTTGACCAACTTATGATCTTGCTTGGCTTTTCGCTCAACTCGCCGAGCGTGCGGACGAAATACGTAATGTCTGATACAAACATATGTTTTGGCTTCTAAACTAGGCCTACATTGTCCCTAATCGGTCTGAACCGGTTAAGAATACCTGTTAATACATTGGTCAGATGTTAGTGTCTTTGGAATTCCGACCAAGCCATGTAGTCCCACTAATACGTGTGCTCCTTTGACAACTGGATGGGACTTCTTAACTGCCTCAACCTACGTTCTAATTCATCTTGAACTAGTCTTATGGGATACTGTGTATGTCACGGTATGGATAATGTTTATGTTCACGGTTATTGTCGGCCTAATGGAGATAAACTGTTATGTCTAACTATGTTAAGCCGGTTCTTAACTCGAAACACGCCGACTCAATCTATCTAGATCTTCTTAATAGCTCAAATGTGTGGCTTACGGCTTATGATACTGTCCGACCGAGTATCCTCACCCTCCGCTAAATCTCTAACAATAGATGTTGGCTTACGGTTATCATGGACCGAGGGCCATTCGACTCTAGTTATGTCACGGTCATGGATAACTCTTATGGTTACGGTATGGATATTTGTTATGTAGGTTTGGATTTAATGTGGATGTCCACGGATTATGGATAAAGTGTTATGTCATGGTTTGGATAATGTTATGTCATTGGGTTATGGATAATGTTATGTCACGGTTATTGGATACTGTTAGTCACGGCTAGGCTATGTTTGTCACCGGTTATGGATAATTGTATTGTCACCGGTTTATGATAATTGTGATGTACGTGTTATTAGTTATATGTCATGGTTATGGATAGTTATGTCATGGTTATGGATAGGTTATGTATGGTTTATGGATAATGTTATGTCACGTATGCATACTGTTATGTTCACGGTTTAATGGATATTGTTATGTCAGGTTATGAATAATGTTATGTCACCGGTTATGGAATATGTAAGTCAACCGGCTATGATACTTTAATAGAAGAGCTTTATGGTAGTGTAGTGTACCAATGGTTATTGGCAATGTTAGCTTAGAATGTTATCCGACCTCAAGATGCCAGTCTCGCGTTATGGCTAAATCATCTATGTTTTATCATATGGTTATGGAATAATGGTTATGTCAATCGGAGATTTAATGTGTGGCTATTACCCGATGTTATGTCACCGAGCCACTCGCTAAATCAGTGCGTATGGTATAATGTCAACGATGTCCGTATGTTAGCATCTGGTTATGACCGAACTAAAGGGGTCCACTCTGCTTTATGTCAACCTTGCGTTTTAAGGAATCATAATGATAGTGTTGGCTTCCGACCGAGAGGGTTAGCCACTCATAATGTCTTATGTCAACACTTTGGTTTTGGTATGTTATGTCAGGCCATGGGAATACCGGGATACTATTGATCTCGTTGGACCTTCACGACCTAGGTCTACTTGCGAATACTAAATTCTCTGTTATGTCCGATAAGACGATTATGGTGTGTTATTGTATATGTATTTCATTGTCGGTATAGGATTTGGTTATGGTCATATGGGTTTTTGGGATGGTTATGTTTTATTTGGCAGTGGATGTTGTAGAAGCAAAGTAATGGTTAATGGTTATCTAGCAAGAGGTTTTATTTCGGTCGAATCTCTGTATAACTGTTTTTTTAAGGTCTCTCCGAGCCATTTGATATTGGGTCTGGTCAATCCAGGCCTTTTGAAATGGATTTGGCTGTTTCTGAATGTTTAATTGTTTCCTTGCTCTGTGGGGGCGGGGTTTCAATGGACAATGTCTTATCCTGAATCTAGGATTTGTGGTCTGCTTTCTCTATGGACAGCAAACAGCAGGTGGCATCTTCTATGGTGTCCTCCCGATAGTTTCTCTGTCGGGTTTGGGGTTACAAAACAGGCGTCTGTTTGTTTACATTATTCTTGTCCATATCCAATGATCTAATCTTATTTTCTTTAAAAACCAACTTCATATTTTACCATTACTCCACTCTGCGCTAAGAACAATGAATCACACTTTGCTGAAAAGGCTGCCTGGCTGCTGAATCCCTCCCCCCCCCATTTCATCAGAGCTGGGCAAGTAAAAAACCACATAGTGGGTCAGCATATTATTGCAAGATCCGGTAGCTTAGTGGAATTTAACTGTATTGTCCAAAGACACTAGGCTTAAGACCATTGCGAGTGCTCATACTGTTTAAGTCGTTGTCATCTGAATCGTGGTCTTTCCTAACGTAATTTATATAAAGATTATGGTTCCCTTGGCTAATGACCCAGAAGTCTGTTACAATGGAATTATCTCCTAGTATCCACTTCTATTTTTGGGTACGGATAACTGATCTGTGGAAGAATAAAATTTGTGAAAATGGTACGGAGTTTTTATGAATTTTGCAAGTTACTGTTTTAATGTCCCTGTTCTCACTGGAGTACAAGGGCTATGGGCTATTTATTGGTTCTATGGTTCCCACTCTTCTGCCATTAACAGGGTCTTTTGGGGTTCATGGGAAGTGAAATTTTATCTTTGTCTCAATGTCACTGGCACCCTTAGAGGATAACTGGAAGGCTTGAATGTGGTAACGTGGTTCATTACGGTCTTGAAATTATCAACAGAGTGAAGGACGATCACCTGTTTATGTCAGTCACAACTGATCTCGAGCTACTCAAGATGTTGATGAAGCACTTATTTCTAAATGGTTTATAGTCACCGGTATTGTCTAGGTGGTGTGGAGCTCAGATGGAGATTACTGATTTATGTCCTTCCCACACTCCTGGGCTATTTACTGCCCACTGTTGAACTCTATGTCCCCCTCTTGAAGGTTTTAGTGGTTGGTTGAAACCAACAAGGATATTTGTCTGCACACCATTGGAATCTCAAGAACCAGGAGGATGGATTACCGCGGATTTTACTTGGTTAAACTATACTAGCGCTCTATTCCAGCAGCAGTAATAATGGGTTGGTGGGATATACTTGGTCTTTTATTTTACGCATACTCGTGTATGCACTGGTTTATGCCCAGTGGCTTTATGTTTGAATACCTTGTTATGTCCACGTCCATTATGCGTGCTCTCTATCCTACCTATGCTTCCGCTCCCAATCACAGGGCCTGATGGATACTGTTATGTCACCGGTTATGGTATACTGTTATGTTAGCAACCCCGCGTTCTTAAGATAATTAGTGGATCCTGTTATGTCCCCATCCACTGCTCGATTCACTTCTCTCCCAGGTGCTTGGATACCCTGTTATGTCCACGGTTATGGTATAACTTAGTGGTTATGCCGGATTCAAACTGTTAATTCCGAATCGATGGATGGTTTGATGGAACCTTAATGTCAACGACAGCCCGACATTTTTATAGTTTGCATTCCCTATTGTTTCATCGTTTCCCGATCTGTGGGGGAGTTTTCAAATGGGTTTATCACCTATTTGTTTCTGTTTAATGTCATTGTGTCTTGTTTTCATTTTCCGTCACTATCTCAGCATTTCATAGAATGTCGCACTTGCCCGATTCACTTATTCTGCGTCAATGTGCTCACCCTTGAGTGGTCAAATTTGGTCATTGTTTATGGATCCACATCTCTATTTGATTGGTCCACACCTGCGGATATTGGGTGATGGAATAATGTTATGTCGTGTTTTCGCATTCTGTCATACTGTTTATGTAGGTTATTGCTTCTAGTTGACCTCGTTTATTGTTATATACACTGTGCACCCGCTGTTCCTCTTATTGTCCTCGATCTTGTTTATGATGCACGTCGCTCATTTATTGTCCTCCATGGATGTTGGCCTAGACCGTTATGTAATGGTGATTCATGTGAAGGGTTATGATTAGTGTTATTGGTCTCTGGGATTTATTGTTCGTATTAAATTGAGTTACACGTCTAAATTTATGTTTTATGGGTGGGGCAATAAATTGGTTATGTCTATAAGCTTAGCGGTCATTATCAAACATAAGCTGGTGTATTGGGACCTTCTTTATGTCGGTTATGGATAGGATATTAGGTATGTCGATATAGGGCGAGACTGGGATTTATGTGCCATAAATGTTATGTAGGGTCCACTGAGTTCAAGCCCCGGTTATTGTGGGCCGGCTGTAGATTATTAGTTATATGTCACGGCATAACTAGCGCACCAGGGGTGATTGTGAATGTCCTCAGACCGGTTATGGATATTCGTTATGTTCATGTTATGGCATATGTCGATGTCCGGTTATGGATGTGTTATGTTCCATGGTTATTGGATAGTTATGGTTCATGTCATCCTTGGTTAGGATTAGGGTGTTCTTCATGGGGTGAATGGGTCGTTCAAATTTTATAAGTGGTGTGTCCATGATTATGGTACCAAGTTTGCATTGGTTATGGTCATAACCAGTTGAGCCATTCGAGGCTATAATGCCTGCGGACGGAGTGAGCGACACTCGTTAGGAGTAGTGGTTATGGATTAGTGTTATGTCATGGTGTATGGATGAGTTATGTCTTGTTGATGGGTTTCATGGGTAATGTTAATTACCGTTCATTATGCAGCCGTAATGAAATAACGGTTGCTATTGTTCTCGGCCAGCCAGCCGTACAATGCTATACTCGTTAGCTCTGTAAGACGAGTATGGGTTTATGATGCGCAATTATAATCATTATGTATCAAACAATATGGTTAATCTATGCTCAGATACATGAGTGAAGAGTTCACATATGACTATTAGCTACACGGCTATTCGCGCAACCATTTCTCTCTCACTTGTCACTTTCCTCTCCACCTTCTTACTGTCTATTCGAATATAACTCGATCACATTAATGTTAAATGCAATAACACCAGAAGGCATATGCATCATGGTTTATATGGGTCTGACCCGGGTTTGGTGTATATCGTTATGTCCTGAACCGGGTTATGAGATAATGTTCAGGTGGAAAGGTCACCAGCCCACTGTTAATTTTGGACCAATTTCTGAAATTGATATTATAACCTGAGGGTATCATTATGCCAGCAATCTTGCTGCCCCTGGGTGTATACTAGTAACATTTACGGTTATTGTTATAGGAATGATTTCAAATGACATGTTCTATTGCCTTATTTTGGTGTTCTCAGAAAGTATCTGTGATTTCGTCTTCCAGGCTTGATGGCAAGACTCTCGATATTGTTTAGATATATTGTACCGAGAGTATAGATATGTGTAAAATCTGGAAATGTGTATGATACAAGCTATGCGGATATGTTATGTAAGAAAAAAAATTATGAGATCTCATTTTTGCTTCTGTCTAGGATCTACTCCTAGCGTTCATGCTCCGAGTCAAAGTGTTCTGCTCTCGCCATGGTTGGTTCTAAGACAATTGTCGAAGCCGTGTGTAAATGTTATGGAAAATGTGATTGTTGAATTCACGGTTATGGGGATACCTGGTGTTATTGTTACCTAAAGGCATTCAGCAGGTTATGGATAATTTATGTCAAGGTTGAGCAAATTCTGTTTTGTCAAGGCCTATGACCGGTTCCTGGTCTATGTCCCAAACACTTAAGCTTGCCAAAACAGCGGTATGATTGGGCACGGTTTAAATGTTGGTCCGCGTGTTTATAGGAGACGAGTAGGTAAGCGGAGTCCTTTCCCAACCGGAGAAAGCGTGTTATGGATCTGCAGTTGTTATTGGGTCATGAGTTTGGGGATATTTTCGGATATGTCATGGTTATGAGGATAATGTTAAGTGCTTTATAAGAATAGTCTGACAAGCAACAACAAAAATAAATATCCGTTGATTTGGCCGAACGGCATCAACTCTTGTCACCATTAATGTACTATACCTCAGATTGAATGTTATGCAGGTGTATACTGGTATATATGGTCCGGAGGTATGGATGGCTCGTTTGAGAACGTGCTCACAGAGTAAAAATATGTAAAATAGGTTTAGTGATATGTTAATGGTCCGGTATGTGTATATTGTTATGTCACGGGTTTAATGGTTTTTTTTGTCACGGTTGATGGTGGTATTAATTAATCCACAGCGAGGCGGTGTTATACGTGTTTCAGCACGCACATAGAGATGTGTGGCATATGTATGAAAAATCTGAAAGCCATGCCACGGGCGATTTATGGGAGCCGCATTGACCTGTCCCCTCATTGTCACGGTTCATTGGCATAACATCCGGATATTTCTGCTCGATTAGCGAGGAAAAGGCGGATGGGGAAATAGGGCCGAGTATGGCAACCTTGCTGTGCTATGTCCCCTCGCGGGATTTAGATGAGAGCAGACACCTTGGTTATGTCCCGAGGATGGTAAGAGCATTTGATCTGCGATAATTGTGAAGAACATCTGATATATGTGGGTCGAAATGGGCTATTGGAGTATTTCCTGTTAATGCCGGAAGTTTTAATTGTGAGTGTCCCAAAGAAAATTTATAATTTTTAGAAGTCAGGGTTATTGGGATGGCAACATTTATGTCATGGTACTGTTTATTGGGATACTCCGCAGTTCTCATGTCAGGGGCCTTAGGGCGATACTGTTATGCCACGGTATGGGGATGACGTTAGTGTCTGACGGTTGCCAAAACGGGCCCTGTGAAAGAGGATGGGTAGATAGAGTGTCCTATGCTCCCAAACGCAATCCTCGATAAATACGATCTATACATATATAGCTAGTGCCACTTTATGAATAATACATAGTCGATAATGTAAGCGAACGTGGTTATGGATTACCTGTTATGTACCGGGCTATGGATATGTATGGGGTCAGGCTATGGGAATACTGTTGTCGGGTTTGGATGAACTGTTAAAGGTTCGAGAGTGACCTGGTTTATGGATAAAATGGTGAATTTCTAATGCGGTTTTGAATGCGGGGAGAAAATAGCTAAACAAGCGTGATGTTTTTCAGATAGTTGGTTGATGGTCCGAGGTAATGTTTAGTGTACGAGAATAATGTCGACTGGGATTTTGTTATGGTCGATGGTATGGTATTCTGTGTGAGGTTTAATGGTGTTTGTGCTAGGCATGCATGGCCAATCTGTAAACTCTTGCTGGACGGCATGAGTCTCGTGTTTTACTCTGACCTGTTATTGGGATGTGTTATGAGATAATGTTATAGGTCTGGCACCGACCCTCAATTATGGATATGTTAGAGGGTCATTCAGAGCAAGTTATGGATATTGTTTTATGTCCATGGACGTTACTCGGAAGTCTTACATTGTGTTTTTACTGATACGGAGAGTAATGTTAGGAGTCTATACGTTTCTAGTTGGGGCAGGAACGGTTTGTGGAAAGTGTGATAGGTTGACCGGTTTATAACTGGTGGGCAGCGTAAATACATTACTGTGATGGTTAGGTTTTTGGGATATGTTTAATTGGTCCAAGGTTTGGAGATATAATGCAGACGATAGCTTAGTTCCTGGATGTTTATTCTGTTCATCGGTTGTTTTTTAGACCAGTTGGATGAAGGATAGAATAGAGAAACTCACTGGATATGTTTTTGATGACCTTTTTTGCTCACCATTTGCGTCGTCATATGTCTCCAAGAGTTGCTATGATTTTTATGAGTGTAATGAAGAAAGTGTGTGCGTGAAATGAAGGTTATGGGACGATGTATGCTTAATATTAAAATTCTACGGGTTGTACTATTGAAATGTGGCCCTTGTTTGAATATGTTATGTCGTTTTCCACTCTTTCCAAACCTTTGGACATGTTTGTTAATGGACCGCTTATCAGATTGTACCTCCTGTTTAGACCCTGCGGTTTAATGAAGAGCTCTTTCCAAATGACACTTGTTTTATGTCTAACTCTTTCGAACGTTTTTATGGTTGAAATACACCTGTCTTATGTGCACACCCTGGCTTTGGTACAGAAATCTCTTTTGATGATTCCTGCCCACAAACTGCAAGTTATGGTCCCAATGGTTATGTCCTCCATCCATTTATATGGTTGAGTGGCGCAAAGGGGATAAGTGGTTCGCTGTTGTAGGGGGGACGGTAGGTTATGGATGGTTTTTAATGTATGTACCTAATGTAGTCATGTTAATGGATGTGTTACTGAATGTAATATGGTTTTTGGCCCATTGAATATAAGTTGTTTAATGTTTCAATTATGTACTGTTGGGTTATGTCGAATTTGGGATTGTTTGTCTGTCAGGTGATACATTGATGTATGGGTGCATATTGGTCTAACAATGAACTATTTTTGTTGTAGGCGGGGAATTCGCTTGATTATTTGTTGTCTAAATAATTCCGTACATACTATGGAATGTTAGCTTTTAGAAGTAGTCTTGTATGATAGGACCACATCCCATTTAACCCCTATACGTTATGGTTACACCACTTCATACCCCCCTTATACTGACTCTTCTAGGACCTGTTAAACCATAGAATTACGCCTCAATTACCCTTTAGAATGGCTCACTTTCAATGGGTCCCTGGTAGAACTAATGCTTATTGTGCAAAGCCACCTACCTATTTGTGTAAGGGTATGGTGGGCGGGTGGGTGGTGGGGGAATGGAGGGGATGGGGGGTGGTGGAATGGAGGGATGGGGTGAAATCTCTCTCTTTACATTTGGGTTGGAAAGTTCGGTCAAGCCGCTGTAATTAAGTATCCACCCAGATCATCTCAATTTTTTTTTACATTGATTGTTGGCAATAAGTTGAATAATTTAAGACACGTAAATATGAGTTATTGATAAACTAGTCATTTTGTTAGGGGATTTCAAGTCACAAAGACTACTACTAGTCATGTGAAATTTTGGTTCATTGCACAGACAGTGTTCCATAGGACCTTAAAATTATAGGTGCATGGGTCTATGATGTATATTACTTGAATATACAGGATTTTATTGAATATACATGCCCCACAGTATTGGCCTTTTTTCTTGTTTCACCTTAAAGAAATGACTATATTAGACCATGCCAAAATAACAACATATAAAACAATTCAATATGAAATTTTCATCTAATCAAAAGGTTGTCACCCACCGCTGAGAAAAGCAGCATTGTGTCGCCCCGTCAGTGCGTGGATTCGCATATATATGCACATTCTGGCATATTTTTATTTCTGTTATTGGCCCTTTTAGAGCCTCGGACTATGAAATCCTCATACAAAGAGATAGATCAATAACTCTATACGTGTCTTAAATTATTCACTTATGCCAACAATCAATGTAAAAAAAAATTTGAGATTGATCTGGGGTGGTATACTTAAAGCAGCGTGCACCAACTCCAACCAGAGTTCCGACTGGTCACGTCACGTGTTTAAAAAATGCTTTTATACTTCTGTGCATCAGATTATTTTCACTAAAAATTATTTACAAATGGGCACAGTGATATAATATATAATATAAAAAAGATAAAAACAGCAGGCTTTGTTTAGTAAATGCATGTCCGACTGCACGGCACACTTTTTTGAATTTGTTAAAAATTAATTCTTAAAAAAAATTAATATTCCAGTGTATTAAAAAATATTTATTAATTTAGAAGGCAGTTTAAAACAGTTTGGAGAATTTAGAGAGCTTTTTGTTACTCCCAGAATTGATGGAAATTGAATATTTACGTCAAGAATTTGTTCGATAAATCTTCTCTCTTTTAGTGCTTTTTCAGCAATCTGACAGTCACTGATAGAAGCAGTAATAAAAAAATAGGATATGTATTATTTCTTAATAATCCCAGAAATTGGTATTTGATTATTAGATTATTGCTGCGAATAAGTTACATACTATGACCTTCATTTATTTTGCCAAAATAAAAAAAATAAAAAAATTAGGCTAATTTCATTGGAAAACTCGCAAAAAACTATCCAGAATAGGTACCTTCTTCAAAGTATCAATTTCGTATATATATGTTAATTAGCTATATGGTTTTTTTGTCTGAACTCAGTAGACTTACACTTTCAGGCAAATGTTAGTGAGAAGGCAATTGGCCACAAACTTCATTTTTTTTTGACATTTTTGAAAACAGAGTGGTAAACCACTTACATGCGCTTAGCCTCTACCGAAGTGCTCAGTTCCTCAATACCGACCACAGGCTTGTGGAACCAACTCTGAAGACGCAGCTTAATCCGGGAGAAATAGTACCTCCCAGCCGCAGGCTGGGATGTTGGGCAAGCTCAAGGATGAGAGGGCAGCTGAGGAGTTTGTGAACAGACTGATGGATTGGGGGGGTCTCGGTGCTTTGGGAAATCCTGAAGAGTTGTGGAGGGCCTTCAAGACCACCATCTGATGTTGCCGGTGGATGTCTTGGAACTGCACCATAGCGAGTGAAAGAAGAATTTGTCTCTCAATAGACACTGGATACCATCGATTCTAGTTGCAGGGCCAGGCTTAATGCAGAGCTGAGCTGTTCAGGGAGTGAGGTAAAATCCATCGGCGCTGAGGCAGACAAGGAGGCCTGATGTGCGAGAAAATCTCGAGGGGTAGAAACATCACCTGTTTTTAGGTCAAGTGATCTCATCCTGCTCCTGGGCAATTTCACGCATTGGTTCCTCGAAGCCCATCCCTCGGTACTGCCAGTTAAGCATTGGCGTGGTGGCTCTTGACAGAGGAGCGAAGTGAAGGCTGCTGGGCCAGTAACTTTGAGTTGCGTTGTACCAGGCTGACCCACCGGCTATTGAGTTGGATGTCATGGGTTGTTACGATCCCCATTGTGGACCCTCAAATCATCTGTTGATCCACCTCATTTGTGGAAAACACAGGCTGCGTGAACCCGTTTTGAAATGCGGGCCAAGGCCAGGGATCTGTGGCAGTGCTCGGCAAGTTCTTTGTTTGGACAATTCTTGAGAGGGTTCACACCATCTGCTTGAGCACTATTCGACAGTAGCGAGTCGAGGTGTCTACACCAAAGAGGTAAACAATTGACCGTATCCTGTGCCTTCCAGTCGCGTGCAGCCGAAGCAACGTATTCTGCAGGCTGTTTGCAGTCGATGTTGATCTTTCAAAAAAGTGTAGACAGGAAGAGTGCCCTCTTTTGGAGGATTCCCGCGTCTTTGTGGGTGCCACCACAACTGATAAATCTTGTATGTCTGGACCATACTCTTGGTACTGAGAGTGCTGTGAGATTGATGACCATCGTCTGACCTTATTTCATTTTCTTACTGTGCGAGTTCAGCAGGGGGATGTAATTACTCCCTCATCAACTTTCCACACTTGATGGACTAGATTTCTTGGGAGAAGAGATCAAGCTGCAGGTGTATCAATTTAGGAATGTAACCATCTTCTGACCTATTTGCAGACAATTGCAAGTCATCTTTGCGAGCCCTGGATATCCGTTTTGGGGGCCTTCGAGGTGCTGAATGAGGAGTCATAGCCGCTGCTTTAGGATTACGGTTTCCTGGGTCAAAACAAAACGGCCAGGCTTTGAATGTTCATCTTGGATTTCTCGATCTTGTCTGTTCTTGTTTGTTGGTGAGGATGTTGAGGTCACGGAGAGATGCACTTACTTTGGAAGTGGGGATATTCATGTCTTCTTGCTGGCTGTGAGCCAGAGGTCAATAGACATCCGGGTTTGCCTCGGAGTCATGGATTCACTGGATCATGGGGTGATTGGTGCTGTCGCGTACCTGTGGAGGAGGATAAACGTCCAACTCTTCGTTTCTATGGCTTTTCAGTCTTGCTCTATTGGATGTGAGATTGGACGCTGACTAGGGATCTGAGATGGAGACTTAATTCCTTTGGTACCAGGTTCTTCAGAGGAATCCATGCGCTATCATTGTCAGCATTGTTGTCCAACGAGCGGTTGCTGAAAGAGACCCAAATGAGATTTGTTACCTGCCACAGATCTGCTGAGGCATCAGCTGCAGCTGTACGGACATGTGGCGCGTTTTCCTGATGCATGATCCTGCTCACCAGATTTTTTTGTCTTACTCTTTTTTCCTTATTTTTTTTCCTCTCAGGGAGGAGCCTCATGAGTGGAGGAGGCCAATGGGCCGAACAGTGCCACATTGTGGTTGCAGCAGGTTGATCAGTACCTCAAAGAGATGGGATGGCCAGGCATTCTGCCTTTGGTGATGGGCCAGACGGAGGTCTCTGGATACCAGTTGAAAAAGTGGGATGCAGTGACGCCTGCAAAGGGTAGTACTTTGAAGAACTAAAATACACCAATATACTTGATTGTTTATCATTTGAGTTACTCCACAATTCCAGATGCGTTATTATAGTTTATGTCTTCACTATTATTATACAATTAGTGTTATAAATAAAAATAAAGGAAACACCCATTGTTAAGAGTGGGTTTGTCAAACTTTGAATGGTAGTGGTGTGTGTGTGGTGTGTGTGTGGGTGATGTTTGTGTGTGTGTGTGTGTGTGTGTGGTGTGTGTGTATATAAGAGAGATAGATAAGGAGATATATATATTATATATATATATATATATATAATATATATATATATATACATATATATAGATAAATAGATAGATAGATAGAAGATGTAATAGATATGCCTGGTGTGCTTAATGGTTAGGTGGTGGCTTTTTGAATCCTATGATCCTGAGTTAAAAACCCCACTGCGGCTGTTGATTAATACCAGGGGAGTTAAACTCTGCCTGTCATCTTAATGAGGTTGGCAAAATTAGTGCCGCTTGGTATTACTTTGTCCGGGTGGTGACCCAACCGGATTGTGTCCATAGCCAAGGAGTCTGCTTTTGGCAGCACCAACACTCTGCACAGAGTCTGGTCCCAATTTCTATGTATGTGTGTTGTGTGTGGTGTGTGTGTGTGTGGTGTGTGTGTGGTATATATAATATAATATATATATATATATATATATATATATATATATATATATAATATATATATATATATATATATAATCAAGGACCCACTCACATGTGAATGAAAGAATAACCAATCAGCTCTCACCTATTGAATTAAACCCAGGTGGCTAGGGATGATATCAATAAAATCGACTCCTCCTGCTTCTAGCTGAAAAAACGTTGCATAAAAAGCAACAAGAAAGGGTACAGATAAGCCCTTTTGCTGGTTGCAAACCCTTCCCAGAGTTCCTCCACAGCTGTAGCAGGACATTCCTACATAGTAACACACATGAGAATCCCATGCTTCACACATCCTCAACTGATAACCGATTCATTGTTTGTTGGTTAATCATCAGCAAGCCCGAGACAGAGAAAATTGCATACCAATGATGCTCCCAAGCCATGTACCGCGTGTTAAACTCAAAGCAGTCAACTAACCAAATTGAAAAACGAAGACCAACCCACATTCTCTCACCTGATGAATGGAGGAAGAGAGGGAATGAATGCGATGGAATTGTGTAGCCTGTCAGATTCTTTATGCAGCTTTATTCGGCTAATATAATATATAATATATAATATATATATATATATAATATATATTTATATATATATATATATATGTAGTTGAACATTTTGATTAATTTGTCTTCTCCATAATCCATAATGAAGGTTTGTTGAAGATTTGATTACAAAAGTTAAATCGCGTAAAAAAAGTTATTGCCTGGACAGCACACTGAAGCTCAATGGTATAACGGGGCGTCTCGCGCTTGATGCGCTATCATTATGTATCATTATCATTATCGGTTAATCAATCCCAAGTTGGTGACATTAATGGGTAGCTCAAATTTGAGGGCTGAGAAAAATTTGTATCAAAAGCTCGAATGGCAAAAAAGTTATGGCACACACACACACACACACACACCACACACACACACACACACACACACACACACACACACACACACACACACACACCAGCAATTACAAAAACCCATCTCCTGGTGCGTGGGGCTAATTAATGGAACAGCATGAGAAAAGAGTAATGTAAATAGAAAAGGGTAGAGCATGCACATGACAAGTGTGTCTTCGACAGACGAGAACAACAGGCAACAGATTCATTCAGTACAACTCCCTGAATGCTGCTTATGGAAAATATTTCCAGCTTTTTAAGTGACAAGCAGTCATGTTAAAGATGATTATTATTTGGTAAAGTCGTAGCTTCATATTGTCCATACATCTCCACGACCATCGGGGCACATTCTCCGGGTTGGCAGGAAGGCCAGAGCACAGAAATGATTCAGAAAAATAAAGTAAGAGCCACAAAACCTTCTCCACAACCAAAGCTGCAATGAGAATTATGAATGAACCCTTCAACTCGGCAGATTCCAAGGAAATATCGAGAGGATGTTCCCCCACCTTGCATTCATGGAAGAAGTGCTTGAATCCTTCATGATGTTGCTGGTTTTAGATTCATGAGTGCCAATACTAAAAAGACCATCCCAAAGCTAAGCCTTGCGTGTTTGCTTAACCAGTTGGGGTGGCTGACTTAAGATCTTAGGGTCTTGAGTTGAAGCCCCTGTAGTACCGTTGAATTAACACCTTAGGTGGGTCGACTCAGCTTTGTCATCCTTCGAGTGCGAAATGAGTGCCAAGCGCTGCTGATACAGGCACATCGCTGGCACAGCCGTGCCCCCAGAAAATGATGCAGCCAAGCAGGCCATAGGCTGCACATTTAATAACTAACTAACCCAAAAGCTGCTGACCTCCCTGTGCTTCATTAATGCGGCCAGTGTTTTTGATTCGGCTGAGGATGACTGATGGGCTAGCAGGTGGTAGAATGATAATGTCATGATTGCAACACATATCAGCACAAGTTACCAAATGAACCATGAGAATCCCGCCACATCGGACCGTCTCAATTGAAATTCCATGTTGTCACAAATGTGAATGTTAAAAGCTTCTGAAAGAAATCCATGATTGGAAAAAAAAAAGAAATTGTTTCTAATGACACACCCAAAAGGGTATGTGATGTCACTTGGTTGATATAAGCTTACATAAGCAACTGGGTCTTTGGCGATTGTTTCAGATTTAACAACCACTTGAGGTTTGCTTACATCTGAATATTTGCTGAGTTGAATTGCAGAATCATGTGATAGAGAAAAAGAAATTGTCGTTTATACGCTCCACGCTCAGCTGCCATCGTAGTTGGCTGACGGCGCATAAGGCGGAAGGCTTTCGAGAGATCGGCTAAAATTTCACATTATTTCCTCTCCTCTCCTTCCATCTAATCCAACCCACTGCCGCCACCCCCAATTTTTGCTTTTCAACAAGCCACTTGGCTATCGCTCGTCGAACAACACTTGGCAGGAAATTGCCAAAGCAAAGAAATGTTGTTAATAAACACAGATGAGGGAGCGCTGTGCACTGCCATTTTGGAAATATCTGTCAAATCAGACACCAATTTAGGCATAGAGCCAATGAAGATGCAGTGGTTGAATCAAGTTGGAAAAGAGGATCGAAATTTCTTCTGATCTTTATTCCTACATAGTGTTATTTTAAATACTATTGAATAGAAATATACCAATAAACATAGAGGTTGTTAAAAGGTTAATGTGGGTGGAATATATCATGGGTAAAGGATTGGGGATAAGTCACGTGATTGTTGCTACACTACCTGCCTTTGAGTTCTTGAGGGAATAGTGGATCGAATAGCTCAGGGAAGGTGGTCCTCACGAATGTGAGAAAAAAAAGGAACGAAAACGTGAAGGTGGCGGTAAGCCTGGATTTTGGGAGTTTAAATCCGGAAGGAGTTACTGGAAGACACATGATCCTGGATTCTGGTGTCCAGAGAGCTGAGATGGAGAGCAACATGCCACACAAAAGAAAAATTCAGTGGATTGTCACAAACTGATAATGAAAAAAAATGAGAAATATTGACAATGTCAGGTTAGGATTAAGCTATAATAAAAAAAAAAAAAAAAAAAAAAAGTGCATTAGTGTGTATAAACTTTGAGCAGTTGGTGAACTTGGATTCAGAGCCATCTTCTCCAGCAGGATTGTGTGAGTTGAGTTGTTTCTGATGTTTTTATTACGCGTCCGTCGTCTGTCTGTTCCTGTCCTCCGTCCATCCGTTCCTGTCCGCACATCTAACTCCCAAAGTCTTTTCAACTTTCACGTTTCATATTGGTACATAGGTAAGACTGTTGGAGTACGGTGATGTCGCGACATACGTTCGTATCTAAGTGGTTGCTGTTTCCATGTAGTAGCACAATTGTGTTATATCCTTTCTGTTCTTTCATAAATTGACGTGTTTTGAATATATAATTGTGTGTGTGCGTGTGCACGTGCGGCGCGCGTGTGTGTGTGTGTGTGTCACAGAAACCTTTTTGGGCGCTATATTGCTTGCTCACTTGCGCTCTTGTGATAAGCTGTCCTAAGTTGGCCATCACGCCTCAACTTAATGCCAGGCGTGTTTGGTGGAAGGGAGGGTGCGACATTGGTGTGCGGAAACAGTCCTGGGCAAAGATTCTGCTGGATGGTTTGTGATGTTCCTCTTAAGCAGTTAATCAGGGCAGCAATTTGTAATTTGTTCAGGGATGCTGGTGATACCTCCAAATACTCTTTGCGAAGAACACCTGGATATTTAACTGCCGCCAGCAATCATTGCTGGCAGCCGCGGTCCTCCGGCTTAACGTCCTGACTCCTGATGGCTGGTGCCAGATGGATACATTGCTCTGCATTGCGAAACACCAGGATGATGGTTTATAGCCGAGTCAAGGTTCAAACCCAGGTTCGACAGGAAAGCCAGTAACTTTCTTGATTTTTTTTGTTTTTGATTAATTCCTATTCGATGGAATTGAACTTTACGATTCTCATTTACTTGGTTGTACTGTTTACTGTTCCCATCTGAACTGGCTCATGATGCAGTGAATTAGGCTCAAATCCCGTATACTTATGTGGTTTGTTGCATTATGTATAATGCCCTTGTTGTCGCGTTGGTGTATAACCCCAGACAATTCTCAGAACAGGCCGCTGCCAAACAGGAGACGCCGATCGAATCTCCCAGGAGCAACCAGAGACCCCCCACCTTCATGAAGTCAGAGCCACACAAGTTAGAGTTAGAAGACAGAGACAGATTGTTTCTCATTTTGTTTACAAAGGTGAAAGGCTGGATAGTGTATATACAGTCACAGGAAGAATCATGAAACTGGTTCAAAGAGAAATGATTTAATAAAATCAGCATCACCAAGTTTACCAAAATGGGCATCATTGTTAAAAACACATTTTTTCTTTTAAATAATCTTATCTATGTGAGGAAACAGCATTATTTTCCAATTTTTGCCTTCTGACTTGTAGATTGCAAACCTAGCTTGACCAATCATAAAATTTGTTAAAACACTGTTTTGAGGGAGCAGGAGGGGGAGGTCCTGAAACACCTGAAATAAAAAAAACAATTGTAATTAACATTGAGAGTGAAGTTTGTACCAAAGTATTCTTTGGAGGAAATAAACAAGGTTGTAAGCATCCACATTCAAGTGGTTTTCAACGGATGCACAGAAAGGGCAGAGATTGGAGTTGGCAGGCAGAAAGCGGTTCCAAAAACATTACACAGAATAAAATCCAGTGTAATTAGCTTTCCATTGGAGTATTCTCCAACATATTTTTTGGAGTAGTGTAAGGAATAAAAGCCTTGCCGTTCGGATAAGTTGGTGACATTGGGGGTTAGAAAATCTCGCCATTGAAGCTCGTGCTTTGACAAGTTGTTGCATGTAAAGTTTGACGCAGGCGTTGTACCAAGTTTTCGGGTGGAATGAAAGGAGGGACAATGGAGCCATCTTCAGGCTTGTTGCCAGGCGAAGATTTTCTTGGCCGAGCAGTATCAAGGAGTTCGGGGAAGGTGAACTGTTAAAGCCTCGGTAATTTCCTCGGATGACGTTCAAATCCCTGTCGAGTTACGACTAGTCGGTCGAGAGTACTCCTTGAGGAATCGTGAGATTGATTTTGACATTGATCTTACTCCAGTTCTTTGTTGCCCAGAGCAGCGGCACTCAGCAATGTCGTAGGAACCCCTGTCCGAGGTCTTTTTATCCGCAACAGCTCGGCAAATAACAACAAAGTGTTGAATGAGTCCTCTTCATTACCTCCGCCACCGAAAGTAAAGGAGGTGATGTTTTCACCTCTCCTATATTGTTTTTGTTTACTGTGGCAAAAAAAAAACTCTATGTGTGTGTGTGTGTTGTGTTTGTGGTTTGTGTGTTGCTGTGTTTGTTGTGTGTGTTTGTGGTGTTTTTGTCTGTCCGCTCACCTCTGGCCCCAAACGCTCAACCGATCGTTCTGAAATTTCAGATATAATGGCACCGACCCTGCGATGGTCTCGTAATTTGAAGTCTTAAATTTATTAAGACAAAAAGGTCAACTTCGGCATCGGCCAATTTGAGCAAAATTTTCTAAACTCCTAAAAATTTCATCCGATTAACTTGAAATTTAGAACAAAATTCCAAAAACCAGGTCAGTGAATTCAAACCACCTATTACGTTTGAGGTTATCATAGGTCAAAGGTTCAACATTGGCCATAAGGTACCCAAAGTAGGCCAAATTTTAATTATTTTCTGAAATTGTTAATTTTTCATCCCGATTTACTTGGAATTGAAGACCATTTGCACATCAGTTGAATAATTCAGCCACCTATTAATTTTTGAGATCAACATCGGCCAAAAGGCCAATTTGGGCCAAACTTTTAATAAAATCCTCACTTTTCATCCGATTGAACTTGAAATTTGAAGGAGCATTCACATCAGGTCACCAAATTCACCCACCCATTAACTTTTGAGGAAAACATAGGCCAAAAGAGTTCGAACATAGCCAGATTTCTAAAATCCTCCATTTTTATCCAATGCACTTGAAATTTGAAGAGCATTTCATGTCAGGTCGCGAATTCAATTACCAATTAGTGTTAAGGTCCAATAGGTCAACACAGGACTCATTTCCTAAAATTATAGATAGGACCACCAAACGAAATTATCACTTATATCCTCAAAAAAGTGTGGACGAGTTATGACAAATTCAAGGTGGATGAGTTGATGGTGAACAAAATCAAGTGGATGGATTTTTGGTTCGGATCCAGCCCATCAGTGGGATACATAACGTAAACTGTTCCACCAGGCAGAGGTACGTCCCCACCGAATGCCATTTCTACTTTGTGCTGTTTTGCCAAGTTGTCAATCTATGAGTGATTTTCATTGTGTGTTTGTGTGTTGTTTGTTCTGGCGCTCGCCTCCAGCCCAAAACCGCCTCAACCGATTCACCCTGAAAATTTCAGTTGATTACTGGCACCGACTACGATGGTCCTGCATTGAAGTTTTTGTAAAATTTCGACCGACAGAAAAGGTCATATCGGCCATTGGACAATTTTCAGGCCAATTTTCTTAAATCCTGAAATTATATGATTGACTTGAAATTTAACAGGATTTTGCAATCAGGTCAGTGAATTCAAACACACCGATTGCTTTCTGAGATTATCATAGTCAAAAAAGTAGGCCATAAGTCAAACTCAAAATCGGCCAATTTGGTTTCAATTTCTTCTAATATGTCAATTTCATCGATTGACTTGAATTTGAAGACATTGCATTTCAGTCAATAAATTCAACCACTACTAATTTTGAGGTTTAAACTTAGGGCCAAAAGGTCAACATAGGGCCAATATGGCTAAATTTATCTAATTCCTCAATTTTCATCGATTTGACTTGAAATTTGAAGAGCATTTTCACCCCCCCCTTGTCAGGTCGCTGAATTCAAACAACTTATTAATTTTGAGGTAAACATTAGGCCAAGAGGTCAAAATTGATCAAAAGGCCAATTTGGGACCACATGTCTGAATCCCTCAATTTTTCATCCGATTGAGTTGAAATTTTTGAAAAGGATTTACATCTCAGGTCACTGATTCAACCACCTATTATTTTGTGGTTCACCATAGGTGAAAAGGTCAACATAGACACAAAGGTCAAACATTAGCCAAATTTCTAAAATCCTCAATTTTCTTCGATTGACTTGAAATTTGAAGAGCATTTTCATGTCAGGTGCTTAATTAACCACCAATTAATTTTAAGGTCAAAGGTCAACACATGCCTAATTTCTAAATTGATAGATGGGCGCCAAAAATCTAAATATTATTCACAATATGTCAAGAAGTTGTGGACGAGTTTGATGACAAAAACAAGGTGGATGAGTTGGAATCGGTGACAAGAACAAAGCGGATTGGATTTTGTTCAGATCCAAGCCCATTAGTGGGCATACAAAATGTGAACTTGTTCCCAACCTGGCAGAGGTATCGTTCTACCGAGTGCCATTCTACTTTGTGCTGTTTTGCCAAGTTGTCACTCTGTGAGTCATTTTTTTCATTTGTTTTGTTTGTCTGTGTACAGGATATTTCAAAAAAGTTGTGGACGGATCCGCATGAAAATTTTTTTGTGGACAGGTTGGGTGTGCGGACAGACCGAACTGAATGGATTTTGGTGGAGATTCGGATCCGACTATGAGGATTTTTTAAATGTATTTTCACATTGAGAGATGAGGCCAAAATGGTACATAGCACGATATTCTCAAAATTGTGGACGGATTCAGATGAAACTTGGTGGACATGTTGGTTGTGTGACAAGGAAGATATTTGATTTAAAATTTGTTGAAGATATGAATCTGGATCCCGATAGTGATAATTTTTAAGTGATTCTTCACCATTGAGAGATAGGGCTAAACTAACATATAACATGATATCTTTGAAAAAAGTTGTGACGGATTCGCGACAAACTTAGTTGACATGTTGCGTGTGTAGCAAGGACGAATTGATTCGATTTTGGTAAGATCTGGATACGAGAATTATTTATTTTTTTAAAAGTGATTCTTCACCATTGAGAGAGAGGGCCAAAACATATAGTTCTGTATAGCCATGATATTTCAAAAATGTAATGTTGCCCGATATGTTCTTTGCGGATCAGGCATACGTGCGGAGGTATGTGCTCTACCAAATGCATTTTAGTTTAAGCTGTTTTTCAGAAGGAGGGTTGTAAAAATACGTGCTCACAAAAAACATTTCCATGTTGGTATGTCACCATTTCATAGAAAAGTAGAACGCTTGCCAGGTGTCATCGCCCCTTTGCGTAGAAAGTAGCAAGCAGGATAAAGTTCATGTGATGTAAGCTCATCCAAAGACAATTTCTCGGCAGTATCCAAGCCTGCTTGCAAGTTGTAATATGCAGTTAGCCAAGCGTCTTCATAGTAGTGGCTCATTCCCATTAAAAGTTGGCTGTGAAGTCAGTGAGCCTTGGCACCTTGGCAAGGCGAAGGTAGGTTACCGCGGGTTGCAGCCAGTGTTTTCCATTCCCAGAAAAGTCAATGATACTCTTTGAAGTGTGGCTAGGAGGTTTTCAGGAGTTTTGTAAACATATTCATTTTATGCCTCAAATATGGAAGCAATTAGATTGTTATGATAGGGTTTCTTCTATGCGAAGAGAGTTGGAAAGAGAAGTCCTTTCCAATGGGTTCGTGTTCATTACTTGCTCCAGCATTTCTGCCAGTTTCTGCAGTTCAAAAGCCATTATCCCTTTGTAAAATTCTATGGGTATTTCACCATCATTAAGCTACAGGTCCTACCCAAAGGGCTTCACTATTTCTAATTCACCTTGGACCTGAACAAAACATGGAATATGTTTTAATGACGGGTCATTGCCAGTAACATTCAGTATCATTGTTCACAAAATACAGATATATCTGCTATTAGCAGAAATTTGAGTGGTGGCGTTTGACAATATATTCCAGTGAAACCAGGAAATGTGCGTTCGATGGCGAAGAGAGTATAAAGGTCCAGAGCGGGCAACCTGTCAGACTCCCCGTTGGTACAGCAATGGGGCTGCACAATACTTTGTTAATTTTTAAGAACACTGGATAGATTACAATAAAAAAGTTTAACATATGAATTAAAAATGGGCCAAAGCCAAAACCCTCAAATTCTTCTAAAGATGTGTGTGATCAATACATCAAATTCTTTTCCTTGCGTCAATAAAAACCAGGACCAACATTCTTGTTAAAATGTACAAAACTAATAATATCACTGATAGGAAAGTATTATCAAAGATAGCTCATCCAGTGATACAAAAAAGAATCAAGTTCTCCGATTAGCAGGTTATAAAGGGTTTTCAAGCCCGATGGATAAGGTTTTCGCTAAAATGTTATAATCTGCACATAAAACAGAAATAGGGACGCCAGTTTTCCATCAGGTAAGAGTCTCCTTTCATAGGAATTTTAGCGGAGGTAACTGCTTTACGGCAGCTCCATGGCAGTTGTCCATCCAATTAAACATTTCATTCAGGACCTCCAGTAGGGGTCAATGGTGCCCCCAGAGCACTGGAGAAAAATTCGCTTGTCAGCCCATTCCGTCTTGGGGCTTTGCAGGTTTTTTAAGGTATTCAAGCGTAGTAAGCCAACAAGAAAAGGGGGAGTCTCTAACTGCTGTTTCTGGTTCTCAGTTAATGGGGAGACTGAAACGAGGTTCGATTAGCATCAGGGTTAATGTCATGTCTTGTTCACAGTTGGTTGAAGTTACTTCCGAGCACAATTCACAATTTGAGCATCCTCACAGGGACTTTCCCATTTCATGCACAAGTGTTTTTATCTCTGAATATTCAGTCTCCATTTTTGAAGGCGAAAGAAAAATGTAGTTGGGTCTCGAGATTGTGTAGGGTATTTCCATTTTAAAAGTTAAAAATGCATTCTGTGCCCACTTTTCAGATTATGGAATTGAGTTAGGATGTTTTTCCGTGAATTGTTGTCTTACTTTGAGCGTAAACCTGTGTTTATTTGGTTCCACGGCGAGCTGTTCCTGCAGTTGCAGATTTCATTTTCAAGTAAGGTTTATGTTTTTTGTTCGTTGAGCTATCATATGCGCAATTATGTTTGACAAAAGTGTTAACGTGTGTTTTGCCATTATCCACCATTGTTTTAGGTTGAGAACTTTGTAGAAGAAACTAGGGTGTTCCAAATTCTGCGAAAAAACCTCTTCAAAGGTAATAATCGAGAAGATATTATTTGAATTTCCAGGAAGCACTCTTGTGTCATGCCGAGGGGTGTGGAAAATTGTGAGAAGTATTTCCGTTACGGTCTTGAAAACCCAGGGTGGGTGGGGGGCGCAGATCTGGGATGATAGGGCAAGACCATCAAGTAGAGGATTCCCTAACCTGTCTTAAGCAAGCGAAGTACAATTATTATTTTGAATGGTTAAAGGGTGTTGTAACCACCATATGTCTGTCTAAATTCAATTGTTGCTAAAGACCTTGTGATTGGTTACTGTGGAGGCAGGATGGGGTTCAGTACTGTGTTTCTGTCAAGTTCTGGGTTCCATCCATCCATTGATCAAGGTAACGTCTTAATTACAGTTATTTTTCACTTTGATACGATATTGACGATCGGAGGTCACCCACCTCCCCATCCATCCACTATCAGACCAAACTCTGCTACAGAGCGCCGGTGCTGCCAAACAGTCTCCTGGGACTACTGGGCACAATCATGGTGCGGTCACACTCGACACAGGACATTTAATGGTCATATCAAACCCAGCACGCTTGTACTCCTTTGCCGACCTCAGAAGTATGACAGGCTGAGCAACCCACCTGGTATTTAATTAAAATTCAGAAAAAAGCGAGATTTGAATCAGGACCTTGGGATCCTAAAGCCAGCACCCAAACCATTAAGCCAGCACCAGGAATAGTCTGGGTTGGAGAGTTGCAATTATAATCTTTGCCAATACAGATTATGGTTGTTTTTGGTTATTTATGGTATTCTGGTTATCGAGTGAAGTTAGATGTAGTATTCAATGTGAGTGAAAAAAAGTCTCGCCGAGTTCAGCGTGTACTCGGAACATAAACAGGAAAAATAGTGTAAAACTTTCCACAGGGAGGAATCTTGGATGCTGGAGACCCTTTGGTCGTTCATTAAAAAAATGAGTACAAAGTAGAGAAGGAAGAGGCTAAGAATTATTGCTATCTCTCCTTTGCGGGAGCCACTGTTGCTAAACAAAAAGGAATCACCAGGGAGAGTTTACACCATTCCGCAAACACATCGATCTTTTGCATGGGTCTCTTGTGAAAGAGCTCGGTTAACTTTCTTCTGAATTGAAAAATTACCCAAAACTCTCTCTTGACTTTTACGAACATTTGTACAACCCTCCCTTATAGTTAGAGCGACACATTGAAAACTCAAAAAGAACCATGAGAAGAGTGACAATCGTTTAAATCTTTTTGAACGATTCATTTTTTACCCTTTGTACACATTTTCTTTAAGCGACGACGTTGGGGAGGAGGAGTTTGAAGTTGAAATTAAATTGGGCCTGTTTAAATTAATCATTTTTAAGCAGTGTTTATATATTCAGGTAGTTCTGAGAAAAAGGGTTTCTATTTAACAAACGTTCGTTTTACAGAAAGTTGTCTTTGAGAACCCTTTATCTTCAGTGGGGAGATTGGACGGGGGTTCTCCTTTATTACGCTGCTACACTCCAACGAACAGAGTTCATCTATATCAGAGGCTCTGATGTTGTGTCACACTGATGGTCCTTCACCAGTCTTGTCACTCCCTCCACATTATCAGACGAGTTATAGGAGTCATGAGGGAGGGGATGGGGATGGGAAAGCTGCTACAGAGGAAGGGCAATTTTAGGGGAGGGGGTCGGCATCTGTTTTATGGGGTTGGAGAGGGGGTAGCTATTACACTGTATTGTTGGCTCAGTCGTGTGTTAATAATTTCCAGTTCAGTAGTTAAAGGGTCATCCACATCGATGCCTCTCCAAAGATTGCGAATCAATTTTTTTTTTTGAGAATGAGGGACAAATCTGGAGCAAGGACAGATGTCAGCTTTTTGGCCTGAAGCGTTTTTTTTAAAATTTGTGGACCGTTTCCATCTGTTATTTGTCGATGACTTTTTCATTTGGTTGAGTATTGAAACTCGTCTGGGTTAGTGGAAGGTGGCGGGAGATTGGGGCAGGTAAGAGGAGCCTTAAATATAGGGAGAGGATATCATCAGCTGTTATAGAGGAGGGTGTCGTGAAACTAGTTATGTAAGGAGAGAACAAGGTGAGGTATGGAGGGGGGAGGAAGAGGAGAAGAGAGAGGAGACAGAGGAGAGGGAACAAAGCTGAAAGGGAAAAAAAACAGAAAGAGGAAGACTCTGAAAGGAAAGAAAAAAAGAAAATGACAGAAATAGAACATCGAGCTACACAAGCTCGAACACAGGCCGTCATGACATCACACTTTCGTTCACCAATGGCCAGCAGGGGTGATGATGAGAGAGGAAGAGGAGAGAGGAGAGGAGAGACGAGAGGAGAGAGAACGAAGAGAGAGAGAGGAAGAGAAATATAGAAGAGTATGAACTAGTTGATTAGTGCTCCACTTCAACATCTTCTTGATTCAAAAACACAAGGGAAAAAAAAAAACCAACTCAGAAGTTAGCACGTCTGCTCCATTGTCATATGCTTGTTTCTTGCTGTTTTCCCCGACATGCTTCCCGTCCCCGTCTATGCACGAACATGTGTATGCCATTATTGAATCGAAAATCACGACCAAATTTTTTGGAAACTGATAGGGAGAGCCTGCAGTAGCATTCAAAAACTGGTTCGACTACCTTTTCATCAAATCCTCAAGCAAAGCAATCGACTTTCGAGCACGGCACATCAGCTGCATTCAAAGCATAGGTTTTGTTCTTCCAGTTATGCTTATTATATTTGATGATTCGATCATTGTCAGTTGGGGAATGAAATAAAATTCTTTAATATATCTTCGCCAAGCATTTAGGGACGTAATTCTTAATTTTTCATCCTTTTTTTTTTATTGTGTTTGGTACATTGGATCGGTTAATCATGCCAGGTTTTGTTGACGTCATACATCATCTGTGAAATGTTTGAGCGTTTTATCTGGAGAGGTTGTTATTCTGAGTCATTGTCCGCAGCCGTTGCTATACGATGTCATTGATGTTTCAGCATCAGTGTTCCCACGAGGTTTCATGAAGTTGAAACCCTGATGGAAATTTTTCGTTTTGTTTTCACAGTTTATTGTCTCTGATGGGGGTTTTTGTTTCTTCATCACTGAGTGTATTCGATTAATTGTTTGAGATGCTTTGTGGTGATTGATTCCTATTTGCAATGTTTACGCTCAAATTAATCTATCATTTAATATTGCCTACAATACTCAAAATCTTTCTCCAGTGAGATTTCTGAATTAAAATGTTTTGATCTGTTTTGGTGTGCTTCTGTATTATACAAGTGATTTTTTAAAAAAACATTTCAAACTGGAAAGAGCAATCAGAGATTGCAGACCCTCGCCAGGCCTGTTTTGTGTGGTGTATTTGTGTGCTGGTGTGTTTGTTTGTGTGGTGTGTGGTCTGGAGAGATGATGCAATGGCAACGGTAGGTTTATGTTCAAATGTTCATGTGCAGTGGACAAACATACCTTTTCGTTTGTTTATCGATTCACGTTCCAATCGTAGTGTATTATAGACGTATGTACTTATGTATTTTATAGGTTGCACTTATTTTACTTGCATAGATTATTTATAGTATGCACTCCATATATTGCACTCACGTTGTTATATACATGTACTTTTTGAGCGCACTCAAATTTCGTAATGGTAGTACATACTTCATAGGACATACTCACATTCAATCGTATATATATCGACACATGCTCACATTCTTAATAGCACTCCTTCGTAGACATTTTCTCCACATTGTAATAGGACATACTTTTGAAGTAGTGTTGAAAAAAAAAATGTATACTGCCTACCACTTAAGTGGTATTTGCTGCTCCCCAACATTCGCACATTTATGTTTGGACAGACCAGACAGACAAACAGACCCAAAATGTAATATACCCTTTGGCGAGGCGTAAAAAATAATGAAAGGATGTCGGGATGGTGTGCCAAATGTTTATATATAAACCAACGTAGGATGGGTCACAATAAATATCACATGAAACCATCCTTCATAAACTTTCTTTGAATAATGGTTTTGTTCTCGATCCAATACATACATCCATTTGCAATATAATGTATGATGCTTGTTTCCACATATGAATTTAACCAATTAAATATTAAATCATGAAAACACACACACACACACACACACACACACACACATCCACACACACACACCACACACCACACACACACTACAGCGACGTGTTTGTGGTGATTGGTGACCCAAATACGAGAGAGAAGATGGTATAATAATTGTCTCATTTGCAGCCAAAAACAACCTTTCGATTCAATGGAACAGAACAATATGGATGGTTTCACACGAATAATTAGTTGTGGTCATCGCTACCTTGTTTACATAAGTTGTTAATAGGAGTTTGTTGTGCAGAGAAAGTAACTTTCACTCTTTTATGTCACTCACTCAACACCATCTTGTCATCGATGGAAGTGCCGC
>CM068961.1:69675542-69699349 GCA_035128595.1 Eptatretus atami
TCAAAAATGTCACTCAAGTCAGGGTATGCCCTAAAATAGGGGTGGTAACCACTTACATGCGCTTAGCCTAGACCCTGCAGTTATGGATCATCCTCCAGCAACCATGAACAAGCACATGGTCAATCTCCTTTGCCACACCACCAGCGTGGGAATATCAAGTCCAGAGATGAGCCTGTGGGCACTGAGACCATGAACCAGCCACTTTAAATCCATGACTTCTTGCAAAGTCAAGGATCATAGTGCTATTCTGGTTCACAGTTGCAGACCCATGGGGAACAACACACATCTCATAACCATCCCTATCAGTTCCAGTCGATGCATTGAAATCCCCGAAGATGAGAAGCGTATCTCACCTGGGGCACCAATCAATTAGAGACTCGAGCATGGCATTGAATGTTTCCACAGTGAGATCACTCGCCTCAGTCAGGGCATATCCAGAGACCAGGGAAACGACACCCAAGAAGTGATGAATCCTTAGTCTCATAATACGCCCCTTAACCGGTGTTTCCTCAATTATCATTGGAGTCAGCTTATTGGATACACCTACAGCAACTCCTTGGGCATGGTAACCATCAGGGTGACAATGACCTATAGTAGGTGTAACACTTGCTATGATCTCATCACAATCCGGTCTCCGAACCTCAGAGAGTGCTGCAGTACCGATGTTCAAATGCTTGAGCTCAGATGATAACAGAGACAGGTTATCATCCTCTCTTAAGGCCATGTCACACCTGACGTTTTAGCCAGCATATGCCGACGTATGAAAAATTTGGCGAATACGCTGGCACACGTCGAATACGTTATGGGTAAGTTTTGTATACGTTAAGAGCATGCTGAAGCACGCTGGCATACGTCGTAGTACGCCGAGCTCGTCGACAAATTTTAAGCATGCTCAAAATTTTCGACGTATGCCAGCGTATGACTCACACGTTCCGCATACGCTGGCCATAAGTTGTAGGCACGTTATGCGATCGTTGACACACACGTTACTTGTAAGTTACTCATAAGTCGAAACAGTGTCGAGGTAATGTTTAGCGTACCAAAAACTTATTTCTAACCTATGAGTAACGTGCTTTGAACCTATGTGTAACGTATCTCCAACGCATATTGACGTATGTAAACGTATTTGACGTCTTCCGGACGACCACAGAACTTACTGAACGTGTTTCTAACTTACAGCTACCATATAATGGCGTATTGGCAGCATTTAGGGGAATTGGTAATATAAAATGGTGCTTCACAGGAGGAACCCGTCAGTGTTCCAGACTCCATGGTTTTTTTTTGTTTGTTTGTTTGTTTTTCTTCGGCATGACGGTGATGTTGACACTTCGATTTCTAGTGCGGTTATGATTTAAATCGTTGAGGCGCAGCCTATTAATAGGCTACGCCACGTGATCGTCGGCGATACGCGCTGCGCGCTATGCATAAGTTAGACTATCGTTGGGCATAGGTTGTGAACGCCGACAACACGCTAAGCATTCGTTGGTATAAGTTATCTATAAGTTATCGAAACGTTCTGTGTACATTACTAATACGTTATGCATACGTCCAACTCGTTATGAATACACCCAAAACTGAAAAAAACATCAATAGTTCAGCGTACGCCAGCGTTTACATACATTTTGATACGTTGCCATACGCTGGCTAAAACGTCAAGGTGTGACAGGCCCTTAGGGGTAGGAAAACTTCGGTTCGGTTGCCTGGCACCGAAAATCGCCTCAGGTTAACCCAAAGAGACTGCCGTCTGGTGGACGACCCTTCAGCACCACTCCGCTACACACCACCGCAATCTCACCCTGGATGTTTAACCTGTGCTTTTCCTCCTACCGTCAAATGGGGGTCCCAAAGGCTTTGCCCCAATCCCGTCATCTGGTGAGCTGCCATGCGAAGGGCAGCAGCACAGAAGGTACTCCCACGGAGTGGGTTTTCAGTTTCCTTTGCGTTTTTTGTGTGTTTTGCGGAATGAAGTATTTTACGCTGGACAGAGTGCAAATCCTGACACCAAAACAAATAAGTAACCCAACTGCAGGAGGACATCCGCAGACACAGTTGGGCACCAGATATGGATGGCCATTGGCTCACAAGGAGCTCCTCCGCTCTTTGACAAGTTTTGTTTTTAATTATGCTGGGTGTCCACATCCAATCGCAAACATTAATTGACACTCTGCTCTCTGCTCACCACTGTTCGCTCTTCTTTCTCTATGGAGTCGTTTAATTATACAATTCCAGCTTGCTTGATGTTGGCTCACATATTTCAGTACATGGCCAAGCAGCCAGTCATTCTGTGAAATGGCTGGACTTAGTTTATTTTCCAACACAAATCTGCCCAGATGGAAACCATTCATTCCTGGACCTTCCATATCAAACTTTCCTGAAACTTGTTCTTCTCCATCCCAGCTCCTTTACACTCTTCTGACCATCTTTAGGTAAAATTGGGTGTCTCTTTGGCATTTATCAGAGAACCCCTAAGGTGCAGACATGTATGATAATTTGCTAAAGCTGATTGGTGAGCTTAAATGATTGGTGAGCTTAAAAATCACTCTCTCCATTCAAGAGTGGTCCATCACCGCATTAGCTCTGGACTTTATTCTCCAACAGACTCATTTATCTTCTTCACACTGGACACTGTTTCATTTTCAGTCTGTTTCATTAAAATCGCTTCATAATAATCACGTTTCATTTTCATTAAAATCTCTGACAACTATGTTAGCTTCTGACTTTGCTACTCACGAATCTTTGACAACTATGTTTGCTTCCGAACTCGCCACTCACAAATCTCTGACAACTATGTTGGCTTCTAAACTAGCCACTCGCTAATCTCTGATAACTATGTTAGCTTCCGACCAAGCCACTCACTAATCTCTGACAACGATGTTGGCTTCTAAACTAGCCACTCGCTAATCTCTGATAACTATGTTAGCTTCCAAACACGCCACTCACTAATCTCTAACAATGATGTTGGCTTCCGACCGAGCCACTCGCTAATCTCTAACAATGATGTTGGCTTCCGACCGAGCCACTCGCTAATCTTTGACAACTATGTTAGCTTCCGAACAAGCCACTCGCTAATCTCTAACAATGATGTTGGCTTCCGACCGAGCCACTCGCTAATCTTTGACAACTATGTTGGCTTCAGACCTAGCCACTCACTAATCTCTGATAACGATGTGTTATGTTACTCCTTATGGTATGGCAGTGGATGGAAGCAAGAGGATAGCAAGAGGTTCGGTCAATCTCTGTAGATATCTCTCGAGCCTTTGATATTGTCTGTCATCCAGCCTTGATTTCTGAGATGTTTTTCCTTGCTATGCTGGGGCCTCCTGCTTAAGTTGTTGTCTGCTTTCCTCTATGACAGCAAACAGCAGGTGGCTCTTCATGGTGTCCTTTCCCGTGATATTTCTCTTCGGGTTGGGGTTACACAGGCAGTGTTTTGGGTTTACATTATTCTTGTTCCATATCAATGATCTATCTTATTTTCTTTAAAACCAACTTCAATATTTTACCTATTACTCCACTCTGCGAAGAACAATGAATCACACTTGTGAAAGGCTGCCTGCTGCTGAATCCCTTTCATCAGAGCTGGGCAAGATAAACCAATGGTCAGCCATTTGGAAGATGATATTCAACACAGGCAAGCCACATGCTCTCACGCTGTCTTTCCATAAAGATTGGCTAATGAACTGAACTATCCAATCCACTTCTCTGGATAACTACTGGAAAAAAAATTTGCAGTCCCTGGAACTTATTGGCTTCACTCTCTGCCATAATCTTTCATGGGAAGAAATTATTTTCAAACTGGCATAAAAGGCTGGTTGCTCTCTTGAAATTATCAACAGAGTGAAGGACTTCCTGAGTCACACTGATCTCATCACAGTGTATAAGCCTTTCTCAAATGTGGAGCTCAATGGAGTATTCCTTCCCACTCCTGGCACACTTCCCACTGTGCCCCTCTTGAGGTGGTTGAAAACAAGGAATTCTGCACACCATTGGAATCTCAAAACAGGAGATGGATTCCGAAGTACTGTTAAACTACCAGCAGCAGCAAGTTGGTGGGATCTTTATTTTACGCAACCTTAGATCTGGCCTTACTCCATCTGCTCTCTCCTACCTATGCCTTCCGCAAACCATCACAGATAGCACACGTTCCTTAAGAAATGCTCACTTGCTCACCTTCCCAAAATCCAGACAGGTTGCACACCGACATTCATTTGCCCCATTTTTCTCCCGATTGTGGGATCATATCCCTGTCTGTTGTCTTGTCTTCCTCACTTCAGCATTTCAAATGCACTTGCCCATCACTACCTCATGTGCTCACCCTTGCAAATCCACAATCTCTTGGACACCTGCGGATTCTTTCGCATTCTGTTCCTCTCTGGGCCATTATTACTTGCACCCGCTTCCTCCTTTCCTCCTTATGCACGTCCTCATTTATCTCCTCCATGAGCCTAGACCGTTGTGTGAAATGTGTTCATTATCTTTATACACACTTAATTATTTGATGGCATTAATTATATAGGTCATTATCAAACATAAGCCTGGTGTTGGCTCAGTGGTAAGGGTAGCAGCTTGGGATCCAAGGGTCCTGAGTTCAAGCCCCGTTGGCCGCTGAATTAATACACACCAGGGGGTTGACTCAGCCTGTCATCCTTCCGAGGTCGGCAAATTGAGTACCAGCTTGCTGGGATAATTGAGCCATTCGAGTATCCTGCGATGGAGTGGCGACCCGTCCAGGATTGTGCCCAACAGCCTAGGAAACTGCTTCGGCAGCACCGACACTCTCTGTAGAGAGTATGGTTCCAATTATCATTATCAAACAATGTTCTATCACAGTCATGAGGTCCAAGACCTACACCCCAACCCCTCCCCCTTTCCTCTCCACCTCACTTCTATTCAATATCACACAATAAAATGCAATAACACCAGACATCGATTGTGTCCCTGACTCATAATACCACTTTTGACAATTTCTGATATATGAGATCACCAGCAATCTTTGCTGCGGTCAAACATTTTATAGAATGTTCATGCATCATGCTTCATTTTGGTTTCAAAGATGACTTTCCTGAAAGACAATGTTAAATATTGTCGAAAAGTATTAAAATCTGGAAGAAAAAAAAATCTCTTTCTCTGCTGATATTACGCTCTCCGAGTCAAAGTTTCTGCTCTCGCGGTTCTAACAATCGAGGTTGTAAATGCTGTGATAAAGCATTCAGCAGAGCAACACGGTCACCCACACTTAGCTTTGCCAAAACAGCCGAAGTTCGGCACTCGCTTCAAACGGGGAATGCGATTTCCCCAACCGGGAGAAGCTTTCGCGCGGTATGGTTGGAAGCTGTGTCTGCAAGCCACATAAACTCGTTTGCAACGCATCACACATGCACTCATATTAAGAGTCAGTGTGATGGGGAGAACGTGCTCCACAGAAGTAAAAAATGAAAAAATAAATCCACCCGAGGGCTGTATCTTTTCAGCACACAAGAGGCAATGAAAAATCGAAGCCATGCCGCAAGCCTCTCCCTGGCCTTACCAATTCTCATTAGCGAGGAAAAGGCATGAAAGCCAGTGGAACTTGACTGCCTCGGCAAGAACAGACTCCCGGTAAGACTTGATCTGCGAAATGTGCAAGAAACTGAAGTGGGAAAATGGTAATGAGTTCCAAAGAAAATTTAAATTTGAGGCACTGTAGCTTGTGGCTGAGCTGGTAGGGCGGGTGGTGAGGTGCCAAAGTGAAAGAGGTAGCTGAGCCCAAAAGATTGATAAATACGATCTTCTTTAGCATGCCACTATTGGAACACAAAAGGATGTGAGAGTGACTTTTATGAGCGGAGAAAAACAAACAAGGTTTTCAATAGTTTGTCGATGGTTAAGTGTAAAAAAGTCACTGGGGTATCTATCCAAAAACGCTCTGTGACGGCATGGCCTCTACTCTTGGGGATTATCTGGCACCCTCAAGTTTCAGAGCAATTATCATGACACGAAGTCTACGTTTGTCACGGGTAATCTCAGCTATCGTCGTGGGCAGGGAGGTAGTTTCGTGGGCAGCTAACAGCTTGACAAGATAGCATAGTTCATGATTCTGTCCATGTTTTTAACCAGTTGGATGAAGAAGAAAAAACTCACTGGATATCGTTTTTGATGACCTTTTTTGCTCACCATTTGCGTCGCATCACAAGTTGCAATGGCGAATTGAAACGGTCTATAAATTAGGTACTATTGAAATGTCCCTTTTTGATGTTTCCACTCTTTCAACCTTTGGACATGTTTTAGACCCTTTCAGACCCCTTTAGACCCCGAAGACTCTCCAGACCTCTCTAACTCTTTCGAACCTTTTTAAACCCTTGACACCTTTTACAGACCTTGAATGCACAAACTCAACCCACTCTCCCACCATAATGGTGGGGCCAAAGGGGGGTCGTGGGAGGGGGGAGCCTCAATGGACCCATGTAAGTATGTATTAATTATGTACTGTTCGAATGGGATTTTGACTGTGACTATGTCTATTAACATTAACATATTATTGGACTGTGCCTATGTCTATTAATTCCGTTACATACTATTGGAATGTAGCTTTTGGACTTGTAGACACCACATCCCCTTATAGACCCCTTATACTTTTACACCACTTCATACCCCCCTTATACCCTGACCCTCTAGACCTTTAAACCAAATATACCCCTTCATACCCTTTTAGACCCTTCAAAGACCCTTTAGAACAAGCTTAAAGTCAAAACGCCACCTACCCTTGGTGGGATGGGGGGGGGGGTGGGGAATGGAGGGGATGGGGGGTGGGGGAATGGAGGGGATGGGGGTGAAGCCTCGCTCAATGGACCAATGTGATCATCTTTTAATTCCGTCTATTACAGTAAACCCTTAAATATTGCGGGGTTATGTTCCTGGAAAATGGCACAATATTCAAAAGTATGCCTGGTGTTGGCTTAATGGTTTGGGTGTGGGCTTGAATCCGAGTGGGGTTAAATTATTACCAGATGGGATTGACTCTGCCTGTCATCCTTCCGAGGTAGGCAAAATGAGCGCCAGCTTGCTGGTAAACTGTGTTTGAGTGGCGACCCGTCCAGGATTGTGCCCAATAGCCAAGGAGACGGCTTAGGCAGCACCAACGCTCTGCACAGAGTATGGTCCCAATGGATGGATGGATGGATTCAAAACTGCGATATTTAAAACAAATTTCTGATGGGAATAAGGGGGTTAGGTTCCCGGGCTTTGAGAAAATATAGAGGAAGGTCAGCAGCAGCCAAAAAGAAACACATCAAAATTTAAATAAACATGTAAAATAAATACAGTATAGGTCGGCTTTACGATGAAGTATCCTTCACTGCGATGAAACAGATTAAATGTTCAGAAGCGATGAAACCTGTTGCTCGCCCCCACCATTCCTCCGCGATTAATCTCTCAAATCGTGTGATGTGTTTCTTTAATAAATGACTCTGCAGCTTGGTAACCCAGAGAATAATAAATAAAAATTAAAAGAATACCTTTTGTCAATCGTTTTACACTTCGTGACCATTCCATTATCAACGGTGCATGAGAAACAACAAAAGGCTCGTGGTGCAAGATAACCATCACAACTCGACTCAAAAACCACAATTGGTCAACATTACACCCCGTGATAACTAAATCGGTCCACAAAGAGGTTGTCACAATTGGTCAAAACCCACGATATTTAAGAGTTTACTGTAATGACATATGATTCTATTGGAACATATGTTTTAGACCTTTGGATCCTTTTCAGACACGATCCTTTTTGGAAGCCTCGATGGATCAATGTGGGTATGTCGATAAATTGTACTGTTTGAACATGACTTGGACCATCCTTCCATTAGGACCATACTCTGTGCAGAGCGTTAGTGCTGCCTCAGCAGTCTCCTTGGCTATTGGGCACAATCCTGGACGGGTCGCCACTCCGACACAGAATATCAGCATGCTGGCACTCATTTTGCCAACCACAGAAGGATGATAGACAGAGTCAACCCCACCCGATATTAATTCAACAGCCAAGTGGGATTTGAACTCAGGATCCTACGATCCCAAGTCCACCACCCTAACCGTTAAGCCAACACCAGGCATACATGGACCATGTTTAATGTCTATTAATTACATATCATTGGACCGTGCCTGCATCTATTATTTCCGTTGCATACTGTTGGAATGTAACATTTAGACTTTTAGACACCACAGACCCTTTAGACCCCTCCTACTCCTTCAGACTCTTTAAAGTCCCTTTAGACCCCTTTGACCCTTTAGCCCCTTTCATTCCCATTTAAGACTCTTTACACCCTTTAGACCCCCTTTGGTGCTTTAAAAACCCCTTAGACCCTTTTTTGTACACATAGGACTTCGAGGCTTATGGAAGAGTTAGAATGGGTACACTGAACGGATCAGGTAACAACAGGACAAGAGGATAAGTTGAGAGAGAGAGAGGGGGGGACACCAACAGCAGAGTTGAAGGCCAAGACAGAGGCAGACTTGGACAAACAATGGGTGTGTGGAGGAATAAAGGGCAGGGGCAGGAAAGGACAAGATGGTGAATACAAAAGATGGATACAGAGATGTATGTGACGCCGTCCGGAAACTTCACAGCACGATATTTATGAAAGTACATTTTTCTTGTTGACCATTTATCTTTGCTGCGATTTTTGTTTTTTTATTTTTTCTTGGACAGTCGACATCTCTTCTCATACACCATTTTATATTTTGTTTGTACCTTCCGTTTGATTAATACACTAGGAGGGGGAGTCGTGTCGCGGCATCATTTTGTCTTTTGTGTCGTAATATGTCAATATGCTTTTGCTTTGGTTTATCGTGGCAGTTTAAAAAGGAATAGACTCGGAATCCGAACGTCTCAGATGGTTTTTTTTCTTCAACGTGAAATACTGATGTCCATGTAATTTACATAAAAATGTATAATGGTGTCCGATAATGTTGTTGTACGACATGCAATCTGTACAAGCTGCTCCCTTAGCATTTGACACAACCCAAGGTCACCTGCCCACCTTTCCAACGCAATTTAGTTAATCCAGAAATTCTCGTTTCAGGAGCTTCTCGTGTTGTTGTTATTGTTGGATCCTTCAGGACTAACTTATAAAAGGGCAAACACCAAATAGAAAGAAACACAAGACAAATATTACAAAAGTATTACACAAAACAGAGAGAGAATAGATTTTTTTTTTTTTTTTAATACAGTATGTTCCTCACACAGAACTTCAACACAGGAGGATGTCATGAGGTTCACCAAAGCCTGCATTAATGTTTCCAACTTGAGTTTTAGATAAAAGGAAAAGGTTCAAATCAAATCATTAAATAAAACATCTCGAGAAGTTATATCTAAGAATCCTTTGAAACTTAAAAAAAAAAAAAAATGTGATTGATACGTGGCAGTGGAGTAGATACTTATTGTACAATTGGGATGTACATTTACAATAACAGTGTATCCAGCATCCCAAAGGCTAATTCAGGAATCTTTCGACCACGTTTTTAGGAATATGCATTTGAAAGTAGATACTCAGATCATCCCAAATCCAAAACCATGATATTTTCTACACTTGTTACCCCCCACCTCATCCCAAGTACTCCTTACAATTTTCCAGTTTTCCCTCCTGAGAGTTCCCGACTGTATCCATAATGTCCACCCCATGCGTCACTTCCTGCCAGCCATTCCTCCCCACACCCATTGTTTGTACAATTCTTCCCCTGTCTTATCCTTCAACTCTGCTGTTGCTGCCCCCCCCCCCCCCAATCCCTCTCCCTCTCTACCGTTCCCTTTGTCCTGTTACATCCTGATCCGTTCAGTGTACTCGCTCTTCCACGAGCCTTGATTCTGCATCCAAAAAAACAAGCATCTTCGAAGTCCAAGGCAAATCAAGACCCAAAAATACGTTTCGTACTTGCACCCTCATATCATCATATCTGTGATGGAGTGACAATCTGTCCAAGTTTGCTCCTGAACTTGAAAAATAAAAATCTCGACTTGTAAACGTCCCATAGTTCTGCCACCAGCGCAATCCTCCATTATTGTCATCATATATGGTCTCCAATTTCAGAGAAAATGTTCAATATTTCCTGGGACGTGACAATCTGTGCGGACACTGCTTGCGTGACAACACCTGCGATACAGGTGAATGTTAAAACTGCAATGCCACAACTGGAGACAATTAATCAGGACTTTCAGTTTCCTCCACAAAGTTGGGGAAAGCACATGGGATAAGGAAGAGGTAAAAAAAAAAAAGGATCCTGTGGTTGAAGTGGACCACATCCCTTTTTCCAAGAATTAATAAGATGGTTTCTTACAAATTCATACTCTGAGATTTTCATGTCCAACGGAAAATCAATATCCGGCATGAATTTCCAGATGTGAGGAAACCCACGTTCAGGCAATCTCTGAGCCAGTCGGCCTCAGATACTCCAGGGAGGCTTCAAGCTCCTGTATGCTATTAAATGGTCATGGGACCTTTGCATCTAGTGCTTATAAAGCACCGCACGAATCCTTGAAGATGAAAACTGAATGAGGGGCTAAGTCAGAGATCCAAACCACTGCACGTATTATGGCAAATAGCTTTGCTGTGAAAATTGAGCAATGGTCTAATGTCCTGCCTGACCATGAATATTTCAATTATGGTACATAAAAGGCCAAAACTGTCGTCGAGTAGGGAGAACTGGAACTATCAGTAAATATGTGCAATGAATCTGAATATTCAGCCAATATTTGCCTCTGAATGGCCAAAATCATGGCTGAGTTGTCTTTTATCAAATCACTCGTCACACAAGTAGCCATTGGCACACAGGACTTACTTTTGTGAAATTAGCAATTCCGTTTCACTAAATCTGGAAAGGAGTTACAACGAGCATTATAATCAGTTAATAAAGGAAACGATTTCGTGAAAGCAGGTGCCAACTATCCTGCAGTAAGGTATACAATAGAGATTGGGTAGAGGCAAATATCTTGGCCATCGTTTGAAGGAAGAAACCTTTTTGGTAAAATTGTAGGGGAATTTCGCAACACGAGACTAATAACGCGACGCATCTCTGCCAACCAATCGGAGAGGTATGCATGACTGATAGCAGTGATTGGATAATCAGCGACCGATGATAATGAAAGAGAGCAAGACGTTTATGTTCAAAGACTGTCAATATTAAAGAACTTTGTTCAGTTCTTAGCAATTTCAATGAATTAAGAGGCAATTATGACTGCTCAGGATATACTATATAATAGCAACATAAATTGCTGATAAACCCGATAGGATGTGAGTACAACATATTAATTTTGGAGATTTGTTGAGGACACTTATATGATATTCAAGAGCTGCGACCATCAGGGAACAATTGAAGAACGATATATTAATCAGCAGATAATTTGTCGTTTTACGAATGCGTAAAATATGACTACCAGTGAGTCAATTATTTTTAGTTTGGGGCCATCTATTAATTATGTATACAGAGGGCTGGTGGCAGGGAGTTCAAAGTTTTGTCACATTTGTGCAGGTACAAGGTTACATCTCTGTTCAGAGTGCATTTTTGGGCTCGAAGTTAATTTATTTCCCTCCCTGGGAGAAGACCGTGTGTTGATGCCTGCAGATAATGCTACCCAATAAAGCCATTTGAAGCCATCAGGTACAAACCATTGATGGGCCAAACAAAGGCAATGGATGGAAGTGTTTTCCTGGAGGCATGAAAGCATCCATCATGAAAAGTGTAGCCATGTGACAAACAATGGAATGAATTGCTACTCAAGTATCCTTAGGATCTATTCTAGCCCTTCAGAGCAGAACATAACTCAACTGTATGCCTCTCTCTCTGTTTTTTACCGCATCTCCTTAGGAACTGTCCCCCCCCCCCCCCCCCCCCCCCCCCACCCCCCCGCAACAACATCTCTCAGTTTTTCCACAGTCCTTCCAATTGAGATGCATCATTCCAAACAATCCTCTCCTTGTGAAAGTCATCAAAAAATCATGCCTTACAGATTATCTTTACTGCACTGCATTTCTTCTTCTGTTTGTGGAACTTCCTTCCAATTCTGCTCAATCCAACTCTTGTCTCTAAAACTTCAAGTTGGCATTGCAGCACCATCTTGTGTTATTCTCCATCCCGATGCACAATCTTTTCCATCACCATTAATTCCACTTTGCCTCTCTCCCTATATTTGCAGGTTGCTCTGTCTCATTTTGCCTTCTCTCTCCTCCTAAATATATAATAATCCACAGCATTTATACAATGCCAATATATCTGGCAATTAGACCAATCAAAGGTACTCCATGAAACAGTGGACCAAGCCTGCACAAATGGTGCCAACTTATGGTTGTTTTTCTGTGCTCCATCCTTTTTAGATGCTGAACATCAAGCAAGGAAGCAGCATGTACCATTTTAAAAAGTCTTCGATATGACTCAGCCAGGGTTTGAACAACCGACCTTCCAGACTCAGAGTGAGCGCTTTGGAGTAGGACTCCTGCACTTGGTTTCTGCAACGGAATTCCTCAGCACCACCGACAATAATCCAATAATTCTGCCAGGTTTCTTCTGCCCAATGGATCATTGGACAATTTGGTGAGGGTGAAAAGGAATCCCTCTCCATGTCATCCATACATAGCAAAACAAAATGCAGAAGGAAGGCATGGGGGGTGGGGGAGGACAGGGGGACAGGGAGTGGTCCTATTTGGCAATTGTTCCTGAGTGTATTGAAAATCTTCCTCTGCAATAGTAAACTTCCCTTGTCACAGCTGCATAGCCAGCAATGGTGGCGACTCTCCTGAGGACCTTTCCATTGTGGGGGTGTCAACCTAGATGTTTGACCCATTACAAAGGTCATAAGTGATGACGTCCACAAGGTTTTCTGTCACGTCCAGATAACAGGGTTCTGGTTAGCTTCCGCAACTGAAATAATCCACCCCGACATTGCTTTGATGCATTCGTGGGAATTGCTTAGTTCAGTGCCTATTTTGCATATCAGAACAGGGTATACACTTTCCATAGTTTCTAATGGCAGGGCCTACATAGATGTCCAGGCACAATTGCAGGTGGTTATTCAGGGAATGAAAGGCATGCTCAAACCTAGCCTCAGAGCACCCATCAAATGGTATATATTTGCTTTGAGTGCCAGCCTTTCTGAAATAGTTATATGAGAGAGAGAGAGAGAGAGAGAGAGAGAGAGAGAGAAGAGAGAGAGAGAGAGAGAGAGAGAGAGAGAGAGAGAGAGAGCTCTCATCTTAATATCTTACAAGCACGAAGGGCTTTAATTATTGGAGTATCAATACTCCTGGAGCTTCTGAAGATTGGCCATCAGCTGCCTGAGTGGGATTTGATGTCACGAGGATGTTTGGTATAGGTTTCAATAGGTGGGACTCCACAGAGGGTTGCAGAGCAGTACCGTGATTCTGGATATGCAGCCTGAAGAAAGCTTTGGTGGACCAGGTGATAGCTTATTTGACCTCGAGACTCGCCTCTATAATTTCCCACCAGGTGCATGAGATTTTGACGCGAATGCAGACAGTGAGTGGGCCCACCTATTTATGTGGGCTGAAAGGAGAATTGTTGTGGCAAGATCATTCAAAAGAAGAAAAATAGTAAACGATGTGGTGATTGTATGTCTCCACCTGCGTTATATATGTCGACCCACTGTAACGTTTATCTAAATTAAAGGTCACATGAAAAACTAAAGGAGAGAGGAGAGAGAGAGAGAGAGAGAGAGAGAGAGAGAGAAGAGGTAAGTAGAAGAGAGAAAACATCAAATGCTTCAAACTCCAGTTATGGTCTGCAAAATCATTTTCACGTGACCTTTGACCTTTGAACTGTTGAACCCAAAATGTAATCAGCTCATCTTTGTAATGCAGTTCATAGTTGTGCAAAGTTTGGATAAAATCCCTTCTGTGATTCACAAGTTATTGCAGTAACAGAATAGTTTTCAATTTGAGGGCAAATGCCCCTTGAATGTTGATCTTTTGAACCCAAAATGTAAACATTTCATCTTTTTATTATATTTTATTTTATTATATTACATACTTGTGCCAAGTTTGGTAGCAATCTCTTCCATGGTTCACAAGTTATCATGGTCACAAACAAACCGACAACAGACCAACCGACGGAGGCACGAATGGACGGAAAACCCAAAAGCATAATCCCTCCAGCCCATCATATTGCAGAGGAATTATAAAAACACAGCTTCTCGTGTCACGTTCATCCTCAAAAACCAAATAACCCAAACCCTCATTAAAAAAAAAAACGATGAAGTGAAAAATACCATGATGTGAGAGCGTAATGTATTAATGCAAGCCGTGAATGATGCTAATGGACTGGAAGCTACACGTGGCAGTGATTGCCCAGAGCTTTGAACATGCAGATCAATTGACCTTTGCCATGAAGAAGCATGTTTTGCCATGGCTGTGCTGTGCATGAACGGGAGAGGAATAAATCAGCACAGGGGAACGAAACAAACACTCGGCCAGAAACAGAGCATGTAACAGACAAAGGGAACTAATTAAAAGCCACTGCTAAGGACATAAAAGCTTGACATGCGGTATAGTGAAGACACTTATTGTCCAATTGTGATGTATGTTTACATTAACAGTGTCGAGGTTAACATACAATATTTTACATTATATTTCCCTTCTTTAAGGACTACCTCGTTCATGCCGTTAGCTATAAAGACGAAAAATAGATTCCGCATCCGGCATCACGAAGGCCAATTCAGCCCGTCAGTCTCTAGAATCAAGTGAGGCCAAGATTCAAACTTCCATCAAGTTCAATGCTCCAGAATGAAAGTCCATTGTCGAGCGCATCACTGCTCAAGCACCGAGGACCTTACTTTCTGTAATGATATTGTGGAGACCAAGAGGAACATGTGAGATGTTAATTTTCTACAGTGAGAACGTGTATCTCGTTGGCGTTTCGCACTCAACACAAAGTTAGTAATAAGGGCAGTTCTTGCTACCTTTGCATCGGCAGCGGAACAGGGCGGGCAAAACTGTCACAGCCTGTGCTTATTGTTGATGGATTTATGCAGACAACAAACACGGCATCTGGAATGCAGCAGAGAGAGCATCATGGGTGCCTGTGGACTCAAATTAGCTAATTGCAAATGGCGGTGGTTGGACCAACCAGGATGGCAATGGTGCTTGGCTAATTAATCGGGCCTGTTTGCCTTTTTGCCTAATCCTCGCCTCTTTGCAACAATATTGCATGCCTTTCATGCGAACGCCAATTTTTCTCATCATTCAATCGATCGTCCAATTTCAGCAGAATCCTTCCAGAATGTGATCAATGCGGGCCTTCTCTTTTCCTGTGTAAATCTGTGCCACGTTCATACTGTGATGAATAACTGTTTGTAACATTGTTTTCAGTATGCACTTACAACCAAACATCGGTGAGTAGGGGAGAAAAATGGTGCTCCGTGAACTGCAACAATAACTCCAAGTTGCATGCTTACTTTCAGTTTCACATCTCTTGCAATGTAAGGAATAAAACAAACACACGTCGGAAGGCTCCGAGCACCTCTGCGTGCAAATTGTCTGGAATTGCACTGAATATCGAAGTGGAGGACACATTGCCTCTGGATTTTACACAAATATTGCCAGGGCACCTTATTACCTTCGCCAGAGGAGAGAGTATTGTAATTGTGTCCATTTGTTTGTTTGTTTGCACAAACCGTGAGTAGGTGTATTAATTACATTGGACTCCGATATACCTATCGGACATCCTTGAGACCCTTAAGACCCCAAGACCCCAAAGACCCTTGAGAACCCTAAAATGCTTCAGACTCTATGAGACCCCGAAGACCCTTAAGGCCTACAAGACCCTTTAGTTTAGACCCTTAAAGACCCCTCAGACCCACAACATCCCAAGGACCCTTTAATACCTTCAAGACCCCTAACACCCAAAAGATCCCTCCCTTTAAGACCCTTCAGAACCATAAAACCCAATAAAACCACGAAGACCCCAAATACCCTCAAGAGTTAGACCTTTTAGAACCCTAAGACCCATTAATACCCCTGAGGCCCCCTGAAGACTGTTTCGACACTTTAGAACCCTAAGACCCTTAAGACTTCTGACACCCTTTGGACCCTTTAGAACCCAAAGACTATTTGAGACCCCTAAGACCCTTTAGAACCCTAAGACCCTGAAGACCATATGGATCCCTAACACCCTAGAGATCCTGTTACACCCTTTAGAACCCTCATACTTTATGTACCCCATTAAACCCTTTAGAACCCCTTAGACCATTAAGAGCCCACAGACTCCTTTCTACCCTTCAGACCCTTTTAGACAATTCCACCCCTTTAGACCTTAAATTACACCCTTGAGATTCCTTTGACCTTTTATGACCTTTTATGACCCTTTAGACACTGTAGACCATTTCAACCCTTTTGACCCATTTAGACCTTTTCAGACCTTTCGACATTTACAGATTTACAACAACACCATTTAGACCTTCCATTTGCAATCAATGACCTTTCATTTAGTACATCCTTCCGTGTATTTGCCACACAAAATACACCACACAAAACAAGTCCTGGCGAGGGTCTGCAATCTCTGATTGCTCTTTCTAGTTTCAGATGTTTGTGAAGCTGAGGTTGAATTAATCACTGCCAGCAACAAGAGCTTAGTCCAAATGTTGACGAGAAAAGACATGGCAAAAAGTTCAAAAACAATACCAGTTGAATAAAGGAGGCAATGCAACTGGTAAGAAAAGTAAGGTGGGTAACCAATAACCATGTGGACAACACTGGATGAGTTTTACTCTCAGCCTTTATGATGTCACCAAAGGAACTGAAAAACAGAGGATACAGGCCGTTCATAGTGTGTCAATAATATATTTACATGTCTTTGTTTTTTCAAAGGCGCTTATGGCTAAACAGTTGCATCGGCTCTACATATTAGGCATGAGCTAAGCAGAATTACACAGCCCCCTACATCTCCGTAGGATTGTACTGCAGCCACGACCAGGAAGAGAACTCAATTCTCAATTTTATAGACCAGTTCATTCTGGGGAGCAACTTCTGCTCCAGACAGATGAGGGTCAACAAGCCTGAAACACATCCGTGGGTGTTCCCTCTCCGGGGTGGAAGTTCTATACACTATGCATGTATGTATGTATGTATAATTCTGAAATAAAATAACTTCGAAGAAATAAAGGTTCAGGCTGTAAGTGAGTTGATATCAATGGGATTTTCTTCTTTTTTTTTAAACCTGATTTAACCAACTTTATCTCAACCAATTTTTACCCCAATAAGGTGAAAAAATGGCAGGTCTACAATATGGAATCATTGTAGTTTGCATGTACTATTGACAAAGGACAAGTCAACTTCTTTCATTAATTAATGGTGGTGGTTCATCCCAATCTGCTGACAAAGTGCTGATGCTGCCAAAACAGTCTTATGGCAAGGATTACACTGGGTGATTTGCCATTGCCTTTTCAGCAGTCAGTCAGGCCAGGAATCTGTAATTTATTCAGATTCTAGCAATAACTCGCCGACTGTTTACAAAAGGAGGAGAGGAGATTGGGACCATGCTCTATGCAGAGTGTTGGTGCTGCTTTGGCAGTCGCCTTGGCTATTGGGCACAATCCTGGACGGTTCACAACTCTTACAGAGTATAGCAGCATTCTGGCACTCATTTTAACAACCTCGGAAGGATGACAGGCCAAGTTAACCCCACCTGGTATTAATTCAACAGCTGAGCGGGATTTGAACTCAGGACCCGAGGATCCAAAGCCCGCCACCCTAACCATTAAGCCAACACTAGGCATGTTTGCAAAAGACATCATGGGATGTTGAACATTCACCTGCTTGTGCTATAAGATGGGACACCCTCATGTCCATTCAAGCGACGTTACACTTTGTGATGCAAATCCCTGTCTAGGAAGTCACAAACTTGAGATTATCGTTTGATCAGGAATTGAACCCAGAATAGACATCTCAAAGGCAAGTCTGCTAGCTCTGCCCCATTCTGTCAGCACCCATATCATAAACTCCAGGCCAAAATGATCGATTTGACAATGAAGAAATAAGCACTTTCCCCAAACATTTCATCAAACAAGTAAACCAACTAATCTTGTCTTTTTACAATTTGTGCTTAAATGGACATGGATGTCAGCTCTCATCTATTCACACATATGTAATGATGTGTTGTTATCATACCTCAAATCTTCAGCACTGGCACCTTCGATCTCGAGCATGTCATAGGGTTCCTCCAACTGGAAATCGTCGAACACAAGCGAAATGGAGTCACCCTGCTCGGCCAGGACAATCCACGTGCAGTCCAAGGAATTATCATAAGGAGATGGGTAGTTTGGGCTCATAATGTTACCGCTGGGACCACGCAGAGTTCCACCGCATGCCGCCTCCGCTGTCAAGTCACACATTCCACAATATAATTTTTGTTACAGAAAGTGACTGGAAAGGTAATGCAACTGGCAATCAATAAACTTTTACTGGAATACAATTTTAACGAGAAAGCATCTCCAGTAATGCAACTGGCAACTCAATGAGAAAAATGCAAAGCCCGTCTACGTCTGCTTTGTACTCGAACTAAATTTGACAAAACCGACAGTTAAAACAAAATTGTACCTTTGTTTACTCCATATTCTCCATAATAAAGGTTTGCTGAAGATTTGATGACAAAATCTCATATGGTAAAAATGTTATGGCCTGGACAGACAAACTGAAGCTCAATGGTAAATAAATAAATAAAGAAACACAGAAGCACATAAAAAGAGCGTCTTGCGTATGACACACTGCAGCGGGGTAATAAGGGTTATTTATAGTTACCATGACTTTATCCTTTCACATTTTGACCCAATTTTTAATTATTTTCTCCATATTCTCATAATGAAGGTTTCTTGAAAATTTGATGACAAAAGCTCAATTGGTAAAAAAAATTATGGCCTGGACATATGGACACATACACACACACACACACACACACACACACACACACACACACACACGCACACACTTGCAAAAACCACATCTCCCGCAGCATGGGAATGGGGGTTGGTGGCAGGCGAATAAATGGCAGAATAAAATGTCACAAATTATTTACGAGTGACAGGCCACTATAGTGTGTTCAGCGCATGGTTGATGCTTGTACACTTACGATTTGATATGGAACAAATTGTTTTAATATATGATGCTGTAATGTGTGTCGATGTTCGATATTTATTGTAAAAGTTGAGCAGAATGAAAAGGTGGCAAGTGTTCATGTTTGAGTGAGATTTTACAGCCTGTGAAAAGATCGCGATTGTTCAGTCAAGTTGTAGCTGCTACCGCATATGGAACAGTTTCTGGTTGCATCTTATATTTTGAGTGGTTTCTTGAAGGAAAGGGGTTGTGGGTTTTCGGAAATGTTCATGATCTGGATCTTCAGTCGCCCGCAAAAGTATTCACCCCCTCCAAAGTTTTCACATTTTGATGCCACCTGAACTTATTTAATGATGCTTTCAAATCAAACTTCACACGTAGTCTTCATAAACTTATCCAAAGTGATAAAGCTAAAAAATATACAGATAAAATGTGAATAAGTTTGATTAACAGAGAAAATCAGATGATTCTCAGTTGCATAAGGATTCAAAACCCTGTGTTTAATTAACCCTAAATCACTTCAGGAGCAAATTATTTGTTTGAAAAGTTACAAAATAAGCATAATAGGTTTCACCTGTATGTAATCAGTGGTTTAACTTAAAAATTAAGCTCCTCCACTTATCTACGGAGTTTACGGTGCAACTCACTTGGTCAACCAACAAAACAAACAAGAAGACCAAGGAGGTTTCCAAAGAAGTTAGAAATAAATTGGTGGAGAAGCACCGTTCAGGAGAGGGTTATCAGAAGATTTCAGTCACTCATTATCCATTTGAGTACGGTGAAATCCATCATTAAGAAGTGGAAGACGTATCATACCACCCAGACTCCACCCGGATCAAGTTGCCCATCCAAACTCAGCAGTCAGGCAAGTAGAAAACTGGTTCAGCATGTCACTGTAAATCCAACAATGACTTTGAAAGATCTGCAAGGCTATATGTCTGAGATGGGGGACAGTGTTCATCAATTAACAATATCCTGTTCCCTTCCAAAGCTGGCCTCTATGGACAGGTGGCAAGAAAGAAGCCATTACTGAAAAACACGTATCTACCAGCTTATACAGAGTTTTTTTTTTTTTAAAGCATCTTAATGACACTGCAGGCATGTGGAGAAACGTTTTCTGGTCAGACAAGAGAAAAATTGAACTTTTTGGTTTAAATTCAAAGCGTTACGTCTGGTGCAAGCTTAATACTGCACATCACCGAGTCAACACCATCCTGAATGTGAAGCACGGTGGTGGCAGCATCATGTTATGTGGCTGCTTTTCATCAACAGGGACTGGCAAACTTGTCAGGATAGAAGGGACAATGGATGGTGCAAAGTACAGGAGAATTCTTGATAAAAACCTGCTTGAGTCAGCCATGAATCTGAAACTGGGTGGGAGATTCACATTTCAGCAGGACAATGATCCGAAGCACTAAGCTAAAACCACACTGGAATGGCTGAATAAGAAGAAAATAAATGTTCTTGAGTGGCCCAGTTAAAGTCCTGATTTGAACCCAACTGAACATTTATGGCGAGACTTGAAGATTGCAGTCCATCGACGATCCCCATCAAACTTGGCAGAAGTAGAGCAATTTTCATGTGAAGAATGGGCAAAGATTGCGTGCAAAGCTGGTAGAGACTGACCCAAAAAAGACTCAGAGCAGTCATTGCTGCAAAGGATCCTTCCACCAAGTGCTGACCGAAGGGGCTGAATACTTTTACAACCAGTACATTTTGATTTGTGCATGTTTTTTTGCAGGTATTCCTGACATGTAACCTTCTTCAACTATAACAGTGTTTAGTTTGATCTCTTCAGTTATTGATAAGAAAAGCTCATTTAGAAAAACTGTTTCTACATAATTTGTAATTCACCTAAATATGACATTATTGGTAGGGGGTGAATACTTTTACAGGCCACTGTATAAGTGGCAAAGCAGATTCAGGAAAGCGAGCAGAGACAAGAGCCAGCCACTAATGTATTTTGTGTGTGCAGTGCCATATCAATGTGCTCATTTATCTCTCATGTTTTGTCATTTAAATAAACTCAAGTTTGGACAATACTCGACAGCTGGTTGGACATCGATTGATCCAAGAATATTGGATTTTGTGAGACTTTTCATGGTATTAAAGGCTTTCTTTGGCAACTGAATTGACATTTACATTTAAGTGATAATATAAAGTTCATACTTTGAGACAACACTGTGAAATAGGCTGAATTATGCTTTTTAAAAGACATGTCACTTGTGTAATTTCGCAAAATGAAGCAATTTTTGAATCTACAGTGTCGTTGATTTGAATGACCAGGAACGAGTATTTTCTACCCATGAATGGGAGCTGTTGTTCTCTCTCTCTCTCTCTCTCTCTCTCTCTCTCTCTCTCTCTCTCTCTAGTGCAGCCTGTGGCTGCTGGTTGCATCATTGGTTGGGACACGGCTATGCCGCTGATGCAGTGTCCCCCTTACCAGTACACTGGTACTCACTTCGCCGACCTCGGAAGGTTGACAGGCTGAGTCAACCTCCTGGTGTATATTAATTCAGCGGCCAACGGGGCTTGAACTCAGGACCCTAGTATCCCAAACCACCACCCTAACCACTAAGCCAACACCAGGCTGGAGCTGTTGTTAATCAAACTCCACATTTCACCAAATGTGTATTACGTGTATGCAGCACATATCTGCGGGTACCATCATTGGCTGTGGGTGGGGGAGGGATTGCATTTGGGTCGCTCATGCAGTGGCTCCTGTAGGTTAGAACAGGAATTTATAATTTGTTCATGTTCGTATCCAGTCGAAACAGCTCAAAGGTGAGTGTACATACTTCTGGGCTACCCTGCTAACTTCAAGCGCATGATTAGGTCATGTGGAGGTGGGTCGGTTCGTTCAGTTTCGTTGTGCACCAGAGAGAGATGCACGCCAGACGAGCGGGCAGGGCGGGCGATCTTCAGGTACGAACATCTACGGACGTGATCAAGCCCTTCAAAACAGTGGGCCAATTATCTCCTGAGCGGAGCAACAAGGAGGCATTGATAGAGTTCATCGTCGAATCGTGGACGAGAAACATCTCTCCATCAAAACTGGGTGACATGCTGTTGTACGTCAGTCATGCCGGCAAATGTGAGAAAATCAAGGCGTCGAATGGTGTCATGACTGTGTCGTCAGTACCTGAACTTTAATGTGACCATGACGAAGCTGACACGAAGCTCCTGCTACATGCCGCTCACGCGGGACAGAATGAAGAGTCGGTGCGCATAGAGAGTTTCGACACCGATGTGTTTGTGTTGGCATTGGCTCACTCGAAGTCGATTCGGGCGCGAAATTTCCATCTGGTCACAGGAAGTCCCAAGGACATTATCGTCGTTGACATTAGGAAGCTGAGTAATGCCCTGGAAAGTTCTGTCTGCGATGCGTTGATAGGTTTGCACAATTTCACGGGAAGTGATACCACCAGTGCATTCCACGGTAAGGGCAAAACAAGCCCATTTGACTTATGATGAAGAGTCCCCATCTCATCACCTGTTTCGGGAGCATTGGTCGAGAATTCACGCTAGATCAGACTATCATTCACAACCTGGACAATTCGTCTGCGCCATGTACAATCAGCCGACCATGAAGAGTGTGGATGAGGCTCGCCACAAGCTTTCTGCAGCCAGTCGCTGGGAGAACAGAAGTTGCCGCCTACAAGCGACGCTCTGATGCTGCATTGCAAAAAGAGGGAACTATCAGTCTGCGATCCACCACCGCGTGACTGGAGGTTTATAGAAGCCCCTTCTCCTACATTTCACGGATGGATGGAACGCAATGGAGCACGATTGTTCACTGGTTGAACAAACCACCAGCGCCGAAGGAACTGTTAGAGGAGACGAAATGTAATTGCAAGAAGACGAAATGCGAGACCAACCAGTGTTCTTGCCGGTCAAAAGGACTGTCCTGCGCAGAGTGCTGTGGGTGTCAAAACTGCGCCAACGATGAACAGACCCATGCAGAAATGGAACTTATGGATGATGAAAGCAGAACTGACGATGATTCCGACGACGAACTGTGAATGCGGGTGTCACACTGCTTTTGCTGTGGTGATCTACTACACAGTGGTATTCAGATTGGTTAGCATGTAATAGTGGACTTGAGTTTTGTAATAACAGCAGTCAAGAGCCTAGTTCAGCAACCGCTTCAGAGCAAGAAATACTGGAGTTCTAAGACAGTATCCTCTTGTGGCGGTTCTACTTTTCATCAGGCTGAGTCGCGCAGTGTCTTTGTCTTTGATTTATCCGTAAGAGCCAATGTAACTGTCTTTAATAGGTGCTGTAACTGCCTTTAATAGTCAATGTAACTCCCTTTAATAGCCAGTGTGGCTGCCTTTTAAGCAAAAAGTTGCCTTGGTCAACTCGAAGGCCTGTCTGGTCGGTCCAGACGTTTTCAGCCGGTAAAAATATGTAACTATTTCGGTTTACGACCTTTAATTATAAACATCTTTAATAACAGTGAATAGGGCTCTGTATAAACATATTGTATCATTTTAAGACCTCACAAGAGTTTTCTTGACGTACATATCAGTCTCTTCTTGATTCTTCATTTCTGTGTCAAAATCGTCTTTAATGTTCGGTGTATCTTTAATTGCCAAAAATGACCAATTGTGTCACATCCTCGATGTGGAAACAAGTGGATTTGGACTCAGCGCCTAAAATTCTTTAAGTATGCCAAATTTCATCCAGATTGGTGATCTGCACAACGAAAATCATTTTCTGAGG
>CM068961.1:69699374-69725028 GCA_035128595.1 Eptatretus atami
GTGCAGATCCACCAATCTAAACGAAATTCACCCTGTACATTAATGAGAACACACCATTGAAATTCCTACTTGTTTCCATATGCAAAAGTTGACAACCGACAGTTATTACCATTTGAAATTACCGCCGTGAAGTGGGCTTGGCATGCTTGTAATTGCGGAGGAAACGACCAGGAAACAACAAATCAAGATGGCGGCGCCCATGGTTGTCTGGTGATTTCGAGTGATTTTTGGTCTTTCAACAACCAAATATGCGTTGTTTCACACTTGGGCGGGAAGGAAGATGAGAAAGTGACGCAATTCACGGATAATAGCTGGCTTAAGGTATGTGAGTGTGCGAAGGCTTGGTGCGACGCCACAGATAGTGAAACTATCAACAAATGCCGTTTGCTGGCTGATCAAATTAGAACCTGCTGCCAATGACTGATCCTCCTGCGATGCCGGCGTCACCAGTTCTGCTATGCGTCGTTTTGTAACAAGGATCATATAAAACGTACTGAAGCCAGGAAAAGGAAATCAGAAGCCAGCACTACTGCAGTTTCTGCTAGAGCCAGTGAGGTGGTGGGCGGACTAGAAGAAGAGGGGCACTTATACAACAAAATACGTAGAAAATCCCTCAGAACCTCTGTAGAAAGGGTGGCTGGCAAATAAGCTGGTGTACTGCCAAGAATTTGTGTGATATGCCAGAAAAAAGACAAATTCATCCGTGTCAAAGGAAAATCTCAACGTGATCAGTTGTCCCTGGCAGAAACACAGGATGGAGGAAAGCTGAGGGAAACTGCTGAGCAGAGGAGAGATGAACGTGATGTGAGAATAATGACAACTATAAAGGATAAAGACTGTGTGGCGCTGGCAGTTTGTTATCACCATAAATGTTATTATGAGTATGTGAATGACACATACCACAGACAGAGTGAAAGTAAACTCCAAACTCAGAAAGTGAACTATGACTCAACATTTGACATTTTCTGTGATAAAGTAATCCAGGTAAGACTCATTGATGGAAAGCAATCTATACATATGAAGAAGTTGTGTGAGATGTTCAATGACCTACTCAGAGTATGCGAAGGTCAGGATAAGGCCAACTACCAGGCAACAAGACTGAAGAAAAGACTGCAGGAACGGTACCCAGACATGATTTTCTATCGTCCACCAAAATGTCTGAGAGCGAAGTGGTGTACATGAAGGACATTGATATTGGTTCCATTGCTCAGGCTGCTGTTGTAGACAGTAGCTCTACAACAGAAAACAGAGTCAACTACAGAGGATGAAGCCAGCCAGGGTCCACAGCAGGGTGACTCAGACCTCAATTTACATGTTCTATACTCGGGAGCACTCATGGTGAGGGATGACCTGAACAAACACCAAAGTGTGGACATTACATGGCCCTACTTGAAATGGTGGAGCTAGCACTAGAGCTTATACGGGCAACTCGTACTTCGAACTGGCCGAAACACCTTGTGATCACGAGAGCATCAATGCCCTGGTACTTTGCGTACGATCACCTAAACTATGCAAGGTACTTACCCGTTTACTGGCTGGAAATGGCCGGGCTAGAGCACTCCCACCCAGACACCTATCAAGCGTTCATGGACGGCAAATGGACTGCCCAACGGCATACTCGTTATGGATTTAGTAGTGTTGCGTGTGATCAGATCATAGAGCAGACTTTAAATTAGGGACAGCAAGACCAGTGGAGGCATCATTGGTTACACTCAGAAAAGCACAGCTGTGAAGAAGTGGATCCTGTCCCAACCAGCACGTGCGGAAATCGCAAGGAAATGTGAGTCCATGGCGGGTATCCACAACGAGCCCCGAACGAGAAAGGATTTGATGTGTCGAGCTCGAAGAAGAACGAAGCAGTGGTGGTACAAGTGATGGACACAGTAATTAAATGATTAACCCTTTCTCCGGCGCTCACCTTGAACTCGTCAATATTAGTTCAGGTGTCATCGCACCGCCAGCCACTTCCGCGGACTTGATGAACGCGTATGTCAAGGGAGAGAATGCTGTCGTGCAATTCATGGTGATCGGCTTCTCTCGGGTGAGGTCCCATTCTTCAGTCCGATTTCGAAGGCCAAATTGGCAACTTTCTTGAAGGCGCGAGGCAAGTCGGCGACTCCCCACCAGCAGACGCCGAAGGTTGAAATTGCGAATGAACGTCGTCTTTTCACACGACTGCTGTTGATTGGCGAGTAAAGCAATGTAACACTCCACGATCTGCTCGCATATCCACTGGCGAACATATCTTTCCCGCTGGCATCCGGTGATGGTTCGATTGCTAAGACGGACAAAGCCAACTCCGCAACCATATACTGAAACTGTGGCCCGATTAGCGTGTGGACGCTCGGCCTATCCAAGGTGCAACAATTGTGGATGGAATGGCCGTTATTCAGGCGATAAAGGCTGGTTCACTGCATAACACTTTCGGCAAACTGGAAGAGATGGTGCTGAACATCGTAGTGGCCAAAGCACGACATAACCAATCTTCGAGACTGGACGTGGTGTTTGATACTTACCAAAGTATCAGCATCAAGTGCCTGGAGCACGCCAGACGAGCGGGCAGGGCGGGCGATCTTCAGGTACGAACCATCTACGGACGTGATCAAGCCCTTCAAAACAGTGGGCCAATTATCTCCTGAGCGGAGCCAACAAGGAGGCATTGATAGAGTTCATCGTCGAATCGTGGACGAGAAACATCTCTCCATCAAAACTGGGTGACATGCTGTTGTACGTCAGTCATGCCGGCAAATGTGAGAAAATCAAGGCGTCGAATGGTGTCATGACTGTGTCGTCAGTACCTGAACTTTAATGTGACCATGACGAAGCTGACACGAAGCTCCTGCTACATGCCGCTCACGCGGGACAGAATGAAGAGTCGGTGCGCATAGAGAGTTTCGACACCGATGTGTTTGTGTTGGCATTGCCTCTACGAAGTCGATTCGGCGCGAAATTTCCATCTGGTCACAGGAAGTCCAAGGACATTATCGTCGTTGACATTAGGAAGCTGAGTAATGCCCTGGAAAGTTCTGTCTGCGATGCGTTGATAGGTTTGCACATTTCACGGGAAGTGATACCACCAGTGCATTCCACGGTAAGGGCAAAACAAGCCCATTTGACTTGATGATGAAGAGTCCCCATCTCATCACCTGTTTCGGGAGCATTGGTCGAGAATTCCGCTAGATCAGACTATCATTCACAACCTGGAACAATTCGTCTGCGCCATGTACAATCAGCCGACCATGAAGAGTGTGGATGAGGCTCGCCACAAGCTATTCTGCAGCCAGTCGCTGGGAGAACAGAAGTTGCCGCCTACAAGCGACGCTCTGATGCTGCATTGCAAAAGAGTGAACTATCAGTCTGCGATCCACCACCGCGTGACTGAGAGGTTTATAGAAGCCCCTTCTCCTACATTTCACGGATGGATGGAACGCAATGGAGCACGATTGTTCACTGGTTGAACAAACCACCAGCGCCGAAGGAACTGTTAGAGGAGACGAAATGTAATTGCAAGAAGACGAAATGCGAGACAACCAGTGTTCTTGCGCGGTCAAAAGGACTGTCCTGCGCAGAGTGCTGTGGGTGTCAAAACTGCGCCCATCGAGTACCTCCACATGGTCTGGAGATGGAGTGATATATACTTCAGAATATATCGCAGCATGTGATTCTACCAGTCATCCCAAAGCAAACAGCCAATGAGATTTTGCTTTGATGCGATTGATTTGATGAAACCCCACTACAAAACTTCAACTTATGGAGGCCAATTCTCCCAACAGAACAACCACCTCAGCCATAAAATTAATCTGAAAATAACCACAAAGCAAACACACCCACAGACATGATCCTCGCAGGCCCGCCACACACAGCTGTTCGTCATCAAGCAGAATGATGAAGCATTTGCAATGAAATCCCAACCGACGAAATTCCAGGCAAACAGCTGTCCAGAAAGTAAAGTAATAACATGGGATGTCCAGGCAGACAATTCCAGCTCCCTACAGATGTAAAGTTATTTCATCGATTTGCAGACGGGCGGCCGAGTGAGTCTCTACAGAGATGGCATGGCAGGTGGTTGACAGCGTGTGTGGTAAATTTTTCAAGTTAATTTATGTAACATTGTGGATAATTCGCACAATGGCTGCAGATAGGTTTAACATGGCTGTCATGATGGTCACACTCCATATAAATAATGATGTTGCTGTCAAGTCAAATACGGTGGCTCGATGTTGGCCCCTTGGATGGATAGGTCATTTGAATAACAACAAAAATGTCAAATGCTTAAAAAAAAATTTCATTAGCGTGCTTTCATTCAATATGGTGGTCATTTGAAAGAACAGAAACTAAATTTAGCACAATAAATGTATTTCCCCAAAGAAAATGTGGTTAATATGAAAATAAAGTGAATATTGATTAGTCATCAGTTTTGTAATGAGCAAACAGATTTGACAGGTGGGAGGCCCACACAAAAACTCACACCTGTGCCAATTTTCCTCCATGTTATGTAATCTGGACTACGAGTCGAGCACAAGCAATGTGCAGCAATTCCTCAACACAAAGCGAGCTGCAATTTCATCTACATGTCACTCGAGCCACTATACATCTCAAGGGACTGACTGCGGCACATAACAGGGAATCACTGACAGTGTATGAACAAGTGAGAAAAGGGAGGCGGTCCGTAATTTACACAAGATGTCAGCTCATGGAAGAATGAGGTGACAAGAGGGTAAAACGACAATGAATCGAAGTGAGGAAGTGGGGGAACAGGTGGAAAATACAAGCAAGTGAATGAACAAACAGGAAAAGAGGAGGGTAAAGAGGGGGGGGGGCACAGCGTAACTTGCAAGAAGGAGGGTAGTGTTAAGTCAGGTTAATGAGGGTAGAATATATCACAGGTAGGGACGGGGGGTTAATTGATAAAGAAAGGAAGAGTACGGACAGAAAGGAGGATTGATTAAAAGGAAGAAAAATAAAACAGGATTATGAGAGGAAATAGAGATGCAGAGGCGATAAGAGGAAGGTGTGGGGAAGAAATGGGAAGATATGGGGCAAATAGAAAGAAAGTGGGTAAGAGCAACAAGATCAATTCAGATGTAAACGTCTCCAAACAAAGCATTCCCTCATGACTGCAAACAGTTAATCTGTGGTTGGAAGTTTGGCCTTGTTCAACGTCTAAACTATAAAAGGTGCCTTGTGTGCATGTGTGCGTCCATCCATCCGTCCAACTCAAAACAAATCCTCAACACAAAACATACTGAAATTTAATCTGCGTGTCACTCGAGCTCTTATCATTTCAAGGGACTGATCGCGACACATAACAGGGAACCACTGACACAGGTGTGTTGGTGACCCATTGGTTGGACAGTTTGCCTGACTCCACCTCCAATTTCAACCTGAAAAATCATATGGCTGCCATGGTGGTGCTTACTGCTATGCAAAGCCAAAGACATATTTGGAGCTGTCATATTCACAATCACCATGCCCTCCCTATAAGTTTTCCCTTCAGTGTAAAATGACTAAAGCGACAGTTAAAAGGAGTTTCAGCAGATAGGCATCACGGGTCTCGTGAAGATAGGCATCAGCAATCGAGGCAGCAGTCTGGTGTCTATATACCACACAAATATAATGATGTGGCATTCTCTCAAGCAGGGCTTTTACCGTGGAGGTTACGCAGGTCCTTGCTATTATTTCCAACTATTTTCTCTTAAACGACTCAACGAGGGATGATAAGACCCATGTCATTATAAAGGTCTGTTTTTTTTGGACTTCCAGGAATCTCGCGACATTGTGAAAGAAAACATCCGTCATCATTTACATTTAACGATGTGTATACTGGAGATGCATCACGAAGAAGATAATTGATTTCAGGCCTCCTTGTCACTTGACAGTTGCAATTCCACGGAGTTTTCCTCATATCACTTGGGATTGTGAGTTGGACAGGCGACCCTGACTTGCCATGACATGGAGGAGCTGTTTCGATCACGGTTTCTATGAAGTCGGTGAAAGCATTATAGGGGATGGGAAAGTGTTACATATTCTACTGTTTCGATGTGGTAATGCACGTTTGCTTTTAGGAGTGGGGGTGGGAGGACAGGGTTGGGGTTGGAGGAGGTGGGGAGAGCAAAGATGGGACATTTGGGAGAGGTAGGTTGAGGCTTTGGGAGGCAGGGGAAGTTGAGGATTTGAAGTCACATTTTACATTGCATGGATGTTCTGCGGGTCCCTTCCGGTTTCACTAAAGCCGTCTTCATTACAAACACTTAGAGCAGTTAAGCATGCGTTGCATTCCATAATGATGTATTTTTTCTGGGATCAGGACATTGTTTTGTTGATGTAGATGCATGGTTCCAAATTTAAACACTCACAGTCATTCCTTTGTCATGGCAAGACTTGCTGATGACTTGATAAGCATGAAACATGTGCCTGGGCGCTTTCAAAAACAAATCATAAAAAGCATGCACGTACCTCGGCACAGTGGCACCGGAAAGTCCCAAGTGACATCCGTAGCAGAGAAGGCCATGCATGATAGAATTGGCTGTCCCTCCAGAACGTAGCCCTTTTCACAGCTGAAGCGGATTTTGTCCCCAAGGTGAAAACGTGAGCCATGCAGAAGTCCATGTGCTGGCACATCCGGGCTTCCGCACGAGTACACCTGCAGGACTGAGACACAAATGGACACCATTATAGAACTTCAAGATCAGTTCCTGCACATCTTTCTTAAAATTTGTTACATTACTTCAGAGAAGGAAGTAATGGCAATGGTACCAAATATGGTCAATGAGCCAACTGTGCCTTCACTGTCATACCATAACAATATTTTAAAAACAGAAAAAAATTAACTTTCAGCTTCAACCATTCAATCTATCAGAAACTGGCCTCACAAGGCTCTTTCAAACTTGTAAACCACTGTGTTGGTGACAGATAACTGCTCAACCATATTTGCAGCTTTGTATACTGCTGATGTCATTACTCACAAATATATTACAAAAGACATTTCTCAAGCAACAACTGTTTAACATTTCTTTGATTAATCTGAGCGAAATCAAAAACAACTTCATCTCGATATAAGAAATTGCCAAAATGATTGAAAAATTAAAGCAGCCATGACCCTTTAATGAACCATTCTGCCATCACCGCAGGCCCCTTGTCATGGACATTGAATTAAATACATAAAAAAATACACGTTCTAAAAAGGGAGTAGCAAGATAGTGGAACCTTACATAGAATGGGGCCATCTCAACTTAGTTGAATATTCTCATGTACAGTGTCTTCAGAAAGTATTTACACCCCTTGACTTTTTCATATTTTGTTGTGTTACAGCCTGAATTTAAAATGGATTAAAGTGAGATTTTTTTTGTCACCGAGCTACACAAACTATCCCACAACGAAAAGTGAAAACATGTTTTTAGAAATTTTTACAAATTAATTAAAAATGAAAAGCTGAAATAACTTGAGTCGATAAGTATTCAACCACGAGTCAATACTTTGTAGAAGCGCCTTTGGCAGTGATTACAGCTTTGAGTCTTCTTGGGTATGTCTGTATCAGCTTTGCACATTTGGATTTGTGGATTCTCTTCCATTATTCCTTACAGATTTGCTCAAACTCTGTCAAGTTGGATGGGGAATGTCGGTGAACAGCAATCTTCAAGACTTTCCACAGATTCTCAATGGAATTCAAGTCTGGCCTTTGGCTGGGCCACTCAAAGACTTTAATGTGCCATTCCAGTGTTGCTTTGGCTGGATGCTTGGGGTCATTGTCCTGTTGGAACGTAAATCTTTGCCACAGTCTAAGGTCTTTTGCACTCTGAAGCAGGTTATTCTCAAGGATTTACCTGTATTTGGCTCCATTCATTGTTCCCTCCATCCTTACACGTCTCCCAGTCCCTGCGGCTGAAAAGCATCCCCATAGCATGATGATGCCACCATCATTCTTCACGATAGGGATGGTGTTAGATTGGTGATGATCTGTGCTCGGTTTTCGCCAGACATAACGCTTTGCATTCAGGCCAAAGAGTTCAATTTTCGTCTCATCAAAACAAAGAATATTTTGCCTCGTGCTCTCAGAGCCTTTACTGTGCCTTTTTGCAAACTCCAGGCATGCTGTAATATGCCTTTTACTCGGGAGTGGCTTCCGTCTGGCCACTCTCCCATAAAGTCTAGATTTGTTAAGTGCTGCAGAGATTGTTGTCCTTCCGGCAGGTACTCTAATTTCAGCCAATGAACTCTGTAGTTCTGTTATTGGGTTCTTGGTCACCTCCCTGACCAAGGTCCTTCTTGCCCGGTTGCTCGGTTTGGTCAGATGGCCAGCTCTCGGAAGAGTCTGGGTAGTTGCATATTCTTTCCATTTTCTAATGCTGCAGCTCACTGTGTTCTTGGGAACTTTCAACACTATAAGTTGTTTTATACCCTTCCCCAGATCTATGCCTCCTCACAATTCTATCTCTGAGGTCTACAGACAGTTCCTTGGACTTCATGGTGGAGTTTCTGCTCTGACATGCACTGTTAACTGTGGGACCTTGTATAGAAAGGTGTGTTTCTTTCTAAATCATGTCCAATCAATTGAATTGGCCACATATGGACTCCAATCAAGTTGCAGAGACAATCTTAAGGATGATCAAAGGAAATTAGAGGCACCTGAGCTCAATTTGGAGTGCCATAGCAAAGGGCTTGGATACTTATTGACCCAAGACACTTCATTTTTTTAAATTTTTAATTCATTTGTAATTTTTCACTTTGTCATTATGAGGTATCTTGTGTACATTGGTGACAAAATTTTTTACATTTAATTCATTTTAAATTCAAGCTGTTACACAACAAAATTTGACAAAAGTCAAGGGGTGTGAATACAGTACTTTCTGAAGACACTGCACATGCAGAGTACAACCACCACTTCTCAACTTATTTAATCTCCAGCGGTTTCGGAGTGAATAAAATACAGAACACATATGAAAATTGGCCAAGTAATTTACGATTCCATAAGGTTTTCATACAGAGAGGCCATTTCTTTCCTGTGCCATACCCACATATGGAGTACCACCGGACTCCATGAAACTGTAAACCGCTAGGACTCATAATACACTCACCCACTGGGAGTGGTTCATGTCTGAAAGGTTTTGCCAGTTCATTCCTTCTGCTTCACATTTCTGCTCCACACTGATGAGGGCAGGACAGATCAGGTAGGTATGAGAGCATGCGCCGGAGCAGCGCGTCACTATGTACACTTTCCGCCGGTACTCCAAGGACCTACGCCGGGCCATAGCCCAGGCAAATGTCTGGCCCATCCCCATCTCCTTGAGATGTTGATCAATCTGCTGGAACCATGAGGCATGTGGTCAGCCAATGTCCTCCTCCACTCACGAGGCTCCCTCACTGAGAGAATTTGGTGAGCAGGATCAGCATCAGGAAAATGAGCCACATGTCTATGCAGCTACAGCTGACACTCATGGGCTATGCAAGTAACAAATCTCATTTGAGTCTCTCTCGCACCGTGCGTTGGACCACTGTCACCACTACACAAACGTCAAGGAATTCACAGAGAACTGTAAAAGGAATCAAGTCTTCATCTCAGATCCCTGGTCAGAGTCCAAGTCTCACATCCATAGAGCAAGACTAGAAGCACCAAGGACCTGAAGACTCAGACTTTCGTCCTCCCGCATATGGTACCGGCAGCACCCACCCCATGATCCAGTGAATCCATGACTCCCCAGGACCGACCCAGACGCCTGTTGACCTCTGGCTCACAGCAGCACAGACATGAATATCACTGTCAAGGTAAGTGCATCTCTCCGTGACCTCAACATCCTCACCACAAACAGGTACAGACAGGATACCACATCAAAGATGTCATTGAAAGCCTGGATCTTAGTTTTGACCCAGAAAACCTGTGATCCCAGTGGCTCTGACTCCTCATTCAGCACCTCGGGCCCCAAAAGGATATTCAGATTCTCCGCAAGATGGCTGTATCATTTGCGAAATCAACATCAAAGATCTTGACATTCCCAAATGACACACCGCAACTTGATCTCTCCGACATCCTCCACATATTCCAGTCCATACAAGTGCTGAAAATGGTGGGGGCCATCACACACCCCTGAAAACTCCAGTAACAACTGGAAATAAGTAGAGATGGTCGCCACATTCATAGCACTCTCAGTACCAGAGTAGAGTTCAGACATCAGATCGATCAGTTTTGGTGGCACCCACGAAGACAAGATCTTCCAGAGGGCATCCCGATTTACTGAATCGAACGCTTTACAGAGATCAACATAGGCTGCAAGCAGCCCCAACCAAAATTCTCGTCTGTGTTCGGTGAGGACCCGAAGAGCAAGGATCGGTCAATCGTTGACCTCTTTGGTGTAAAGCCTGACTGCTCTGGAACTGGAGCTCAAGCAGATGGTGGCGAACCCTATCAAGAATTATCCGAGCAAAGACCTTGCCTGGCACTGAGACCAGCGTCACCCCTCGGTAGTTGTTGCAGTCTTGGCGATCACCTTCCCTTTTCAGAGAGGGACAACAAGGCCCCTCTTCCAGTCAGTTGAGATGATGCTGTTTTCCAGGCAGAGCACAGAACTGCATGCAACGACACGATTACAGCATTTCCACCAGCCTTGAGAAGTTCAGCAAGGATGCCACAGATACCAGGAGCTTTACCCCATTTCAACCGTTCACCACAGTCTGTGTTTCCACAAACGAAGGTGGCCACAGTTGATTGGAGTGTCAGCAATAGGGTAGTAACACACCTGACATGCACACAACATCTGGTGGATCGCCTGGTACAGCCGCTCAAAGTAACCTCCCAGTGGGCCTTCACTTCAGACTCCTCTGTCAAGAGCCCACAACCTCTAACTGCAGTTCACCGAGGGACAGGCTTGGAGGAATGCAATGTGTGAATTCTCCTGTAAGCAGGATGAGAATCACTTGACCACAGGTGATTTCTACCCCCTCACAGATTCGTTGCTCATTGGCCTCCTTGTCAACCCTTCGTACATGTACAGTTTATGCCTCAGCGCCTTGAACAGCTCAGCTCTGCCATTCAGCCTGGCCCTGTGACTCTGGTCAATGGTATACAGTATCTCTTGAGAGTCAAAATTCTTCTTCGTCCTACGGTGAGTTCCAAGACATCCACCGGCAACATCAAGGACGGTGGACTTGAAGGCACTCCACAACTCTTCAGGATCCCCAAAGCACACAGACACCCAAATCTCCACTCAGCCTGTTTGCAAAATCCTCAGTTACCCTCTCATCCTTGAGCTTGCCAGCATCCAGCCTAGGCTGAGATGGTATCATTTTCCTGGATTTAAGCTGCAACTTCAGACTTGCTACAACAAGCCTGTGGTCAGTATTTAGGAACTGAGCACTCCGATAGACCCTGCAGTTCTGGATTATCCTCGAGTGACCATCGACGAGCACACGTTCAATCTCCTTTGCCACACCACCAGCGTTGGAAAACCAAGTCCAGCGATAAGTTTGTGGCGCTGAAACCATGAACCGGCCACCCTAAGTCCATGACTTCTTGCAAAGTCAAGGAACTTGTGCTATTCTGTTCACAGTTCCAGACCCATGGGGACCAACACATGTCTCATAACCATCCCTATCACTTCCAATTGATGCATTGAAATCCTCAAGACTGGAGAGTATCTTTCCTCGCTCAGGCACTGATCAACCATAGACTTGAGCATGGCATGAATGCGTCCTTCATGGTGAGATCACTCGCCTCAGTCGGAGCATATACAGAGACCAGGGAAATGACACCCAATTAGTGACGAATCCTTAGTCTCATCATACGCTCGTTGACCAGCATTATCTCAATTATCATTTGCGTCAGCTTATTGGACACAGCTACACCAACTCCTTGGGCATGTTAACCATCAGAGCAAACAGATCAATCGTAGATGTAACCACCTGCCATGATTTTGACACAATCCGGTCTCCGAACCTCAGAGAGTGCTGCAATACCGATGTGCAAACGCTTGAGCTCAGATGATAACGAGACAGGTGATCATCCTCTCTTCGGGATAGGACTTGCAGGAACCCACCCAAAGGGACCGCCTCAGGTTAACCCAGGGAGACCGCCATCTGGTGGGTGACACCTCTGCACCACCCTAACACACACTACTGCAATCTAACCCAGGAAGGTTACCCCTTGGTTTCCCTCCAATCATCAAAGATTGGGAGTCCTGAAGGCTTTGCCCCAATCCCCTCATCCGGTGAGCTGCCCTGCGAAGGGCAGCTGCAGAGGAGGTACTTCCACAGAGTGGGTATTCAATGTTCTTTTTGATTTTGGTATGTTTTGCGAGATGAAGTTTTTTTTGTTGGCTGGAGTGCAAATCCTGCCACCAACCTAATAAAAAGTAACCCAACTGCAGGAGGACGTCTGCAGACACAGTTGGGCACAATATATGGATGGCCGTTGGCTCACAAGGAGTTCCTCCGCCCTTTGATAGGTTTTGTTTTTAATCCTGCTGGGTGTCCATATCATACACCCTCCTCATCAAGAAACTTGGTGGGGAAGACGGTTTATTCGCGGACAACCCGACCATGAATACAGGTTTACGTGGTACCTGTAGCACGTCACAGATCTAATCTGATCTGACCTGACAACAGTCCAAAACATGAGGGCCAACAAGCCCAAAACACATGTCTGTGGATATATCCCTCCCCACCTCCTCCCATCTCTCCATGTCGTGTTCATATGGGAGGGAGATAATGGAGATTTCACTCCTGTTGAAAGTCAGTAGATGCACAGAATTCATGTGTCTGACTGAAATGTTGAGACTCTCGATTTATGGAGGTTGGAGAACATATTATGGATCATATAACTCTAATACTGGTGGAGCATGTCTGCACAAAGTCAGCAACTACTCTGATGTTACATGCAGACATAATAAATAAAACGCTTTATGTATTTGATGAAGTGGATTGTGAGAGTGCTTATTATATTTGACGAAGTGGATCGTGGTTGCATTCTGTAAGCATCGAAATAACTCAAGTAAATCAAGAATTAGTGATTATAATGAGCTCATTTTTTTTCAAGGTTTACAGCAAATAGTAATTTTAATGTAAATATGGCAAAGGTTATAAAATAACAGGCGAAAGAGGCACGTGTTAATGTTGCCTAGCAACCACTTTGATTGTAAGCACCATTGTTTTGTGTCACGTGACCCACTGTGAGCAAAGCGATTCACCGATATAAATGATTATTCCCTTCTCGGTGGGGAAGATAGCTGAAATGTTTGCATCACTGACTAGAAGTGATGCCTTGTTGTCATGCCATTGACATTGCCTGATGATGCCATTGCCTTGTTGTCCCTCGCTGGAAAAGGAAGGGTGATTGCGAGGACTGCAACAACAACCAAGGGGTGATGCTGCTCTCAGTGCCGGGCAAGGCCTTTGCTCGGAAAATTATTAATTGGGTTCGCCACCATCTGCTTGAGCACCAGCACCTGGAGCAGTCGGGCTATACACCAAAGAGGTCAACGATTGACCGTATCCTTGCTCTTCCTGTCCTCACCGAATGCAGATGAGAGTTTTGTCAGGGGCTACTTACAGCTGAAGTTGATGTCTGCAAAGCATTCAATTCAGTGAATCGGGAAGCCCAGGATTCTCGTTCTTTGTGGGGTGTCACCAAAATTGATCCATCTGATTTCTCAACTATACTCTGGTACTGAGAGTGCTCTGAAGTGTGGTGGTTCTATCTCTGACTTATTTCCAGTTGTTACTGGAGTTTGTCAGGGGTGTGTGCTGGCCATCACACTTTTCAGTGCTTGTATGAACTGGATTCTGGGGAGGATGTCAGAGAGATCAAGCTGTGGTACATTGTTTGGGAATGGCAAGATCTCTGATCTTGATTTCGCAGATGATGCAGTCATCTTTGCGGAGACGCTGGATATCTTTATGGGGGCCCTAGGGGTGCTGAATGAGGAGTTGGAGCAGCTCGGATTATGCTTTTCCTGGGTCAAAGGTAAGATCCAGGCTTTCAATGACATCTTCGATGCTGCCATTTTCTCTGTACCTGCTTGTGGTGAGGATGTTGAGGTCACAAAGCGATTCACTTACCTTGACAGTGATATTCATGTCTCCGCATGTTGTGAGCCAGGGGTCAATAGACGTTTGGTTCGGGCCTGGGGAGTCATGGATTCACTGGATCCTCGTGTGTGGCACTATCGGTACGTATGCAAGCTGCATGTAAAAAGAACTTTAGAAAGGCTTCCTGAAACTGACACAGGTAGTACTGATGGTGGTGATAGCTGGAGTGATGAGTCGGTGACATGCTTCACGAGATCTCATGTTTCAGATACTGGTACTAACTTTGACTGGAAAAGCCGACGTTTAATCTGCGGTCATCCATGCAGAATTAAGTACACAGATCAACCTCGTCAATGGTGGAAACTTCGATTGACTGTCAACCTGACTCAGACAATGTGTGGACCAAAATTCTGGAAACACCAAAGATTCAACAGGATGATGTCATGTTGACATGGCTTCATGGTGTTGCAAATGGGGATCTTGTTGCCCTTGAAGTCAAATACCAGAGGAAATAAAGGTGCTACATCTGATATGTGAGCCCCTGGGGTGTCTCCTCAAAGGAGATACTCTTCCTGTCTACTCTGAGAGATTCACTTTTCTTCCTGTCTACTCTGAGAAATCGTTTCCATGACATCCTGTTCAATGAAGGTGTTGATAAACCAGACGCATATACCTCTCAGCATCTCAAAAGACAGCTTCTCAAAGAGTGGTCCAACGTAGCTTTCTGTCCACAGTCCGATAGTACTGATCTGGTATGCTCTAATGACATCACAGTGGGAGATGCCTCTTATGAAAGCAAATGAGCTTTCACAGGCGCTGAGAGAAATTGATGAGGATGAGAGACAAGCCAATGCAGATGAATCCTTTACCCCTTCTTTAATGACAAAGGACAGCATCATTCACCAGACTATGGGCCTCTTGTGTAGAGGCCTCGATCAAGTGAAAAAGCTTGATGACAAGCACTTCTCTTCTGCTGAAATGTGAATCAGAGCCCTGAAAAATGTTGTGGGCCTTCTCCTTTGTAAAGCATTGGTTTGGTTTGTAGATGAGAAACTGTACCATGGGGCTGCTGACATGTCAGAGTTGGATACAGCAAATGTTAAGTTCTTCAAAATAGCATATGACATTGTCACTTTGGCCATGTCTGTGGCATCACCCAAACATCTGGGCCTTGCATCCTATCTACATCATGCATTTGGAAAGTGACAACCGATTGATGACGTGTACCACATGGGTTATTGTGCATCACACACAGAAATTTTTAAGTTTTAAACTTCTGCTGCCCAGTTTGTCTGCTCAGAACAAATTCCACTGCTATCTGGAGCATACATACCCACAGAAATAATTCCAAGGTTTTTTTTCAATACGCTTCTTTTGCAGAATGCCAATCAGTTTTAGCCTCTTAGGTTTCTTGGTTCCCAGAACTACCTCTCCAAAGAGGTAGAGATGTCTGCCATGAAGTTTGTGGGAGCTATGTATGGAAAGGCAGGCTCCATTTCACTGAATACCCTGCGTTGCGAAAAGGCAGGCAAGAAAAATATTCAAGGGAAGAAACGTCCTCTGACTGAGGATGCCTTCCATCTTCCCTTCTCCACTCGATGTATCAGCTAATGGTATGGAGACAAGCAAATGTACCGATTCCAAACTTTCCAGATCCAAGAGGATATGGATATGAAAAGAAAGCTAATGGTACTGGTCTCCAGCCACAAATGAACAGCCACCAGCTGAACCAGAGCTGCTAAAGGACCACAAGTATGTGACTGCTAACCAGATGCATGTGCAGTGAAATGTTCCCGCTTAGACAATGTGCACTTCAGCCTGTGTACGTGAAGCTCTGGTGGATGGAGAAGGTGTGCTCTGTGCCAATCACTGACCTGCTTACACATTAGAATGTGACACATCTGACTCTGAGCCAGAATAAGCAATTTGCAGACCAATCCCTGCTTGCTGGTGATGCTGAAGTTTTCTCCGTGACTGTTCATTGTTGAAATAAGTGGAAAAACACAAACACTGTCAAATTAAATATTACAAATATGGACTTGTGCAGCAAGGGAAATAACTACATGTTGAGAACATTAATAACTTTGTGATTATCATTAATAATAGGGCCAGAAACTGCTTGTACTCCAAAAAAATTATACTGAAGATTTTTACTTTTTTGAAACACTGATTTATCGAAGGGACTTAGGAAATATTTTATAATCGTATTGTTTGCTGTTATGCCACAACAGACATAATCGGAACTCTTGTTTACAGAAGAGATTTAACCTCAACTTTGACCATCCACATCCATTTTAACCTGTCATTCGTCGTTCAATTTTCGTCAAAACTTCATCAATATCACATTGGTGCATAATCTATGAATTCATCGATTGACCTGTGTATCACACACAACCCACCCCCCCCCCCATCTTCTCGTGATACCACTTTTGATTGAAGCCTCATAGCATCTGTCAAATACAACATCCACTCTGATATATGGTGCTCTACTTTGTACAAAAGCTCCAACAAACACAAATCGTCCGGTGAATCTACGATTTAACCTCAAATTGCAAAATCATATGTTTTTACTGCAACAAATACAGAAACAAGCCGGGAGGCGGCGATGGGTCGTCGAGCATGGAAACTATAAGATATAGAGCAAAATGGATGTCATTATAGCGGATAGGGAATCACCTTAAGATTATGCATATCAAATCTCATCCAGTTCCATCTACTGATAACTACTCGTATCCATTTGAATGAAAAGTACCGAAAATGCGGTTTGAAATCGAAATCCCAAAGTTCGAGGGGTGCTGTGGGTGAACAAAGATCTAAATCGAAAATCCGGCTCGATGTTTGTGCACAATGTATTCCAGACGATTAGTGTGAATTTTCATGACCATCCGACCATAACCCTAGGAGGAGTAGCATTTGGCGCGAAGGCACCTCCAGCTCTTCATATTATGATTTTTGCACTAATTGACCTTTGACCCCTGACCAAGCGAAATCGGTCAATATGTCCTGAGGCAAAGTTGTAGTACTCATTGAGTATCATGAACCTGCAAAGTTTCATTCGTATCGATGCACTCACCTGGTCGCTAAGGGGCCTTCAATTTCCGCCAATTTTCACGCATACGCTAATTGTAGGGGGCGTGCGGGTAAAGTATTCCATATATCACAAAAACCGGAATATATTTGATAGAGCATCACCAGTACATCAATCGTGCCAAATTTCATAACCTACGTGGGATAATGGCTTTCGGAATTGATTTCGCGTGAACGTACCGATTTTGAAGGTTTTTCGGTTGTTGCTGCGGGAAACAAAGCGTCCCTAGCAACCATCACAATTTCCAAAGCACTAGGTCATAAGATGTACCTACCACCCGAGTTTGGTCAAAATCCGCCTACGTTTTACTACCAATTATGCTGATGAACAAACGAACAAACATCCAAACAAAGACAGAATTACTGACAATAAGGGTCACCTATTTCGGCGACCCAATACTATTAAAGAAACATAAAGAATGCAGAAAAGTGGACTTGGTGGAACATAATTTATTTAGATATGAACATATTTAGTGAAACAAGATATGGTGCGTCTGTCGTACAAACCAAGGGAGAGAACTCTTCAGACTGACGTCGTTACACCGCCGATTTTCCGCTGAGGAAAACGATGATAATCAACATTTATTTACGCTACCTACATGGATTCCATACACAGATGAGTTTTCTTGGCTGCAGAGAGCACATGATGAGAGGGTCAGGCCTCAAAAAACCCCTTGAAGTCGTGAACGCTCCAAACACCGTTCCTCTCATGATAAGTGGGAAAGCTTGGGCAAGAGCCGTTAAGGGTCATTTCCTTATTGATGCTTCACTTAAATGCCATCCTAGTAGCAAGACCATTCATTCTATGCCTACCACTGAGGACAGGTGATCAGAATGAGGGACATGTTGACAGAGTTGTGGCAAGTGATGTAACAGTTTCATTCAGATCAGAGCACTACAGATACTCAGGACTCCCAGATAATGGACACATCCTCTCATAGATTCGCCATATGATACTCCGGAGGATATCCAGGAAATAATCAGATTCCAGTGTCACCGGTGGATGAGGACTTGATAAGAACAGCTAACCTGTATGGTCAACTGATGAGTAGTAAAGTCTGAACAGATATGATGTGTTTGAATGGTTCTCGTGGCAGAGTACAACATAAACTACAAGAAGTGAAGGCTTCCTTGGTTCCTTGTCATACTGCACATCTTTGGATACAATACAAGGAGATCATTGATTTACTTTGCCAGTTCATCAAGACAGAGAGTACAGGGAACTGGTATCTTCACCTGAAGTCTCTAAAAGACATGTTGCCTACTTTGCCGCTGCTTGACGCAACATGTCCACTAAATCTGTGTATATTTATTTACAGCAAATGATTCAACTTGAAACACACAAACTAGACATTTTTGCTGTGTTCAAATCAGGCTACGATGCAAATCGTCAGAGTGACTGTTACTGGGCTGGATTACCATCAGACCTATTTATTGAGCAGGTATTGATGAGAAATATGAAAATAACATCATGAGGAATTACCCGTGGCAGAGGAATGAGTGAGCCTTGGCATGCACAGTGGCTGCTATCAATGCCAGCTTGTTCTGATGTAAACAGGGCCATGCAGGAACTCACTGGCACAGACTTTGTAACTTGTGATCAACACAAGGACATGACAGAAGCAAATTCTTGGGATCCTACAGGACAGAAATCCATGAAGCTCAGATTGGTCCGTGTGAAACATTATCTCTGGTGTTACAGCTGATGAAACTGTAAAGGCTGACAATGCAAAGGAAGTTGGGGAAAAGATTATTGAGTCAATGAGTGGTTGCGATGTCATCGAACATACTTTCAGAAAGAAAGATTGTCACCAGAAGTCACAAATCTTCTGCTGCGGTAGATGGTGAGTCAATAAATGTAGATACCCGGCTGCTATTTCAATGATTGGTTCCAGCTGCAAGTGGTGTCACTGAAAACGCCCCTAGCCATCTTCAAATACAAACTTTGTGCACCACCATTTTCACTATTTGAACCATCTGGATTACTAAGACAGGCCAATAAACCTGCACTTGCCAAAGCAATGTGGATTATAGGAAAAGGGTTTGAAATGTCTGTCCCATCAGTGGAATAAATGTTGTATCTAATAGATGGTGGATCACTTCTTCAATGACTCCCGTGGCTGAGAAATTCAACATTCAGTGCTGCTTGCAGTATTATGTGGACTATGTTCAAATAAAATGCTCGAGTGTATTTTCTATACTTATGGTCTATACTTGTTATGGTCTATACACGTCTATACTTTAACCAGAGAGTTGGTGTCAAAGCCACCCAATGCTCGCCTGTTTATACATTTATCGTTTTTAAAAGACTAGTCTAATAATATTTTTTATAAAGCATTGCAGTGAAGTCTGATCCAAATAATTTTAAAGCAATATATGTATTTGTATATTGTAATCAGTAAAAAATAGTGTGGTAGATAAAAACATTAGAAAGGAAATAACTTGCACCAAAAACTTTAACATTTTCACGCTCACGCTGACGCTCACACCGGGGGTATCGCTATAGATCTCACGCCGGGGGTATCGCTATAGCTCTCACGCCGGGGGTATCACTATAGCTCTCTGTTCTTCGAACAGGCGAGCTAAAAATGGTTTTCTCTGCAACCGCTTGTCAAATTGATAGAAAACTTTAAACATAAGAGGCACTCTCCATGGAGAATATTTTATTGCTAACTCTGATGTCATCGGTCACATGGTATGGCAGCGATATTGGATTAAAGGAAAAATTTGGACATCATTTTCTCTGAAACCGCTTAACAAAAAAATTGAAACTTGGCATGCGTCATCAACTCCCCATGGGGCATATAGGGTGATAACAATGATGTCATCGGTAAAGTGGTATTTCATCCATAGTTTGTTGAATTGAAATATTTATCTGAAAAATCTGAAACTTCATATATCTGATATACGACCCGATGTGAGTGAAGTATAAAATTTATGATGTTCATAACCCATGCCAAGAAACTATGTGACATAATAGGGGTGCATGGATGATACGGGTATGTGGGCCATAATAGTAGCATGTTCAGTTAATGATGGTATTTTTGTTCAGAATGAACGTGCGAGGTGAGACTATGCTCTGTATGAGTGCCGTTGTAGTTTATACAATAGAACACCTGGTGAGGGATTAGATGCCCTGCATTACCAAAGGTTCTGTGAGAAGGTGTCATCAAGTTCTACCTTTGTGCAGGTACGCACATTCCCTCCAACAGCAGCCGCAGCATCAGATCTTACATCTGACAGTGTTTGTGACAACTACTCTGATTTAGCACAAGTGAGGAGCCCGAAGAACGTTTGGGGATTTCCTGCAATTCATTTTTTAACTCCATTTATCCATACAAAATACACCTGATCGCAGAGTTTCTTGAGCAAGAATTAACTAAATGCATTAAAATCGTATTCCACAAAACGTTTCACATATGTATTGTATGACAGACGTACACATGTCCCCTTACATCTGTAGCATGAAATAAAAAGTTTATTGCCTCCGCCACCTAAGGTGAAGGAGGTTATGTTTACACTCCTTTATGTCTGTTTGTGTATAGAATATCTCAAAAAGTTGCGGACGGATTCGGACGAAACTTGGTGGACATGTTGGGTGCGTGGCAAGGATGAATTGAATCGATTTTGGTGAAGATCTGAATCCGAATCTGGATATGAGAATTATTTAATTTTAAAAGTGATTCTTCACCATTGAGAGATAGGGCCAAAAACGATACAAAGCATGATATTTCAAAAATGTATTGGGCCCGACATGTTATTGTGGATCTGGCATTGCGTGGTGGAGTTATGCATTCTACCGAGTGCCCTTCTAGTTGAAATTTGAATTCATGACTTGCTGGAGTACCCCATATACACTGCTTTAAAATCGTATTCTATCTTTGTCTGGAAGCAAAGTCTATACTCCTTTTTCAAAAAATTCCACTTTTTGTGCCTGGAATTAAATTGCATTAAATCAGACTGTTTCCACCTTTATTTACACATCGTAACCAACACTCCAAGTGAACAAACAAATTCTACATATTTCAGAAAAATAATGAAAAATACAAAACTAGAATATCTTGGTTAATTAATTTCTGCTGGAGCCTGTAGCACTGGCAAAAGTTTATGTTTTAATACTTCAGAAAGGTTGACATCGTACCGAGCTTCATAGGCAGTGATCAAAGGCCAAAGAAGGTTTCTATGTGCCTTGAATGACCTCACTTTCCCTGCAACTGAATCGATGTGTACCACCTGAAGCAATCAGGCAAAAGTAAGGAACCGTATTTTTGGCAAGGGATCTCTAAAATTGGTCTTTCTTTCAACACAAGGTAGAAGCCTTTCCTCTACAAAATTGTTCAGTTGATTTAATCCCTTCTTGTGGGCTTCTTGCAGATCCTCCTTAACCTTGAGGCTATGTCCTTGGTTACAATGTTTAGCAGATATTCGGGAACATTGAATTGAGAACAGGTTGAAAGTCTGTAAAATGGTGAGAAGGTTGTCGTCATCCTTGCTGTCTTGCGGCTAATTAAGACCACGACATCACGAGCAACTGCCAACAGTTTTAATATGGACAGTTAAATACTACAGACATTGTTTATTATGATGGGATAATAAGCTTATGAACGTGCAACAGGAAAATCTGCTTACCAAGTTACTATGTGGAATGGTGGAACAAAATGTATTAACATACAACGTCAAACTTTAGTGATGTTTATTTTGAAACTTTCAGCTTCAATGAAATAAAGGCAGTAATTTATCATTGGTGAAGAAGTAAACAAGCCTCGGCCTGGACAAAAAGGAAACAAATAAACAAGTAATATACAGCATTAGGCCTTTATCCGGTTGAACACTGCTGTTATACAAATGGTCTGGTTTCCAGTGACGGCCATCTTGGGGTTTTTGCCTAAATAAAACCTTAACTATCCATTTTCAGCTTCGCAGAAAGCAGAAATGAATTCAGCACCCTGAAATCCTTTGGGAAAAAATATCTTCCAAGTTTTACTCAAAAATGCCTGCTATGGTCTTACGGGGCCACTTTTTTTTTTTTACAAATTTGGTACTAGATTATAATAAGAATAGTGCGATTACAGTTGGAAAATAAAACAATATGGTAGACACAGAGAGATTAGAGACAGAGCCAGAATGTGAGATGGGGGAAAGAAAAATAATGGGAGCATAACAGTCCAGGAGTTAACAGACAGGGCCAGGAGGTTAACAATGGAAATAGAGCAGACCCGAGCAAAGTAGGTCGAAGCACGTGTTGGGGGGGGGGGGGGGGTAGAATTCATGCAAGGCATGCGTGTCCTCGGAGGTAATACAGGCACAAAGATCTGTGCTGCAGGAGTCGACGGAGCAGGCTGGTCCCGAGATCGAGTCAGTGGTCGTTGCGAACAACACAAGGCACGTGGACAGAAATGTTGATGGTGCAAACGGGGAGAGAGTTGGGGCCAGTTAACAAATGTCTGGTTCGGGACTCCCCACAGGGAGGTGTGCAAGCCTGTGTGTGTGCCTGTATGTCTGTGTGCGTGCAATGCGGAATGAAGCCCAAAGGCACATCCAGTGCCCCCGTACACAAACCATGCGCTGCGGTACATGGAAAGCTACCGTGCCGGGAGACCGGAACCTCACAGCCCGTGCATACTGCCACGAGTGTGTGAGAGGGACAGCAGCTGTCCCCACACGTGCCTGCAGCATGAATAGACACAGCAGAGATCGAACCGCCGGTCGGCGATGTGTGCACCTCGGTGCACATTAAGCTACCAGTGCGGGGTGAGAAGGGGGGGTCAAAGCCGCATGCTCCGTGCATGCTGGCATGGGTGTGTGCACGTGTCTGATGAACAAAGATGTGAATGTGGCACACGTGGTTGAGCGCAGAAGAATGGACGAGGAGGAAGAAATAAGAATGGCGATGGGGGAGCCATCAGTAAAGACAGACTGTTTCGCGGCAGAGTGAGAATGGCTTCCCCAGGGGTGAGTGAGAACGATCCCGGCTCAGGATGAGTCGAGGTGTAAGCCCAGGCTGCCGCATATTGGAGCATGTGTGCATGTAGACCCTTGCAGTTAAATTAGGATTGTGTTTGAATGCTCCCTCCAGGTTTCATCGGAAACATGATTGTTTTAAAAGAAATATCACTGTTTGTGCGCATTTCGTAGCCTCCAGAAGCCTTATAGGAATGGACAAGGCTGGAAGGAAAATTAAGGGAAGGGACGAATTCTCTTTGAGCCCGACAGAAAGGGAAGAGGAAGTATGGAGGTAAATTCACACAGTGTGCCCCGTGAGAATTGGTGTCCCGTGTGGAGTCTGTGTGGGTTTTGCAGCGTGAGTGCTGGGCATGGGGGCTACAGCTCTTGGGGCCGTGAGGATTCCACATGGCACAGGTAGGAAGTAGGTGGAGACCACAAACAGACAGACTGTGCCGGGATGATTACAGAGACATATTAAATTGACGAAGGAATTTTTTTTCTTTTGAATTGGCTGACGATTATGTGTGATGCAATAATTCTTCCTAAAATTTTCCCTCCCAATGGAATCTGGAAGGAAAGGAGGAATGAGCTGATGAATGTGGTGAATGAGGCACATGTCCAAATTTGTTCAGTAGATATGGATTGAATGGATGGTATGAAGAGGATGTGTGTGTGTGTTGAGGGAGTACACCCCCTGTGGAGAGGTATCCCCACCTTGATTGGCGTTTAGTGGAGGGGTTTCAGATATTTTGGAACAGGATGCCGTTCCGGTTTTGGTGCTAGTTGTATAAAAGTGAGTTATGCAAAAACTGGTACTTTTGACCATAACAGTGGTCGAGGAGAAAAGTTCAAACTCTCCAAAAGGTCAGGTCAGGTATGTGAGCATGCGCCAGAGCAGTGCGTCGCTGCGTCCACTTTCCGCCGGTACTCCAGGGCCTCCGTCTGGCCAACCCCAGGTGGATGCTTGGCCCATCCCCATCTCCTTGAGATGCTGATCAACCTGCTGCAACCATGAGGCACGTGGTCGGCCCATTGGCCTCCTCCACTCATGAGACTCCCTCGCTGAGAGAATCTGGTGAGCAGGATCAGCGTCAGGAAAATGAGCCACATGTACATACAGCTGCAGCTAACGCTCACGGACTATGCAGGTAACAAATCTCATTTGAGTCTCTCTCAGCAACCGCTCCTTGGACACAAAGTCCGACCAGTGATAGCCAAGGATTCTCTGAAGAGATCTGGTACCAAAGGAATTAAGTCTCCATCTCAGATCCCTGGTCAGAGTCCAAGTCTCACAAGTCCAAAAGGTCAGAGGTCAGAGTCAAAAACTTATGGTATAAAAACCTCAGGTTGTGTTTTCTTCACGACAGATCATGATCCATTAGAGATATTGTGAATAGACTCGCAGAAAGTATGGGTGTTAATGTTTCTTCAAGAACAGTAAGATACACATCAGCGCAAAGTGGTCTCAATGGATGACTGGTTACCCGGAAACCATTGCTGACTTTTTCTCGCCCTTTGACTCTTTTGAGCAAAATACAATCCTTTAATAGATGTGACAAAAAAGGATGGTGTAAAACTGACAAGATGAGCATGATAAGCAGACAACTCAAACGGAGCATGCATACAATACCACAAAACTTCACCACGCCACATCAGCATACCGCTTCACCATGCAATGCAAGCACACTGCCCCACAGCTCCAAATACACTTGCCTGGAACTCGCACCTGCCCGTGCACAAAGCACATGACCAGCTTGTCAGCACACTTTTTATTTTTTGTATACACTGTCGAGGCTCGTATAAGAGCGAACACACAGAACGTACAACAAGGGGAGCAGGAGACGAGAGGGGTGGGAGAGGGAAAGAAAAAACAGTGGAGGACAGATGCATGAGGAGATCTGTGGAAGGGAGAGGGATGGGGTGGGGTACACAGGGTAAACAAGATGGACACTACAGGGACTTTCAGGTCCTTACACGACAAGGACATTCAGGAAGGAAAGCAGGGAATTTGAAGGAGGTGGGTTTGGGTTGGACTAACGGGGGTAGAAAAGATCGTTGTTTTGGATGGGGGAAGATAAGAGATGGTGATGAACAGGCTGTTTTGAAGACGTGGAGGGAAGAGTGGGAGTGAAGAGAGTGTGGGAGTTTGTTCAAAGGTGGGGAAAAGAGGAATGAAAGAGTGAAGGTGAGCAGTGATTCTTGATTTTGGTAGTTTTACCAGAAGGGGATTGCTGGCGGACGTTGAGCCCTGCAGAAATATGGGGGGGAGGCCAGAGAGGAGGTGGTGGAAGTCAGAAAGACCACCGACCTGCCTGCGGTGAGACAGTGAAAGACCCAAAGACTCAGCCTCATCGCGGAAGATACCAAAATTCTTAAATGCCTCGGTTTCCACAGCGTGAAGCCGAGAAAGGTGAGAGGCGGAAGCACCAGCCCAGATGTGAGAGCAGTACTCCGTCAGGCTGTGGGTGAAAGCTTTGCATGTGGTCAAGAGCTCAGGTGTGTCAAGGAAGAACTTTGCACGACGGAGGATGCCCAGTCAGCGACTGGCTTTGGCATACACCACCCAGATAATTTTACCCATACACCACCCAGATAATTTTACCCA
>CM068961.1:69730447-69761387 GCA_035128595.1 Eptatretus atami
TCCTTTTTTTACTTGTTTTAAAGTGTTTTGCTGCAAAAGTGTTTTCACATTCCACCAAAATGAAATGGACAAACAAATCCACATTAACACTCTATTGCCTAAGTCAAGCGATTGCCAACTAACAAAAGAGCATGCAGTGTTTGTAGAGCCTGTTGTGTCCTTTGCAGCAATTATGAACTGTGAAGGATGGAAGAGTTTTGTTGAAACAATTTGTTGAGATGCCAAAATGTAAAAAGGTTAGTGATGTGCCAATGACAGGAATTATGCGGGGATGACGTTCGAACAGATATCATAGCTTGAACGTGACATTTTTCTCACCTCATTGTAAATAGAAGAGGTCATTTTTCTTCTTTTTACAAGTTATGCATTATGTTTTTGAAAATATATGTAATATGAGGAATAACCATTTCCCTTTCTATTTTGTATACTTTTAAAATAATTTTGCAATTACACAATTCATTTTGCATTCCACCTCTTCTCCTCTCCATATTGGCCATTTTGAAAACAAAAATAACCTTTCTCCTGGAAGATCATTGTTTAACTAATAGTGTCAGAAAAATGGAAACATGCACAATGGACAACGACAATGCGAAATATGGAGTTTCCTTACAAGGAACTTCAACGCAGGAAGAAGTCATTCGGCTCATCAAGGCTGTGCAATGCTTGCCAACCTATGGTTGGTTGTCTGCGCTCTATTACTTTTAAATGCTGAGCATCAATAAACGAAGCAGCACATACCATTTTAAAATTATTTGCTGTGACTCAGGGTTTGAACCACCAACCTGCCAGACTCAGAACAGACTCCAACAATGAGAGAAAGAGAAAAAGAGAGAAATAGAGAAAGGGACCATACTCTGTGCAGAGCGTTGGTGCTGCCTAAGCAGTCTCCTTGGCTATTGGGCACAATCCTGGACGGGTCGCCACTCCAACACAAGATACCAGCATGCTGGCACTCATTTTGCCGACCTCGGAAGGATGACAGGCCAAGTTAACCCCACCTGGTAATAATTCAACAGCAGAGCAGGATTTGAACTCAGGACCCAAGGATCCAAAGCCCACCACCCAAACCATTAAGCCAACAGCAGGCATACCAAGTCTCGTACATTAGCAAAGGTTTTCGTGCAACTACCCTGAAGAGAAACACACATTTCTTTTTAAATCTCCTCTCATAAAATAAAATTAAAAAGATGAGGTTGATGCCGAAACAACACTTGAAAAAAAAAGTAATCTGTTAACAGCGGTTATTATATTTTATTGTATTCGAGATAACTATACAGAGGTGGCAGGATAATCTAGAAGCACACACACACACACACATCTCTGAGCGGTTTAGCCTGGGTTCTAATCTCAGTCCAGCTATAAACTGTCATCCTTGTGATTTGCATAAAGGGTGCCAACATCGAAAAGACATTGTGAGCCTGAGGACCCATCTACTAGCATTCGTCGCCGGTCTTTCGCAAGGTGTAGGCACGTTAACATCAACACCCTAAACAATTGACAAATTCCTGCCTTGAGTAAATGCTGGGAAAGTAACGGCAAACCACCCAGCAAGATATTGCTTTCGTAGTCCTGCCACTCTGTAAAGAGCATGTTACATAGAGGACAACGACGACAATGACGACAACAAAGATGATATAAAAAGGAAACGTGACAAAATAGTATTGACTAACAGGGACCCGTGAAATCCACACAAAGGTTATATGTGATTTCAAGTGCTCAACTTTCCCACCCCCTCCCCACCTTCACAAACCCAAGTAAGTACTCAACCTTCACCTCCCATCCCCAAGTTCTAAGGTGTCAATCTCTGACCCATTCCAAGCCTTCAAGCCCCCACCCCCGCTCCCACGCTCCTCAACCCCCGGCCAAAGCCTCAACCTCCCTCCCAAATCTGTCAAATCTTTGTACCCCCTCCCAAACCCAAATCATCACCCTCCCCTCACAACCCTAAGGGATCAATCCCATCCCCACTTCAAGCCTTCATACCCCCTCATCATCTATCACGTCGCCTGTCAAACTCACAATGTTGTGAGATATGTGGAAAAGATATGTGACTATGAGCAGGTCATGGCCCCTCACGGTCGCCTGTTTAACTCACAATCCCTTGAGATACGTCGAAAATATATGCGAATGTGAGCAGGTCATGGCCTGTCACAGTTGCCTGTGCAACTCACAATCCCATGAGATATGTGGAAAATAAATGTGACCATGAGCAGGTCATGGCCCCTCAAGGTCGCTTGTTTAACTCGCAATCCCACGGGATACAGTGCCTATAGAAAGTCTACACCCCCTTTCAAAATTTTCACCTTTTGTTGCCTTATAGCCTGTAATTAAACTGCATTAAATCAGACTTTTCCCACCTTTATTTACACATCATAACCCACAACTTCCAAGTGAAAAACCAATTCTACAAATTTCAAAAAATTTATTATATTTTATTTATTACAACAAAAATTTATTTTTAACCACTTAGCAACAACATTTTGGAGATCATCAGAACACTTAGAGGCCGAACCATTTTTTCTGCTTTCCCATAACAATTAGGTGCAAATGAAATTGCCAGAATAGTATGTTTCACTAAATCAAGTGACTTTCATAAGCCTGGTGTTGGCTTAGTGGTTAGGGTGGTGGCTTGGGATCCTAGGGTCCTGAGTTCAAGCCCCGTTGGCCGCTGAATTAAAAATACACAAGGAGGTTGACTCAGCCTGTCATCCTTCCGAGGTTGGCAAAATGAGCACCAGTGTACCGGTAAGGGGGACACTGCATCAGCGGCATAGCCGCGTCCCAACCAATGATGAGGGAGAGAGACAGACAGACAGACAGACAGAGAGAGAGCTTTTGATAGTCTCCATCTTCAATATCTCTTGGTCCAAAAACAAACCTCAATGCAAGATGCTGTTACTTACAAAAGCTGATAGGTAAATGTGCACCCTCAAACAGGAAGACAATTTTCAAAAATTGCAATATTTTCTGAGGCAGTCCATTAACAACAGTCTCCTCTGAACTTTGTTCATAAATTTTTACAACAATTTAACCTTCCGACAAAAATAAATTAAAATCATCCTCAGTTGTTTTTTGGTTTCTATTTTATGGCCGTCTATAAACTAATGAAATCAACTTACTTGTCCGCTGCATATGATATAATGGAGGGTGTAAAGTTCATTAGAATAATTTTCACAGTCATAAAGAAAGTTTAATAGTCATTCGAGTAATTGTGAATCACACTCTATTTTAACTTGCCTTCTTAAAGAGCATCTCAAATTATCTTGTTCAAATAGGAATGTGAAAAGATGAATCACTTGTCTATATTTTAAACCTAATCTTTCCTCGGAAAATCAGATCTACTCTCAGTCAAAAAGATATTTGTCCTCAGGCCAATGGAGTGCTGTTCTGTGCTATTAGCTGGCTCCCCAGCTTCACATACGTTTCTCCTTGAATTATGTGGAATCTAAAGCTCTCAAAATTATTGGAATGGTCCGTGATGAGGCTGAAGCACAAGGTCTGTTGCTTTCACATCACAGGCAGGTTTGGTGGTCTCTCTCAATCTGTTTTCTACAGTCGATTCTCCAACATTGCTCCCTTTGCAAATGTAACTGTAAATCCTACCAGAGTAGCAAATCTAACACTCTCAGTCCTCTGACTGTCACCAGCAACTCCAGGATGCACACACATTCTTTCAGTAACCTTCTCCTGGTTAAACTTCCAAAATCCAGGCTGACTGCACACCTCAACTCTCTTATTTCTTGCTTTTCCAGTCGATGGAACCAACTTCCAGAGGCTGTTCTGCCTCACTCTTCTCTTCAGGACTCCAAGCAAGCTGTGCACCATCATCTCTTGTCATCCCCAAATCTGGCCCATGATCTTTCTTACCCTTACATAACTCAACCATTTGACTTGCTGGTTTCAGTTTCCTTGCCTCCTCCCTCTTCTCTTATCCTATTCATTCATTCCCTTGATGTTTGTCCCACTGTCAGTTTTACCTTGCTATTCCACGAGCCTCGGTCCTGGAAAGAATACAAATTGTACATTACACTGAATATACGAACTCCAAGCTATTATACACATGTGTGCATCTAGTGGGAACTTTTTCGCTCGCCACGGAATTCAGTTGCTGCACCAGGGCTCGTTTTGGGTTGCTAAATCAAATTGGTCAAAATCTCAATGGTGAATATAATTCGATCAATTGCAAGGTACAGTATGTGTGTGTGTGCGTGCGCAAGTGTATGCATGATCGCATGTTAGTGTGTGTGTCATTGGTTGTTATCTCCATGTGCGGGCTTCAGAAGGGGAAAAATAAGTCATCCCAGGTCTCGAAGTATCCACCTCCGTTTTGGTGAACAACAAAACTTTACAACTTGGTCCATTGATCTGGATTAATGGACCAAGTTGCGAAGTTTTCTTGTTCTCAAAGTTTTGCTCTGAAGGCTCTTTTCAGGATCATCACTAAGCCCCGGATAGCTTCCAACTGTCTGTTGTTCGTCGTAATATTCCCCGGGGTGTGCGTGTGTGTGTATGTGTACACAATACTGTGCGAGTGATCGTGTGTCAGAATATTTAAGCATATCACAAGTGTGATTCACCAATACCAATTAGCATCAATTTACACAAAGTACAGCCACTCAATAGAAAAACATAAAATCAATTAAATCAAGACATTATCATCTCAAAGCTGACAATTGGAACCCAATTTCAACCAATGATGCAAAGAAAGCATTAGTTTTGTAATTCCCCATTAAAAAAAAATAATAATAATAACGGGTTTCTGCTAAACCCTTTCCAAAAGAGGCCATTCTACATCGTGTTAAATTGGTTAATAAGTAAATAAAGATTTACTGTCAAAAATGGGTGAAAACAACCTCATTAAGTGAAGGACTGTGATAAAACAAAGATGTATTGCTAAATCAGCAAATGGTAACACAAATCTTGTGTCAAACAACCATCATGATGACTTAATTAATCGGCTAAATACCGTTTGTGCATTAGACAACAAAGATCAGAAAATATGAAATAAAAACCTGCAAAAATACTTGAAAACAATTACAATGAAGAGTCTCTTTTTCAACAACAGCATCAACTTTGTGAAAAGTGCACATGACGAAGACACTTTTATTTCTCACACAATTTTTGGGAACAATGATCGTTTATGAATAAATAAATAAAAATGTATCACTCATTTCATCAATTCACGAAAGTATGCATGCAATTGTGCATCAGACCATGACTTTCACATTGTGACATTCATCGAGCTGCCAAGGCAGTTTCAATGACGAGGGAGCACAATCCTGGATGGGTCACCACTCCAACAAAGGATACTCAAATGGTTTTCTTCTTTTTAGTCCAAATTTTGTTTTTGCCAATTTCAGAAGGAGAGGCTGAATCAAGCCACCTTGTCTTATGCATGGCATGGCAGGAGTTTGAACTCAGGACCTAAAGACCTTAAGTCAGCCACATTAACCATTAAGCAAATTGTGCTTGTAGTTTAAAAACAAAAAGGGATTGAATAACCAAAGTGATTTTACAAGGTCTTCAGCAAAAGTCTAGCATTCATTGCATCAGCTGAAATTTCAGGCACATTTTACATCCCCGCACCCCGTCCTCCAGAAGTCGATGCAAGTGCAATAGCTGCTAATGGTGCAAACAAACGGACACCTTATAAACTAGGAAAATGGTGTAATCCATAGTCAAAACGAAAATACTTCGGAGAAAAACGGCCATGGAATCAGAGATTGCAATTGTACAAATACAAAAGAGGGGCAATGCCCCTGCGTTCACCTGGTAGAACCACGGAACCACTCGTGTGTGGATAACCCACAAAATATGTAAATTCGCTGATTATTTGAACAAACTTGTGAAAGCACCATGCAGAGATGATTCCTACCAAGATATGAATGATCAAAAGTAGTGATTCCAGAATAAGGACCTTTGACATTTAAATTGACCTACTTAATATTAATGTCATTTTTTGATGGGATTTGCAAGGCATCAGGAGGCCTTGGTCCTCAGAAGTTCCACAGTTTGGTGAAAATAGGACTATTAATCTTAGCATCACAGATGATGAAGGTTGTGGTCAAGTTTAATCAAAATTGTGTGTAGTTTCAGAGAAGAAACCAAATACCTATTTTGGGGGTCAATCCTAGACCCAACTTAAACCCCCCCCACAAAAAAGTCCCCTTCGATCCTGGGTTTTTTTTCTAATGCTGTGAACAAACTTTTGTACATCTCGGGTGATGAAGGTTTTGGTCAAGTTTCATCGAAATTGTGTGTGTAGTTTCGGAGAAGATCCGATTGTTTACAAACTGACTGACTGACGCCAAGCGATGCTGATACTTCACCTGAACTATGTTCCAGGTAAGCTAACAAAAAAACAAACAAACAAAAAAATTAATTGGTAGCATAAAAGAAGTAATTTTGATTTTTATAGACCATACTCTTTTCAGAGCATTGATGCTGATGGTGCAGTTTATTGGTAAGGGTTACACTGCGTTGTTTGCCATTACCTTCCCAGCATTGTTTGACCATGCTCTATCATTTAAATGATGAGGAAGCAGCATGTACTATTTTTCAAGCAAGGAAGCAACACATAGCATTTTAAAAAGTCTTTGTTTTGACTTGGCCGGGATTTAGAACTACTGATCACCCAGATGGTCACTTTCATTCACCATCACTTACACTTTCTTCTTCTTCTTCTTTTTTAATTTGAATGGCGCTTTCAGAGCCCGTAGGCGCTATACACACCACGCACCTGAACGTGATCAAAATCGTTTATTAGCCCATCGAGTGTAAGGAAATTTAAATGGATTTCCCACACTCCTTCAGGAATTTTAGTCCCAGCTTACAGAGTTGAGGGTGCTTCTGGTTCAGCAGCCTCAAAGCTCCCAGTAGATCCAACACCTTGATCCTCATTACTCCTACATTCTGCACAAGATGCCACCTGGGTCCCTCATAAAGAGGGCAATTTAGGAATAAATGTTTCAGATCTTCGGGTTTCCTGCACGTCTCACAAAACCCCGTCGGGTGGCACCCAATTGATATCAAATTTGTGACTTTTGTCTTTATTTTATCGGGCCGGTAGAAATTCTGCTGGGCCGGTAACTTTTTCTAGTCACCGGCCCTGCTGGCCGGTGGATAAAAATGTTAATTTGCACCCCCTGCAATGGCTTGGGTCTTTCCAAAGCCGAGATTATAATTTGAAATTTATCATCCGGCTCCTCTTGAGCCTTAACTCCTTTACACACCTCAGACTCATCACTGCTTTCTTCAACAGGCTTAACCCTCTTCGTGCCCGACCCTCTGGAAGCTCGAACCCATTGCGGAGGACATGCCCAGTCGTCGTCTCCCGCTCCACCCTCCATAGGGACCACCAAGAGCGAACTTTGGCCCTAACCTACCAATGACAAATCAAAAAGAACACCGGACTGGAGATAATTCCAAATACCGGAAGAACCTAGAAGGACCCTCCGCTCGCCGCTCCACCTCCTGCCCCCACTTACACTTTCATTTTGCAATATATAATTTATTTTCACTTCCAACATGTGATCTCTGAGAACATAAAACAAATTCATAACATTATCTTTTTGACAATAATTGTGTGCGGATAACTAAAATTAATGCTGGATTGTGAGAAGTAAACATAAACTTCCGGAAGCATGTGAGGTAGCGCTTCGTTGACTATACACCGCCTAAAGAAAGGGAGGGTTTTCCACGGACCTCTGTTCCATGGGTCTCTGCTAGTTTGACAGAAAAACACCGAATCTTAACAAATCTATGGAGAATTAGAGGCACCTGCTTGCAACGGGAGTGGCCGGGGGGGTTATATTATTATTCTCATTCAAACGTGCAATTCAAAATCCCTCTCGCTGAGTAATTAAAAAAAACTCACTGCACTGGAAAACGTTGGGACAGGAATACTGCACTGTAAAGGGTGTGGACTTGGAATACCCTCTCCCATGTGGAGCAGCGCTACACGATACACATTTACATCGAGAATTTGTGTCCCCTACAGCCCCTTCCCTCCCCCAAGAACACTAGCAAAGATAAAACACCCCGATGCAGTAATCGGGGTCAGGCGAAACCTGTGCAGCAAGTCTGGATGTAATCGGCCCATAACTGTAGGAGGAGTAGTGCGACAAACAAACAAACAAACAAACACATAAACAAACACTGGTCATTGAATTATAGTAAATATAGTATGAACGAGTAAGGACACATTCGCCACAAAGCTCCGACAGAACCACAGTTTAGCTGCTTGCTCTGCTGCAACCACACACTATCCTGATGGCTGTGGTATGCAGGAGGCAGACAAGCTATTGATGTCACGTACACGGATAATCATAACATTTTAGACCAGGAGCTAAACCATCAGAAATGACAGGTGATAATTTGGTTGTACAAATCAGCAGAGCTTCCTAGGCTGGACAATCTCGGAACAGCTAAAGCTTCTTTCAGGATTATATTATTTAAATATTTCCAAAGACAGTTATTTTCTGCTGAGCTACAAAAAAAATCTAGCTCAGAAAACGTTGGAGAAGGATTGCTTGCCATTGCTGTGAATCGTTCTGCCTCCTTCATTTGAATGTTCCACGGTGCCTGGGTTTTGATTCCACATTTCTCTCTCAACCCACCGCATTCGGGCAGGAGAGACGTTGAGCAAGAAGCAAGAATTGCAACTTTTATATTAAATTAAAGTATTTAATACAGTGCTTGATGAGCAGAGTTATGATTAATAAATTAGCTAGTTCACAACTCATTGCAGAGCAAAATGAAAAGTATTTAATTAACCTTCACTCGTCAACCCATGGGAATAATACAACCCATGAGGCTGTTTCACTTCCTTAAATTGTTTAAAACGCACGATTTAGCCATACATGCTCACTTAGATATAAAATATTCTACTCTGATGGTTTTAACTTCCAACTTAATATTATAACGATGAACAAGATACATTAGCATATTAGGAAATCTGCTGCTGCTTCATGAACAGCCCCAATTCTTCCCAACTTCTTGCGGAGTCAGGAGGTTTTGTTTTCACGAACTAGAACGGCACTCGGTGCCGATCGTGTACAGCCTTTTTTGGCTGCTGGTTGCATCAATGGTTGGAGGCACGGCTGTGCCGCTGATGCAGTGCCCCTATTTCCAGTACACTGGTGCTCATTTCGCCAACCTCAGAAGGATAACAGGCTGAGTCAACCCCCCGGTGTTAATTCAGCAGCTAACGGGGCTCGAACTCAGGACCCTAGGATCCCAAGACACCACCTTAACCGCTAAGCCAACGCCAGGCTTACGGCACTCGGTAGAGCACATACCTCCGTCAGACTGAACAGTTTACATTTTGCATCACACTAATCGGTCAGATCTGAATAGGACCTTAACCAAAATCGAATCGGCTTGTTATTGGCACGCAACCAAATCATCCCACAACTTTTGTCCCAATTTGTCCATAACTTTTTGAGATATCAAACGATATATCGTTTTTTGGTCCCATCACTCAATGGTGAATAATACTTTAAAAAATTTTAAATCTCGAATCCAGATCCAGATTTTCACCAAAATCGAATCAATTTTTCTTGTTATACACCCAACCTGTCCACCAAGTTTCATCCGATTCCGCCCATAACTTTTTTGAGATACCATGATATATACGTTGTTTTGGCCCTATCTCTCAATGATGAATAATACTTTAAAAACTATCAGATCCAGATCTGGATCTTCACCGAATGAATCAATTTGTCCTTGTCACACACCCAACCTGTCCACCAGGTTTCATCCGAATCCGTCCGCAACGTTTTGAGATATCCTATTCACTGACAGACAGACAGACAGGAGTGAAAACACAACCTCCAACCACATTTGGTAGCAGATGTAACTTGCTGGACAGGACTGACATGTTGGACTCAAGATGATTTGGGCAGGAATTTGTAATTTTTCAGGGTGTAATCATCATCATAAAGCACTATACTCTTCACGGTACATCGGTGCTGCTGAAGCAGTATCTTGGAAAGGCTTATGATGGGAGTTTTGCCATTGCCTTTCCAGCATTCAGTCAACGCAGGAATTTGGAATTTGTTCAAGTTGCCAATGATAACTCGCCTAATCTTAATGAAAGACAACTCAGTATATTTAACGTCCACCAACGACTCGTACTGGCAGACGTGTCATCCGGCTTAATAGCCTTCCAATGTACGATGAACATATTTGATGCATCGCCCTGCACGGAAACGCAAATCCAACAGTTCATAGTCGGGTCAGGCATCGAACCCAGACGAGAGATCTCAAAGGCAATTGTACACTACCTGTGCACCACCCGATCAATCTGAAGAACCAAGGGAAATATTCAAAATAAAAGTGATAACATGAGTTTAACTAGAAGGGCACTCGGTAGAACACATACTTTAACCTCCGCCATGCAATGAATGATCTAATAGAACATATTGGGACCAATATTATTTTTCATATATCATGCTATATTGATCGAATTTAGCTCTATCTCACATTAAAAATTATCTGATCCAGATCCGGATCCAGATATTCGCCAAAATCTAATCAGTTCGTCCTTGTCACACACACACACACAACCAGCCCACCAAATTTCATCCGAATCCGTCCACAACTTTTTGAGATCACACACAGACAAACAGGGGTGAAAAGATAACCTCCGTCCACCTTCGGTGGCAGAGGTAATAAAATAAAATAAATTGTGAATAAATAAATTTGGAGAATTGAAAATGTGAAATTGTACTCTTTGATATAAAATCTGCTCAGACGTTGCAGGAAGTAATCTTCTAAATTGTTTAAAACACATCAGACCTATGGAAGACAGTCAAAGTCTAGTGTGTCTTGCTTTGTCCCGATGTTTATAACCTTTAATCTGAACTTAAATGAACTTAACCCTCTCACAACATTCACTCAACGTCATTCACCTTTGATCATTCTGAGTTGTGTAATTTGAAGGAGTTGTGCCTTCATCTGAGAGGAAACCATGTGCAATCTGAATTCTAAAATGCGATACATTTAGTCATTAGACATTACGTCCTGCTCTTATTCTTCAGGTGCTGCATTGAACAAATTAGCTCGTTTCAGACGTTTACCCTTTGTGGGAACAAAAGAGCTATTTTGCTGCAATAAAGGGTGAACACCCAAAATGTCAGCTTCTCCCTGTTTCCCACAGCAAATCGCATATCGTGTACTTCGATCAAGGTTCTGTTGATTTCATCCAAGTTGTTATACATTTCCACCGATTCGGAACGACAGACACGAGCCTTCATGAGAGAGACCAGTTCTTCATTACCTACACCACCACGGGTGGAGAGACATTATGCTTTCACCCCTGTTTGTTTGTTTGTTTGTTTGTCTTTTTTTGAGCAGGGTATCTCAAAAAAGTTATGGACGGATTCAGCCGAAACTTGGTACAGGTTGGGGATGTGACAAGAACAAGCCGATTATATATGTTGGTTCAGGTCCGGATGCAGATCCTATCAGTGGGATACAAAACGTAAACTTGTCAGCCTGCAAGAGGTATGCGCTCCACGAGTGCCATTGTAGTTCCCATATAAAACTGAGTGCGGTAATGACAGCATATTTGTCTACAATTTAATGTGTTTGCTTTTTTTTTGCAGCATTTACTGAGTGCGGTAAACGATTTTGCTTTGTGAATCATTCTTGTTGGCCCTGCCAAAAATAGAGAGAGGAAAATAAAAAAAGATTCCTTTGAAATGTACTTGTTAAACTAAAATGGGATGATTTAGTAACAAATGAAGATATCAGAGAAAGACTTCAACAAATTTCAGCAACTGCAAGATATATGACTTTGGAGTGAAATGGCTTGGAAAATTTTTGAAGAGCTAGTAACACCAGGTCCCTCTGAGAGTGACATATGGTGTCAATACACGCTCCCGCCAAAAGGGCTTCGTCATTAAACCACTTGCACAATTGCACGTGTCCACACGAACCTTTGCGGAGGCAGGGGATAGGTTTGTTTGAGTACCCCCAAGCAGGTATGCAATTTTTGTAGGGGTCAGCCAAGCCGTTTTCAATTCTATAAGATTCAGACATACATACAGAGAATACCCAAATTTTAGTCTGGAAATACAAGTAATACAAGTGTACAAGTGGAAATACAAGAATAAGGAAATACAAGTGAAAATTACATGCCAAAGCAGGATGAACAGTCGAAAGCTAGTAGGTGGACCAAGTACCATTTGTAAATAAACAATGCAGAAGGATCCACTGAAAGCTGGAAGTACGATGCAAGAAACAAAACATCCAACCCAAGATAGGAGAGGGTAGAGAGCTATGGTGCAGGCTTATGCTGCAAGGCAGTGGGAACAAAGAATAAAGAATGAAGATAATTCATTTCCTTTGTGCAAAATGTGATGACAAAAGGTAAAGCGACACTTTCAAAGGGAATTCATTTATTCATGGGGGACCGGCTTCACACGGCAGGTTAAAGATGTGACATCATGAAATGTCATGAACAAAATCCCATTTCATAATTTAATGTTAAACAGATAATAATGCTCACATTTACAAACTATCTCTTATATATGCAAAGATGAAGAGTAATGTTATTTATGCAAAAAAGGAACAGTTTGTGTGTGGTAATATGTGCGGGTGCGTGTAATATATATATATATATATTTAATATAATATAATATATATATATATGTGTTATGGCTGTGGAAATTCGCAATACACCATAAAGGTTCCTTAGATTAGCTATGCCGTAAGTGAGTGTTCAGATAGGTCCCCACCGTTGTTTAAAGGGAATTTTTCGTGTCACCGGGCTGCGACTCTTTGAGATAGCCGTTTTTTATCTATCGTTTTTTTGAGCCACCATTGCAACAAACCTCCACGCAAACAACAACCGCCACCAACTACGCCACAACGCCCACCAGCTCACACCACCCCCACAACAATCACCACCATCTTCGCCACTACGCCCGCTTACGAACGCCATCCTCCGCGGACCACGGTAAGACGGTTTCCGCGTCGGAAACTGTCCGAGAAGGATTGGCAGAACAAAAGCTCTTGTGAAGCCTGTGGGGTTTTCCCGCCTGTTTTCCCCACGCTTGTGTAGGAAGGGGGCGGGCAGTCGCTCCCCATTGGTGGGACACGTGGTGTGAGGCTGTCGGAGTGAGGGCACGCCCCTTTTCGAGAAGCTTCTCGAAGGGAGGCGGAGCCGAAAACGGGTGGGCGAAGGCGGAGCCCCGCGCTATAAAGGGCGGACCGCACGCGAGCTCTCTCCTCTTCTTCTTGGTTCATGCTCGCCCCTGTCTCTCTCGGTGATTCACGTTGGGCCTCTCCTCTCTTTACGGTTCATGCGCTCTTCTTGGCTCGCGCTCCCCTCCTCCTCGCTCGTTCCCGCGCTCGTGGCCGGCGCGGCCTGGTGGTGGAGACGCGGACGGGAGGCGCCGCGTGCGGCCTGTGTGTGACCTGCGTGTCCGGACGAGGGGTCCGGAGAGGGTTCGCCGGCCGCGTGGGAGGTCGGAGCCGGGCGTGGCCCCGCTGACGGTCGTGGGAGGGGGACTGGACGGCCACGAAAGGGAGGTCCTTCTTTTCTTTTTACTTTTGCTTGCATGATGTGGCGCCGTCTGTAAGTAGAACCTGTTTAAGTGACTGTGTTGTACAGAATTCCCTGCTTTATTCGGGTATTGTTTTCTTGCTGTACATATTGCATGACTGCCTTACGTGTGTGTAAATTAAAAGTGCTGGTCGAACTGTTTCCCGTCGTTGCGTCCTTTCCTTTATTGAAAGTGCCACCTTACCTCGTGGATAATTAGTGAGGGGTTGAACAGCCGGGAAAAGTAATCTGACCGTCGAGGCGCGATAACACCGCTTGGTTATCCTGTAGTACGGAACGAACCGCTTAAGCGGTTCGTGTCCTAAGCCGATCTGCGGCGTGGTGCAACCCTGTAGGTTACCCGCGCGGGTATTTAGGTATATCGACATTCGGCGATTCACCCTATTTCGCGCGGTAGAATGTGGACTGGGTTGTGGTGAGGTTAAACCCCCCGTGACTGGCTCCTGCGGTAGTTCCAGGAGGGTCACGACTGAATTGTCCGACCGGTGGCGGACACGGTCACGATATGAGGTACGTGGCCGATCGCACGCCAGGCGGGCCAGAATTCGTAACATACATATATATATATTATATATATATATTTATATATATATATTAGTATACATATACCTGGTGTTGGCTTAATGGTAAGGTGGTGGGCTTGGGATCTGAGGGTCCTGAGTTCAAACCTGCTCAGCTGTTGAATTAATACAAGGTGGGTTAACTCGACCTGTCATTTTCCGAGGTTGGCAAAATGAGTGCCAGCATGCTGGTATTGGTGTCGGAGTGGCGACCCATCCACGATTGTGCCCAATAGCCAAGGAGACTGCTTAAGCAGCACCAACGCTTTGCACAGAGTATGGTCCCAATGGATGGATGGTATATATATATATATATATATATATATATTTATATTATATATATATTATAATATATTATACATACATACATACAAACACACATATATGTATATATATAATATATTTATATATAATATATATATATATTATATATACTTATACATACACACATAGATATATAAATGCAGTACATATATATTAAAAAACATATAATATAATATATATTATATATTATATATTATTATATATATATATATGATTGACCCCTCCCACATTATTCTAGCCCAAGTAGCTAGATAAAGCAACCCAAGAAGACTTACACAAGGTATGTGCTAATGCTGTTTCGGACCCTTCCCAACCCTCTGGGAAGGGTTCTAAACAGCGTTAGCACTTACCTTCTGTAAGTCTTCTTGGGTTGCTTTTTGCAGCTACTTGGCTGGAGGAGTGTGGAAGGATCAATCATTCATATAATCCTCACCCCTGGTGTAGTCGATTAGGTGAGAGCTGAATGGCTATTCCTCCATTCACAGGTGAGAGATGTGGGTGGTCTTTTCTTATATATATATATATAATATATATATATATATAATATCGGGTGTCCCAAAAAAATGTACAACTTTTAAAATGCTTCGTTTGATCCTAAAAAAGCAGTAATTTTGTCACTAATGCTTCATCTCTTGTTGCAGAGACCCTGAAGTTTATTTTGATACCAAGCAAGCGCCAGAAAAATGCCAAGACTGACCATACAACAACGGACGAAAACTGTTGAACTTTGGCACCAGACGAAAAGTGTCATACAGCTGCAACGTCTTTACTCGAGACATTTCGTATCAACTTGCGCCATGCACCAAACTTTCGGACAATAAAGTGCACCATCGCAAGTTTACCAATGTGGAACCATCTGTGACCTTCACAAGGCCACAGTGTCGAAGAGGACAGTCGTAGTGAAGAAAATGTGGGAATGGGAGAGCGGTCGTTCAGAGTCCAAAAAAATCGATTTGACGACTTTCTGCGAAGCAAACATTCATAAGAGCACCGTTCAGAGGATCCTTCGCCAAGACATTCATGCCTTCCATACAAAATTCAAACAGAAATGGGCTTACTGATCAACAGAAACGCAAACGACTAGACTTTGCAAATTGGTCTCAGGAAAAATTGGAGGAGATGCAGACTTCTCAAAAAACTTCACATGACGGACGAATGCCATGCTCACTTGTCCGGGAGGTAAAACAGCAAACTTTCGGTACTGGGAAGTGAAAATCCTGCGAATGCATCAACTGAACTGGTGCCTCGATCTGTTCTCAAAGTCACCATGTGGGTGGCGGTTGGTTGTATGGATAATTGGTCCATACTTATTTGAAGATGACCAGGGACGCACTTGCACGGTAAACCAGAGGAACTATCGCGAAATGATTCAGGAATTCTATCTGCCTGAGCTACGTACTCAGGTCCGTAGGAGAAACAACCTGATCCAGATGAGAACCCAGTGGTTCCAGCAGGATGGGGCACCCCCATACAGCCAGGGAACAAGCGTTTTCTCAACCAACATTTTGAGGGCGCTTTATCTCCCTCTACGAAGACGTGTGAGTGGCCACCGTATTCCCTGACCTTACTCCTCCAGACTTCTTATTGTGGGGGTATCTCAAGGACAGGATCTATGGAAAACCTCGGCCTCAGACTCTTGATCAGCTGAAGGAAAACATCACCGAGAAATCCAGAACATTCCTCAGGAAACGTTCCCAAAGTGATGGAGAACATGACAACGCGTTTGCAGGCAGTGATCGGAACATGGAGCCTACGTCGAACATGTGGTCTAAAAGAAAACGACGCTTCTATACCAAAATTTAAATTTTGGTGGAAATTTTGACATTGGTACAATAAACTTCAACCTTTCAGCTTTCTATCCAGCCATATATCTTTTTTTAAAATATATGTTATGACATCCTCTTTGCAGATGAAAAGTTGTTATTTTTTGGGACACCCTGTATATATATATATATATATATATATATATATATATAATATATATAATAATATATTTAATATATATAGATATATGTATTTTTTTTTTCTTAAGAAAAAGGCGCTTCTAACCATAAGTTAAAAACTAGATCGACTCGACTCTGCTAACTTGAGCAAAAATGCGAGAGCAGACCCAGTCTCAGGTAACGTTTCACCGGCTTTCTATTTCACACAATAGAAAGAATAGTCTATAGTGCCTGATGAAGCCAGCTGCAAAGCCGGTGAAACGTTCCTGACACCAAGTCTGCTCTCGCTTTTTTGCTCAAATTAGCGGAGTCTATCTAGTTTTTTTTCTTTTGGTTGATGCGCCTTCTTCTTCTTTAAAATGTGTTTTCCCAACCGCCCAATCTAAACATATCAGTATATACTATAATACTATACTATATCATATTATTACATATATACAATGTATACACATATATATATACACATGTATCACTAATACAATATACATATTATACATTATATTACACATATACATATACTATTATACATATACATGTATACACAGATACACATATACATATAAATATATACATATATACACATGTATACATGTCACATAATAATATATATATACATTATATATCTAGCATGTATACCACATTGATAGCATAAATACCTTATTTCTTTACTCATGTGTATTTAGATTAGAAAACTATTACCATCCTGGCACTCCGAATGGGAACCACTGATGAGCGTGGCGAAAAAATGCATGGGTGAATCTAGATATGTCTGTGGGAGGTCGCGAAGTTATGAGGGAGGGAAAGATGATAGAGGAAAGAGCGGAGGAGGTGACGACATATAGGAGGTTATGGGGCTGAGAAGTTAGACGCGACGGGCAGAGTAATGACGAGGCGGTAGGGAGGGTCATTGAGTGAGGTCTATGGTTGGGGGCATGGTGGTGGGAGGGAGCTCAGCATGAGAGGTGTGGAGGTCGACATAAGGTGAGGCACCAGCCATTTGGTTGGAGCAGAATTTTTTCAAAACTCTACGAAATATCTATTTTCTTTAATATACTGTTCTCATCCTAAAAAAATCCGATATTCTGAAATCACAGTGGTCTACCAGATTTGTAAAATATAACAGGAAGATGGAAACAAAAACTTAATATTGTGCTGGATAATCCTATTCTTTTTTATACTTTTGCTATCATCTCTTTCATAGTAAGATTGGATTGTTTATATGGTAATTATCAAAACATATATAACTATATTAATTTTGACATTTTCGGGCCGATATATCATATATAATACTATTATATGATATAATATATATATAACCTGCTTAGAAGATCATGAGATGTTGTAGATTAGTAGGAAGTCCATTGTATATGAAAATAGCTAGAAATCTCGACTTATATATAAGTAGGAAAAATCGTTTAAATGTCTGGAACCTTAAATGTACATCATCCGTAAGTAGTATGTGTGCTGCCAACACAGAGACCACAACACCTCCCCTAACATGGTTTTGTCGCTAGACCAAGTACCTTGTCTCAGAGGATTCCTTAACTCAAATTTAAACTAAGTCAGGTATTTTTAAGGTAAAAGATGATCATACGATGGCTCCTTTTATCCCACGGTAGGTCTTCATGACAAATAAATCATTTATGAAACCAATTGAGCTTTTTGAGAAGGGAAGTGATACGTCAATACCAGACACTTCTTGATGCGCCTCGACTATTTATTAAAATTGAGACGGAGTCCGATAGGAGCGCTGACGAAGAGTTGTCGGCCCGTACTGCATTCCCGAGAAAAGCAGGGTGGGTCTGGAACCGCGGCTGAAGTGCAGTGGAGCCACCGGGAAGAGCAACAAAAATTAACTGGCACCGCAAGGACGGTCCGGAGACAAACTTCCGTCAGGACATAAACACCACCCAGACACTTCCGGAGACAACTTCCGTCAGGACCAAAACACCACCCAGACACTTCCGGAGATTAACTCCCGTCCAGACAAAACACCCACCGACACACAAACTCCTGTTCTTTCTTTTTTTTTTTTTTTTTCATTTTTCGGTTTCTTTCCCCTTTTTTTTTTTCTTTTTTTCCCTTTCTTTTTTTTTCTTCCTTTCTTTTTTTCCTCATATCCCCAGTCCTTCTTTTTTTTCTTTCTCCTTTCCTTCTTTTTCCTTTTTGTTTTTTTTCTTTCCTTCTTTTTTTCTTTTTGGTGCTGTCTTTCCCTTCCCCTCTCCTTTTTTTTTCTTTTTCCTCTTTCTCCTTTTCTTCTCTTTTCTTTCCTTTCTTTATCTTCCTTCCCTTTCCCCTCTTCCACATAAACAACACCCGGATACATTCGGAGACAAATACCACCCGGACATAATACCGCCCGGATGTGTCCAGAGCCAAGCTGACCGGAGGCAAAAAACGTGAGGACGCGTCCGGAGACAAGCACCCATCAGGACATAAACACCACCTGGACAAATCCAGAGACAAACTCCCATCCAGACATAAACACCGCCTAGACACGTTCGGAGACAAACACCTCCCAGACACGTCCGGAGCCAAGCTGTGTGGAGACAAATGCCACTCGGATACGTCTGGAGACAAACTCCTTTCGGGAAATAAACTGTCCAGATACAAAATCCCATTCGGACATAAACACCGCCCAGACACGTCTGGAGACAAACTCCCATCCGGACACATCTGGAGACAAACTCCCATCCGGACACGTCTGGAGACAAACCCTGCCTGGACATAACCACCGTCCAGACACATGTGGAGAAAACCACCGTCCAGACATAATGACTGTCCGGATACGTGCGGAGAGACGGAGAGACGGAGAGAGAGTCCGTCCCTTGGATCAACGTTAAACTTGGCGTCCTGTCTCCTGGCATTAGTTGGTGAATATTAAAGATCCCACGGTGACCTTCGCGAAGAGTAGGCGAGCTATTGCTGGCACCCTGAAACAAATTCCAAATTCATGGTGGATTAAAATTTGTTTGCACTTTGCTGCAGTCAATATTCCATCAATTTTACAGCAATTTCCCAACAGCACTTGAGGATATGCAATCCCAAACTTGGATTTAACTTCCTCCACCCTTAATAATTATTGGCTTCAAGCAAGGTTTCAATTTTCCATCATCTCACATACCATCTTTGATTAGATCCAACTAACTGAAACTTTCACTAGTCTGTCCAAAGCACATTTGACCATTGTTCCATCGTCCAATTTCTGTGTTTTGTAATATTTTATCCTTTTCGTCTTGTTCTCCTTTCTTAACAAGGATATTCTTTCAACAACGCATCCTTTAAGTCCTGATATATACAGTATAAAAAAATGACCTTCATACTGTTTATGGATGGACGACACCTGAGCCTTCTGCCAGTTCTGTTGTCAATTCAACACTTGTCTTTCTTCTTTCTATTACTTTATGATATTATCTCCAAGTATTGCTCATCCTTGTTAGCTTTTTTAATCTTCCAATCCAGAATTTGTCAAATACAGATGATTTCTCTCTGTACTTATTGATTGAGGTTTGGATACCCCCACCTTGAAAATCGAGTGATTCAGATGCGAGCTATTTCACTCAGTGTTTTGTCTTCTTCATGTTGAGCCACGATTCTATGGTGATCTTCTCCTGAAACTTCAGCCATTTTGTTTTAAAGTAACAATTAATTATGATATATCTACAGTATATTCTACATTCCTAAAAGAGGGCTTATAGATTTATGGATGTGCAGAGAGGAACGACTGATATAAATGATGAGGAACACCTTGACAACGAGTCATCAATGAGATTTGATTGGTAAACGTGAAAGATTAGCTCCTCAATACTTCATATTAGCTGCTCATGTTTAGAGGCTCCTCACATGATGTGAAATGGGTACGTGCCTTTGTTTATCCGTAGGTCAAACTTGACCGGCACACTAAATGGTTTTTATTGCCCAAATCAATTTTGCTATTTACATTGCCTGAGACTTGTTCGGTATGACAGCAGGAACCCTTTAGAAATACCGCGTGACGGACAAGGAAGGAACACACAAAATTATATATCGTAATACTTCTCTAAGCAATATAAAAATATATATTAGTACACGCAAAGAGCACAAAAACAACAACTGCAGCCATGATGACAGCAGCAACAACAACCAAGTGTTATAAAAGATGCATTCTTTTTGTGTGTTTCACTTCATTTTACATCCTCATTGAGATTCACAGATAGATACACAACATGTTTGTGAAGTGCAACATGCTGTCCTTTGATTAAACCCATCAGGGAAACAATGTGTCGGCACACAGCTAGTTATTATAAATCATACAACATTCCAGTACACACTCTCCATTCATTTGTGAGCGTGGACTTTACAACCAATGCTAATCTGGAGCCTTATGCGGTTCGGGTGTGCTCAAACGGTGTTGTAAAAGAGCTGTGACCCAATTGAGTAAGCAGGTGAGAGAAGTCCCCCTATTCACAGCATGACAGAGCACTACCACAACAGTAAATCAACCCCACAGAGTTTTGATGAGAACCCAGTGTGTTTACAAGGATACATTGTTGATTGCTATTGGTTGGGACTTCCTTTGCACATCACCAGCACCCTCTCGATCTCTGGCACGTTCCAAATTGACATCCCATGAACCCAGCTGGCTACAGGATATCTGTAACCATCCAGGCTCTGATAAGCTTCAATAACCTCCTTTGTAAGCATGGTTTTAACTTAACGGTTAAGGTGGCAAGCTTAAGGTCTTAGGGTCTTGAGTTTGAGCCCTTGTGATGGTGTTAAATAAAACAAGGTGGGTTGACTCAGCCTGTTATCATTCCGAGGTCGGCAAAATGAGTACCAGCTTATGAGAAACAGGTGGCACTGCATCAGTGGCACAGCCACGTTCAAAGCAATGATGCGACCAACAGCCAGAGGCTGCAGACGAAATAATAATCATAATAAATCTCCTTTGTGTCGTAGGAGGAAGGGTTTACTACACAATTGTATATATTGGCGTACTGTAGGTCAGGCAAGGATACATTTTTGATTGATATTGGTCTTGACCCAACTACCACCTGTCAGAATGACTGCAACTGCCCCTCATTATAGCATGCTTCTCCGTTGGTGGGCAGTAAATTTCCAGGCAAGCAGTCGGGATCTGTGACCTCAGCGACTTCTAGTTTCTGGATACACGGGTGTCTGCTCTACTTATCTAAAGGAGTGCTCTGCTTATGCGGGTGCCTGCTCTGCTTATTGTGTTCTATAGTGCTCAACATCAGTTAAGTTGAAGCCACTTCCAGATGCAGATATTTCTCCAGACATTTGAGTGATGCCGATCCAGGTCTGAGTTGTTTACAATTTGGATGACCTACAAAATGGTTGACCAATAAGTGGTGGGGGTAATGCCACCAACCTATGTCAGTGAAAAACTTCTTGAGTTTACTGTGAATTGTTATGATCACAAGTATTTCCAAGATTCTGATCAATGTGAATTATGATTTCTCGATAAAAAGCTTGGTTTATTCTTGCCCAAACTAAGCTGTGGTAATAACAATCAACAGAGTTATATTAATAGAAAACTCAACTCCTGAATGTGTCCAAGATTTTCGCATAGCAGGATGTGTGTTGTTTTTTTTGTTGTTGTGTTTTTTAAAGGTACTTCTGGATTAAGCTGCACTATTGCAAACAAACAATATCAGCTGGTACACTGCAGTGCACTGGTCAACCAGCCAACTTTCTATCTTTAAAATGAATGCAATGCCAGCCCATCACTTGGGAATCATCCATAGGTATGTTTTTGACTCACTGGCCTTCATTATCATGGAGTGGATCACCCTCAAGAGTTCAGTTGGCAAGCTGAAACGGTACTGTTCGACTATTATGCCATACGGTACATCTTGCCAGCTCAACTCTTGAGGGTAATCCACTCCATGCTGATGAAGGCCAGTGAGCCAGTAAAAAGTCCATGGAATCAATATTCTATTCTCAAAGGTTGGGCTGGCAAAAACGTTGGCTGACTGATACTGTGGGTAGCAGTGTTGCAGGTAACATTGCTTGTTTGCAGTGGGCGGTTCTGTGCATTTCACAGACTGCAACTAAAAAGACAGAAGTAGCTACTTTAACTGTAATATCTTGTTTCTTGGGTGAAAAAACCCTCGTAAACTGCACAATGACTGCCTAAATATGGTGGATGTGTGGCAGACACCCTCGATTTGTCAGAACCCTTGCAGCTAATGCTGTAGCACAAGGCTTCATGGTCACCATTACAGTGAAGAGGTAGTATTTGGCATATGCTGTATATGCATAGTCAAACATATTCTTGCACAGTGCACACACTATATTATGGCCAGTGATGAGATGTGCTATACTCTTTCCAGAGCGCTGGTGCTGCTGAAGCAGTTTCTTCTCATGGGTGATGGTGGTTGGTTTGCCATTGCCTTCCCAGTGGTCAATCAGGGCAGGAATTGAGATGTTAGCCAAAGTGCTGGCAATATCTCAGCTACTTCTCAAGAAGGATGTGGGATCTTTAATGTCCATCAAAAACCATTACTGGCAAACAGGTCCACTGGCTTAATGTCCATCCAATGGACGGTGTACACATCGATGATTTGCCCGAGATGGAAAACACCATTCTGACAGGTGGCCGTTGGGTCAACATTCAAACCCAAGCCAGACAACTCAAAGTTAAGTGTGCATTCCTCCGAGCTATCCTACTAGGCCTTAAAATGCAGGGTATTAACAAAAGAAAATGATCTTTGATTGGGTTAAATTCTCACAACACATGCCTCCTGCAATTCGCCAAGGTATACTTGTGACCAAAGGTTTTAATCGTGGACAAAAAGATGTCCGAGGTGTTCGGATTCTGCGTCTATTCTATATGAAACCACAAGGGAAAACCTCCAAAACCTCGACCCGGAAACCCCGTTAAACCAAAGCTAAAGTGTATTCACATATTACAAAACCAAAGGCAATATGATGCCGCTCCACTTTCCCAATACTTTTGGCTGTTTACCTGAAATCTGTTATTGTTGTTGTCATGATGCTGAATATGACAATCAATGTTTATAATTAATGTTAATGTGCATTAAGGAGAAGGTTCTTAACATTTAACAGTGTTTGATTAATTTTTAACCATGTTTTGAATCAATGTGGTACAGAATATTTAATACAATGTTCAGACATAAGAAAAAATAAAGAGCAAGAAATAAATCAATAGTTCTACACACACCATTGTTTTTTTTTTATATAAACACTGTGTAAGACAAACATAAAGGGCCTAATTTATGAAAGGTTCTTCGTGAGCGTCTTGCTAACACTCAGCTAACCCATAAATGGTGACAAAAACATTGTTGTACGCACACAGCTAATCACTCGTCTAGATATCAATTGACAAAGGGAGATAAACAGCCGTTTAGTTGTGCACACCTAATTTATGATCCAATGCCTTTTAAAGAGGTTACCTGACCAATTCACCGCAATGACTCTGCATTGGCCTCACGTATGTCAATTTTTAGTTTGTGTGCTCCACCAACGGCAAAATGTCGGGAAAGAAAAGAGGGGACAATTTTTCATTTGAGCAATGAATGGGTTTAATCGAGTAATCAAGGTTCACCAAGGAACAATCCAACGCAGGAGAAGTGATACGGGCGCAAGTAAGAAAAATAGTTCCGCAAAGCGGGCGTAACCCCTCAGCCCATGCATTGTAAAAGGAAGCAGTGATATCACGATGATCAGTCAGTTAGAGCACGTTGGACGTCATATCGAAATCAATCAGACTTCAAGATGGCTACCGTGGCGGCTAGTGAAAATCGCAGCGTGCCCATTTTCGAAAGGAACCTTCCTCTACTGAACTCCAACACACCCTGCAAAAATGGATTTAATCGGACAAGGCGTTCTCCTCGAAATTGACGAAAACCAATTTCAAGACGACTGCCGTGGCGGCCACACTGAAAATCGCAGCGCGCCCATTTTCGAAAGGAACCTTCCTCTATCAACCCACACACCCTGCAAAAATGGATTTAATCGGACAAGGCGTTCTCCTCGAAATCGACGAACCAATTTCAAGATGGCTGCCATGGAGGCCACATTGAAAATCGCAGCACGCCCATTTTCGAAAGGAACCTTCCTCTACTCAACCCCAACACACCCTGCAAAAATGGATTTAATCGGACAAGGCGTTCTCCTCAAAATTGACGGAAACCAATTTCAAGATGGCTGCCATGGAGGCCACATTGAAATCGCAGCGCGCCCAATTTCGAAAGGAACCTTCCCTACTCAACCCCAACATACCTGCAAAAATGGATTTAATTGGACAAGGCGTTCTCGAAATTGACTGAAACCAAAAGTTGACAGACGGACGGACGGACAACGCCTATGACGACAATACCCCTTAGCCAATTCGGGCTGAGGGGTAAAAAGCAGTTCGCATGGGAAGATACTGTATTTCAAAAAGGATGGCGGCCCATTTCCCAGAGTGCCCAAAATCCTCTACCAGGGACCTCCGAGAACTCTGGAGGAGAATGAAGAAGAAGGCACAGGCACTTGCAGCGCCGCTGACAATTATTGGAGGTGATTCAGCGCATTGCTCCACCTCGTAGGTTGATCCAGGTCATCCTGCATTATTCCTTCGAGAGTCTGTAACTGTGATGATGGATTTAAACCATTTCGACCCATTTCGATATTTTCACACCTTTCGACCTTTACAACTTTTCAGACCTTTGACCTTTACACCGACACCATTCAGACCTTTCATTTGCAATCAATGACCTTACATTTAGTGCATCATTCCATTTATTTTCCACACAAAACAAGTCTTGGCAAGGGTCTGCAATATCTGATTGCTCTTTCCAGTTCGGTAATTGCTTTTACTTGCATTGTTCAGCATTTAACATTGAAATGGCAATGAATGTTCATCAACTGTGCCGCATTCACTAATGCAGGTGTTATCTGGCTGTGGACAGAACACGAAGGACAAGAGTCACCTTCTCTCTCTCTCTCTCTCTCTCTCTCTCTCTCTCTCTCTCTCTCTCTCTCTCTCTCTCTCTCTCTCTCTCTCTCTCTCTCCCAGTACGAGAACACACTTGGACACCAGAATACACATTCCAGTACCAGTGCACTATCCCATATCTGATACCCATATTTGAAGATCTCACAACAAGCCGAGCCACATGACCTCAAACTGCAATTGGTTGGTCAGATCCATCATGTCAGTCATCATATTTGATCAAACCTTTTTTTGGTTTTGTTTTTTTTTTTATACCTTGTCGAGGCTCGTATGAGAGCTAACGGACAACGCACATCAAGGGGGCAGGGGAGGGGGGGCATGAGACAAGATGGGCGGAGTGGGAAGGACAAAACAGTGAGGAAACATGTTTTACTCAAAAGAAATAAAGCGATTCATAAAGTTTTTCCTTTTCATGTGTTTAACACATTGACTCTTGTCCTTCGTGTTCTGTCCACAGCCAGATACACCTGCATTAGTGAATGCGGCACAGTTGATGAACATTCATTGCCATTTCAATGTTAAATGCTGAACAATGCAAGTAAAAGCAATTACCGAACTGGAAAGAGCAATCAGATATTGCAGACCCTTGCCAAGACTTGTTTTGTGTGGAAAATAAATGGAATGATGCACTAAATGTAAGGTCATTGATTGCAAATGAAAGGTCTGAATGGTCTCGGTGTAAAGGTCAAAGGTCTGAAAAGTTGTAAAGTCGAAAGGTGTGAAAATATCGAAATGGGCGAAATGGTTTAAATCCATCATCACAGTTACAGACTCTCGAAGGAATAATGCAGGATGACCTGGATCAACCTACGAGGTGGAGCAATGCGCTGAATCACCTCCAATAATTGTCAGCGGCGCTGCAAGTGCCTGTGCCTTCTTCTTCATCTTCATCTCCTCCAGAGTTCTCGGAGGTCCCTGGTAGAGGATTTTGGGCACTCTGGGAAATGGGCCGCCATCCTTTTGAAATACAGTATCTTCCCATGCGAACTGCTTTTTACCCCTCAGCCCGAATTGGCTAAGGGGTATTGTCGTCATAGGCGTTGTCCGGCGTCCGTCCGTCTGTCAACTTTTGGTTTCAGTCAATTTTGAGAACGCCTTGTCCGATTAAATCCATTTTTGCAGGGTATTGGGGTTGAGTAGAGGAAGGTTCCTTTCGAAATTGGGCGCGCTGCGATTTTCAATGTGGCCTCCATGGCAGCCATCTTGAAATTGGTTTCTGTCGATTTGAGGAGAACGCCTTGTCCGATTAAATCCATTTTGCAGGGTGTTTTGGGGTTGAGTAGAGGAAGGTTCCTTTCGAAAATGGGCGCGCTGCGATTTTCAATGTGGCCTCCATGGCAGCCATCTTGAAATTGGTTTTCGTCAATTTCGAGGAGAACGCCTTGTCCGATTAAATCCATTTTTGCAGGTGTGTTGGAGTTGAGTAGAGGAAGGTTCCTTTCGAAAATGGGCACGCTGCGATTTTCACTAGCGCCACGGTAGCCATCTTGAAGTCTGATTGATTTTCGATATGACGTCCAACGTGCTCTAACTGACTGCATCATCGTGATATCACTGCTTCCTTTACAATGCATGGGCTGAGGGGTTACGCCCGCTTTGCGGAACTATTTTTCTTACTTGCGCCCGTATCACTTCTCCTGCGTTGGATTGTTCCTTGGTGAACCTTGATTACTCGATTAAACCCATTCATTGCTCAAATGAAAAATTGTCCCCTCTTTTCTTTCCCGACATTTTGCCGTTGTTGGAGCACACAAACTAAAAATTGACATACGTGAGCCAATGCAGAGTCATTAGGTGAATTGGTCAGGTAACCTCTTTAAAAGGCATTGGATCATAAATTAGGTGTGCACAACTAAAAGGCTGTTTATCTCCCTTTGTCAATTGATATCTAGACGAGTGATTAGCTGTGTGCGTACAACAATGTTTTTGTCACCATTTATGGGTTAGCCGAGTGTTAGCAAGACGCTCACGAAGAACCTTTCATAAATTAGGCCCTTTATTTTTCTTACACAGTGTTTATTATAAAAAAAAATGGTGTGTAGAACTATTGATTTATTTCTTGCTCTTTATTTTTTTTTATGTCTGAACATTGTATTAAATATTCTGTCAAGCTGTACCACATTGATTCAAAACATGGTTAAAAATTAATCAAACACTGTTAAATGTTAAGAACCTTCTCCTTAATGCACATTAACATTAATTATAAACATTGATTGTCATATTCAGCATCATGACAACAACAATAACAGATTTCAGGTAAACAGCCAAAAGTATTGGGAAAGTGGAGCGGCATCATATTGCCTTTGGTTTTGTAATATGTGAATACACTTTAGCTTTTGGTTTAACGGGGTTTCCGGGTCGGGGTTTTGGAGGTTTTCCCTTGTGGTTTCATATAGAATAGACGGAGAATCCGAACACCTCGGACATCTTTTTTTCCACGATTAAAACCTTTGGTCACAAGTATACCTTGGCGAATTGCAGGAGGCATGTGTTGTGAGAATTTAACCCAATCAAAGATCATTTTCTTTTGTTAATACCCTGCATTTTAAGGCCTAGTAGGATAGCTCGGAGGAATTCACACTTAACTTTGAGTTGTCTGGCTTGGTTTGAATGTTGACCCAACGGCCACCTGTCAGAATGGTGTTTTCCATCTCGGGCAAATCATCGATGTGTACACCGTCCATTGGATGGACATTAAGCCAGTGGACCTGTTTGCCAGTAATGGTTTTGATGGACATTAAAGATCCCACATCCTTCTTGAGAAGTAGCTGAGATATTGCCAGCACTTTGGCTAACATCTCAATTCCTGCCCTGATTGACCACTGGGAAGCAATGGCAAACCAACCACCATCACCCATGAAGAAAACTGCTTCAGCAGCACCAGCGCTCTGGAAAGAGTATAGCACATCTCATCACTGGCCATAATATAGTGTGTGCACTGTGCAAGAATATGTTTGACTATGCATATACAGCATATGCCAAATACTACCTCTTCACTGTAATGGTGACCATGAAGCCTTGTGCTACAGCATTAGCTGCAAGGGTTCTGACAAATCGAGGGTGTCTGCCACACATCCACCATATTTAGGCAGTCATTGTCAGTTTACGAGGGTTTTTTCACCCAAGAAACAAGATATTACAGTTAAAGTAGCTACTTCTGTCTTTTTAGTTGCAGTCTGTGAAATGCACAGAACCGCCCACTGCAAACAAGCAATGTTACCTGCAACACTGCTACCCACAGTATCAGTCAGCCAACGTTTTTGCCAGCCCAACCTTTGAGAATAGAATATTGATTCCATGGACTTTTTACTGGCTCACGGCCTTCATCAGCATGGAGTGGATTACCCTCAAGAGTTGAGCTGGCAAGATGTACCGTATGGCATAATAGTCGAACAGTACCTTTCAGCTTGCCAACTGAACTCTTGAGGGTGATCCACTCCATGATAATGAAGGCCAGTGAGTCAAAAACATACCTATGGATGATTCCCAAGTGATGGGCTGGCATTGCATTCATTTTAAAGATAGAAAGTTGGCTGGTTGACCAGTGCACTGCAGTGTACCAGCTGATATTGTTTGTTTGCAATAGTGCAGCTTAATCCAGAAGTACCTTTAAAAAACACAACAACAAAAAAAAACAACAACTCCTGCTATGCGAAAATCTTGGACACATTCAGGAGTTGAGTTTTCTATTAATATAACTCTGTTGATTGTTATTACCACAGCTTAGTTTTGGCAAGAATAAACCAAGTTTATCGAGAAATCATAATTCACATTGATCAGAATCTTGGAAATACTTGTGATCATAACAATTCACAGTAAACTCAAGAAGTTTTTCACTGACATAGGTTTGGGGCATTACCCCCACCACTTATTGGTCAACCATTTTGTAGGTCATCCAAATTGTAAACAACTCAGACCTGGATCGGCATCACTCAAATGTCTGGAGAATATCTGCATCTGGAAGTGGCTTCAACTTAACTGATGTTGAGCACTATAGAACACAATAAGCAGAGCAGGCACCCGCATAAGCAGAGCACTCCTTTAGATAAGTAGAGCAGACACCCGTGTATCCAGAAACTAGAAGTCGCTGAGGTCACAGATCCCGACTGCTTGCCTGGGAATTTACTGCCCACCAACGGAGAAGCATGCTATAATGAGGGCAGTTGCAGTCATTCTGACAGGTGGTAGTTGGGTCAGACCAATATCAATCAAAAATGTATCCTTGCCTGACCTACAGTACGCCAATATATACAATTGTGTAGTAAACCCTTCCTCCTACGACACAAAGGAGATTTATTATGATTATTATTTCGTGCTGCAGCCTCTGGCTGTTGGTCGCATCATTGCTTTGAACGTGGCTGTGCCACTGATGCAGTGCCACCTGTTTCTCATAAGCTGGTACTCATTTTGCCGACCTCGGAATGATAACAGGCTGAGTCAACCCACCTTGTTTTATTTAACACCATGACAAGGGCTCAAACTCAAGACCCTAAGACCTTAAGCTTGCCACCTTAACCGTTAAGTTAAAACCATGCTTACAAAGGAGGTTATTGAAGCTTATCGAGCCTGGATGGTTACAGATATCCTGTAGCCAGCTGGGTTCATGGGATGTCATTTGGAACGTGCCAGAGATCGAGAGGGTGCTGGTGATGTGCAAAGGAAGTCCAACCAATAGCAATCAACAATGTATCCTTGTAAACACACTGGGTTTCATCAAAACTCTGTGGGGTTGATTTACTGTTGTGGTAGTGCTCTGTCATGCTGTGAATAGGGGGACTTCTCTCACCTGCTTACTCAATTGGGTCACAGCTCTTTTACAACACCGTTTGAGCACACCCGAACCGCATAAGGCTCCTTAAGTTTAGAAGGTTGTAAAGTCTACGCTCACAAATGAATGGAGAGTGTGTACTGGAATGTTGTATGATTTTATAAACTAGCTGTGTGCCGACACATTGTTCCCTGATGGGTTTAATCAAAGGACAGCATGTTGCACTTCACAAACATGTTGTGTATCTATCTGTGAATCTCAATGAGGATGTAAAATGAAGTGAAACACACAAAATAATGCATCTTTTATAACACTTAGTTGTTTGCTGCTGCTGTTATCATGGCTGCAGTTGTTGTTTTTGTGCTCTTTGCGTGTACTAATATATATTTTTATATTGCTTAGAGAAGTATTACGATATATAATTTTGTGTGGTTCCTTCCTTGTCCGTCACGCGGTATTTCTAAAGGGTTCCTGCTGTCATACTAACAAGTCTCAGGCAATGTAAATAGCAAAATTGATTTGGCAATAAAAACCATTGAGTGTGCCGGTCAAGTTTGACCTACAGATGACGGATAACAAAGGCACGTACCATTTCACATCATGTGAGGAGCCTCTAACATGAGCAGCTAATATGAAGTATTGAGGAGCTAATCTTTCACGTTTACCAATCAAATCTCATTGATGACTCGTTGTCAAGGTGTTCCTCATCATTTATATCAGTCGTTCCTCTCTGCACACCATAAATCTATAAGCCCTCTTTTAGGAATGTAGAATATACTGTAGATATATCATAATTAATATCTCTCTCTT
>CM068961.1:69761412-69796309 GCA_035128595.1 Eptatretus atami
AGAGAGAGAGAGAGAGAGAGAGAGAGCGCGTGTGTGTTCGGCTGTTTTCATTGGTCAGGATGTGTGTTATTGTGTTGAGCTATGTGTGCTGGGATTATGTACTGGTTCTGGGCTGTGTATAAACATCAGTATGTGACTCTCCTGCCACTTCCAATGCTCCATGTGGCCTCCCATTCTCTTGGTTCCATACTCTACCAATCCAATAAAAGCTTCTCCCCTTCCTCCTATTTTCCAAAAATAAACAAATGAAAAGAGAAGCAAGCTGTGGGCTTGTCTCCTCCTCAGTAGATCAATAAGTTTTTAAACATGTTTTAAATTAAGATTTAAACTGGATTAAGTTTAGATATGAGGGACAGATATGTGCTGGGTTCCGCATGAGCATGATCTCGTGCCAGGGTGGAGGTGCAGCACAGGCTGAAAATGGTGAATCGTTTCAACTTTCCCATCACGGACAGGTCAGTGGTCTCTCTGTCTTCTTCCACCTCCTTTCTGGTCTTGCACCCTACGCCCCTTCCATTCTCTACCACATTCGACCTCACCCCTCCCCAGGTTTCTACAGAGCGCCCATGGTCCACCAGCAATCCCATTCTGGTTAAACTCCCAAAATCCAGAAACACTATTCACCTCCAATCCATTCCTTCGTCCTGTTTTTTTCCTGCCTGTAGAACCAACTTTCACATTCTCTTCAATCTCATTCTTCCCTCCAGGGGTTCAACACAGCTGTTTTCTACCCCCATTAAACCTCCTCAAGCCCACCTCTTTCTGAGTTTTCCCTTCTACTTATGTGATTACGAGTTTGCAGCTGTATCCACCTTGTTCACCTCATGTGTCCTCTCCTCGCCCTCATTCTTCCACACAACCTTTATTTCTCAAGGTCTCCCTCTACTTTGTCCTTCAACTCTGCTGTTGGTGTGTCCGACACCCCTCCTCCTCCCCCGCCCTCCAATTTTTACTGTTATATTCGTTATGTTCCAACTCCTCCACAAGCTTCGACACTGTATGCAAAAAACAAAGTCCTTGAAGAAATGGTTTTCCTTGAAGAAATGCATTCCTGGCAATAACCTGAAAAAAAAACTTGATGTTTAAATGTTATTGGCCCTTGCTTTTGTGATTTGTGCCTGGTTCATTCATTGTCATAAATGTCATGTGAACTAACACTGGAAGAGTAATTTCATGTTATTGAATTTGCAATCGAATGTGAAAGCCAACCTTTTATTCATTCTGTTGAATTCCAAGGATACCTCCCGTTTGATGTGCTCTTTGTTCTTTTGAGGCTCATTTGTATGGTTTATTTCATGACAGTGCAGTATCACTCGATTAAAGTCCTATCGGCTAAACACACGATCAGACAAATGTTTCCGTTGTTCAAATGGTAAAATCACATGAATATCTGAACCCATTAGAAGCACTTATGGATTAACAATTTGCCAAAATGATTCAATTAAAAAATATTTAGGTTGAAGGTATAGCACTACATTTCATGGAGCCCCACGGAATTAAAATTCAAGTTTTACCTTAAAATTCCTTCACTTTATAAGAAAAAAATTGGACCACTGGACCAGTAGCTTATCTGGGTCCTGGCCTCATGCTGTAACCAAATTTGATAGCATTATGACTGGTGGGTCTGGAGAAGAAGATTTTTGAAGGAATTTATGCGATTTTTCCCAAACATTTACAAAGTCCGCTATATTGACACACTTCCAGTCAAGTGATCGGCATGATCTCCCCAATTTAACATCACGACCCTTTCTTAATGTTGAAACCCAAATTTTGTAGCATTCTGACTGGTAGATCTGGAGAAGAAGATTTTTAAAGGAATTAATGGGATTTTTCCAAAAGTTGACTCAGTCAGCAATTTTGACACACTTTCAGTCATGTGATCAGCACGACTTCGGCAATTTAACATCACTACCCTGGCCTAATGTTGTATCCCAAATTTGGTGGCATTCTCACTGGTGGATCAGGAGAAGAAGATTTTGGAAAGAATTTGCGTGACTGCCATTTTGACACACTTCCGGTCACATAATCAGCATGGCATCCACAATTTAACATTAGGACCCTGTCCTGATGTTGTAACCCAAATTTGGAAGCATTCTGACTGGTGGATCAGGAGAAGAAGATTTTGGAATGAATTTGCGGGACCGCCATTAAGACATTTCCGGTCATGTTATCGGCATAGCCTCCACAAATTAATATCAGGATCCTGTCCTAATGTTGTGACTCAAATTGGTGGCATTCTGAAATGTGTATGGTCTGGAGAAGAAGATTTTGGAAAGAATTTGCGTGACTGCATTTTGACACACTTCCGGTCACATAATCAGCATGGCATCCACAATTTAACATTAGGACCCTGTCCTGATGTTGTAACCCAAATTTGGAAGCATTCTGACTGGTGGATCAGGAGAAGAAGATTTTGGAATGAATTGCGGGACCGCCATTAAGACATTTCCGGTCATGTTATCGGCATAGCCTCCACAAATTAATATCAGGATCCTGTCCTAATGTTGGAATCCAAATGTGGTAGCATTCTGACTGGTAGGTCTGGAGAAGAACATTTTTGAAGGAATTTACACAGTTGTCCCCAAAATTGAATAAGTCAGCCATTTTGACAAATTTCCGGTCACGTGATCGGCAGACTTCGGAGGATTAACATCCCTATTCTGGCCTAATGTTGTGACTCAAATTTGGTGGCATTCTGAAATGTGTATGGGTCTGGAGAAGAAAATTTTGGAAAGAATTTGCGTGACTGCCATTTTGACACACTTCCGGTCACATAATCAGCATGGCATCCACAATTTAACATTAGGACCCTGTCCTGATGTTGTAACCCAAATTTGGAAGCATTCTGGCTGGTGGATCAGGAGAAGAAGATTTTGGAATGAATTTGCGGGACCGCCATTAGGACACACTTCCGGTCATGTTATCGGCATAGCCTCCACAAATTAATATCAGGATCCTGTCCTAATGTTGGAATCCAAATGTGGTAGCATTCTGACTGGTAGGTCTGGAGAAGAAAATTTTTGAAGGAATTTACACAATTGTCCCCAAAATTGAATAAGTCAGCCATTTTGACAAATTTCCGGTCACGTGATCGGCATGACTTCGGAGGATTAACATCCCTATTCTGGCCTAATGTTGTAACTCAAATTTGGTGGCATTCTGAAATGTGTATGGGTCTGGAGAAGAAAATTTTTGAAGAAATTTATTAAGTCGGCCATTTTGACGTAGTTAAAGTCAAGTGACTAGAAAGAGCTCAGTAATCCCTGTTACCACTCAGGAGAGGAATGTTGCTGCCAAAGTTCAGCCAGATCGGCCTAGCGGTTTGGCCAGAGAAGACGAAATATGAGACGGACGGACAGACGGACATATGAATGGTGCACGTTGACAATAACTTATCTTGAATTTAAATTCCAGATGAGCTAATGAGGCTAATCGAAGAGTGGGGCAAAAAAGCGGACCAAGACTGCTTATTTAACAATGCAAAGCCTCACTCACGGACTGTATATAGATTAAAGTAAATCTGAGAACGAATAATCTCTATTACAGTAAACTTGTACGCAGAGACACACTCACTGACATGCAAACCGATAACAACAGCCTCTCCCATAACTTCAGGAACAGGTTGAGGGCGACCTGACAGTCAGGAAGTGGAGCAACAAGCAAGGAATAAAGGAAGGGGAGGGAACACCAGGCGAACAAGAGCATGTGGCCCGGACAAGGACATACACACCCAGCATAAAAGCATATGCGAAGGCGCTGACCGAGACGTGTAAATACATCAATAAACTGGAAGGGCATTCAGTGGAGCGCATACCTCCGCCACGTAATGCCTGATCCAAGAGAACATATCGGGCCCAATAAATTTTTGAAATATCATGCGATACAGTACTATATCATTTTTGGCCCATGAGGGTGTTTCACTTCCGTAAATTGTTTAAAACACACAATCTAACCATACATGCTCACTTACATATAAAATATTCTACCCGGATGGTTTGAACTTACAACTAAATATTATAATGATTAACAAGATACATTAGCATATTAGAAAATCTGCTGCTGCTTCAACAGCCCTAATTCTTCCCATCTTCTTGTGGAGTCAGGAGGTTTTGTTTTCACGAACTAAAACGGCACGAACTAAAACTCGGTAGAACGTATACCCCTGCCAGGCTGAACAGTTTACATATTGTATCCCACTGATCGGTCGGACCTGAATCCAGACCTTAAGCAAAATCGAATTGGCTTGTTCTTGGCACATAACCAAATCAGCCAACAAGTTTTGTCCGAATTTGTCCATAACTTTTTGAGATATCATACTATATATCGTTTTTGGTCCCATCACTCAAAGGTGAAGAATTACTTTTAAAAAAATTTAAATCTCATATCCGGATCTGGATTTTCACCAAAATCTAATCGATTTTTCCTTGTTTTACACCCAACCTGTCCACCAAGTTCCGTCCAATTCCGACACAGAATTAGACAAATTCAAACAGAATTAGACAAAATTAGCCAAACGAACGAGATCAGGCTCTACCAAAATGCATGGTATGTGGGAGCGCCCCAAGCAGCATGGAGGATCCTTCAGTTTCCCATCCAGTCGAGGTACCCAACTGTTCTTCCACTGCCAGTTCACTTAGAGAATGGACAGAGGGTTTACTTCAATGAGGAAAATGTTCAAAATGTTGTTACTGTAGACCCACCCAAGACTCACCTTACTGCATTATTTCAGCTCTGTCAGAATCAGAATGATAAATGATGTCAGAATGGTGATTGCAAAAACATTGTTCTACTTGGACTTGCCACAATACTACACATGGAATACATCAAAGAACAAGTGGCAGCGCAAAAAAAAGGAAGAGACCACCCAACAATTCCAGGCATTAAAATACATGATGCACTTGGCTGCATCTACACTACCAATCAAGGCAGGTGATGGTGAACATTGATCTGTGAATGCTCCTGCATCACATTACAGCATCAATCTCTTTCAATGCACTGAAAACAGAAGAGTCATATTGGCACAACATACAAATAAGCCTGCTGCAGACTGAATTTGTTGGAAAACTATGAGAACTACAATCTGCTTCTTGCAGAAGCATCAGTCTTGCAGTTATACTAACCTGTGAGCCATCAAATGCAGAACAGCTCTAGCTGAACCGCAGAGAGTCACGAACAGAGGATATTTCACACAAAAGCCGAGTCCTAGCAACCAACCTTGAACTGGAACTGAATGATGAGCTCTACAATGAGACACCTTGTGACATCAAAGACCGTCGGCACCAAATGCAAGGACGAGACTTGGACAAATATGGCATTCCAAAGCCAAGACACAATGAGGGAGAGAGGCTGTCTATTGCATGGCTGCGAGAAACCTGCTATAACAGAGATGAGCTGACAGCCTTTGTTGAGGATAACTTTGACAAGCTGACAGACCAGCACCAAGTCCACAATGCAGTCATGGCCAAAGCCCATTCAAAAAGTGGAAGCATGATATATGTGGATACACCAGGTGGCACTGGAAAGACATTCTTCCTCAACCTTATGCTGGCTAAAATATGATCCACTGGAGACATTGCATTATCTACAGCCTCTTCAGGTATAGCAGCAATCTTGCTAAATGATGGATAAACTCTGCACTCAAGTTTCAAAGTGCCACTGAATTTGTGAACCACTGAAGGAAAAACTTGCAACTTTTCTCAAGGCACAACTCTGGCCAAAGTCATCAAATAAGCTACAGTCTTCTTCTTCTTGCGTATGGCAGTTTAGCTGCCGGGGTAGCTATCATTTATTGGAAGCACGACCGTGTCACGGAAGCACGATGCAGTGCTCCTCCACCACTACACACTTCGATGACTTCGGAAGGATGACAGGCTGAGTCAACCCCCTGGTGTATTAATTCAGCAGCTAACGGGGCTTGAACTCAGGATCCTAGGATCCCAAGCCACCACCCTAACCACTAAGCAAACACCAGGCTTATAAGCTACAGTGGTAATTGTTGATCAGGCTCCGATGACATCCAAGCTGCCATTTGAGGCCCTTGACACAACTCTAAAGGCCATTCAAGAGAGCCATAAGGCCTTTCGTGGAATGGCAATTATCTTCTGTCGAGATTTCTGGCAAATTCTGCCTGTTGTGCCTGGTGGAACAATAGTGAACATTGTTGATGAATCCCTTAAAACGTCTTAACTCTGGAAGCACTTTGAAGTCCATCATCTCCCCACAAATGTGAGTTATCCTTTTGAGGTGAGCAAGAAGCAAGCAAATTCTCAAAGCTGCTGCTAAAAGTTGGTGATGGTGAGATCCCTGAGATTGCAGAGAGTGTGTAGTATTATGATGACATCCAGATTCCAAAAGAAGTTGGCCAAGTTGTCCAAACAGTCGCTGAACCGAGAAACAAGATCTATCCCAACTTGAGAGGGCATGCCAACAAGCCAGAGTGATTGGCTGAATGAGCAATCTTGGCCGCACTCAATGAGTAGTAAACTGCCATCAATCACACACTACTCTCACGGTTCCCTGAAGAGGAGTTTACCTACAAATCAGTTGATACTATTGTGGTGGATGACAATGAAAATTTCCAAGGCACTACTGGGCAGAGGCAAAAGAGGCAGCAAAATCGCTTTGAACACCAGCAGACCATCTCCCCAACTGAGTTTCTAAGCTCGATTGAAATATCGGGCCTGCCTTCACATATTCTGAAACTTAAAGGCCTACAGAATCAGAAATTTCTGGTTGGTTTAATGAATAGATATGGCTTCACTTTCAACTTAATGGTTTTTTTTCTTGAATAAATATCTTGAAACAAAGATTTTAATGTTTATTGGTGTCCTTCTATGCTCGATTGGCCCCGTCCCCCAACAAATGGCGATGTGATTACATCATATATCACGTGACCCACTACGTCATCTCCAGGATACTTTTGCTTCAGGATTTATGTTTACGTGCAGCCTACATACACTCTGAAAAACTCAGAGCTCTGAAAAAGTCCTGAGAATTCCATCTAGATGCATTGTTGCTGGTTGTAGCAACGCTGTACAACCACAGATGGTGTGAAGTATGCATGTTTTCCCAAAAGATACAGCTGGAAGGAAAATTTGGTCAAAGTAAATGTGACCAGAGGAAAGTGGGTGTGGCCCAACTGCTTCAAGCAACACCGGCCTGTATTCCCAGTTTGGGATGAGTAAATTGAAGAGATTGAAAACCGACGTGATCCCCATGAAGATAGAAATAATTCCAATTGAATGGAAAAGAAGAAAATTGACAGAACAACTTCGGAAAAAGCACCAGACACTGAGGGTGAGTTGCGTTTTTGGGTTTTTTTTACCCAGCATTTGTATTTAGCATCGGCCATGATCGCAACCACGATATAATGAATCAATAACTTTCTACGTCATGAAATAGACATATACTACACGGCCAAAAGTATGCGGACACCCCTTCTAATTGGTGGATTTGGCTATTTCAGCCACACCCATTGCTGACATGTGTATAAAATCAAGCACACAGCCATGCAATCTCCATAGACACACATTGGCAGTGCAATGGGCCACACTGAAGAGCTCAGTGACTTTCAACGTGGCACTTTCATAGGATGCCACCATTCCAACAAGTCTGTTGGTCAAATTTCTGCCCTGCTGGAGCTGCCCCGGTCAACTGTAAGTGCTGTTATTGTGAAGTGGAAATGTCTAAGAGCAACAGCTCAGCCGCGAAGTCGTTGGCAACACAAGCTCACAGAACGGGACTGCTGAGTGCTGAAGCACGTAGCATGGAAAAATCATCTGTCATCGGTTGCAACACTCATGACCAAGGTGCAAACTGACTCTGGAAGCAATGACAGCACAGGCACTGTTTGTTGAGAGCTTCATGAAATGGGTTTCAATGGCCGAGCAGCCGCACACAAGTCTAAGATCACCATGCGCATTGCCAAGCGTCAGCTGGAGTGGTGTAAAGCTCACCGCCATTGGACTCTGGAGCAGTGGAAACGTGTTCTTGAGAGTGATGAATCATGCTTCAGCATCTGGCAGTCTGACGGACGAATCTGGGTTTGGCAGATGCCAGGAGAACACTACCTGCCCGAATGCATAGTGTCAACTGTAAAGTTTGGTGGAAGAGGAATAATGGTCTGGGGCTGTTTTTCCTGGTTCGGGCTAGGCCCTTAGTTCCAGTGACGGGAAATCTTAATGTCACAGCATACAATCACATTCTAGATGATTCCTTGCTTCCAACTTTGTGGCAACAGTGTGGGGAAGGCCCTTTCCTGTTTCTGCATGACAATGCACCCCTGCACAAAGCAAGGTCCATACAGAAATGGTTTGTCGATATCGGTGTGGAAGAACTTCACTGGCCTGCACAGAGCCCTGACCTCAACCCCATCAAATACCTTTGGGATTAATTGGAACGCTGAGTGCGAGCCAGACCTAATCGCCCAACATCAGTGACCAACCTCATGAATGCTCTTGTGGCTGAAGGGAAGCAAATCCCCACAGCAATGTTCCGACATCGAGTGGAAAGCCTTCCCAGAAGAGTGGAGTCTGTTATAGCAGCAAAGGGGGGACCAACTCCATATCAATACCCATGATTTTGTCATGACATGTTGGATGAGCAGGTGTCCACATACTTTTGGCCATGTGGTGTACGTACATCCATAAGCAGGACTTAAAAATATATATTTTTTTAACAATGTCGAGGCTCATATGAAAGCTGCAATGTATGTTTGAAGTGCCTGCAATTTAGAAACAACTTAATGTTGCTGTTGTTGGTTATCTGAATGGAATGAGAAAAATGAAGAATGCACTTCCTGCACGGCCTGGATGGCTGACAATCTGGAGTCTTGCTAATGTTACATGGTGTCAGAAGTGGGATCTGCATATAACTCTGTTTATTCATGCCATCTGAATCTGGTATCTGAGATACATAAACAATGGCATCCGTTAACTTTGAGCACCCCACGATTGACTGAGATTCAGCTTCGTTATATCAGGAATTTGTTTGATTTCAAAATCAAGGTGGATTTGTTTTTGACGGTCCGTTGGCTGATCTGCCTGACAAATGCAAGGCGGGCTGGCTTGGAACATGGATCGGAGAACAAGAATGAGAGATATACAAGACTTTTGAATAGACTGAAGGTGAGAAGGATGACCCCAACAAAGTTCTGAATAAATTTTAATTGTATATTCGTCACCAAAAAAACAAGCGCATCGCGAGGCATTGGCTGTTCAAGAGGAAACAAAGCTCTGAGGAATCGTTTGACAACTTTGTTAAGGACTTGTGTCTCATTCGATTGGACTGCGAGTATGCGCAAGCTGAAGATTATGCGCGTGGATGTGATTATCCAAGGCTTGTATGAGGAGAAGGACCAGGAGCTTTGTGTATGAGGAGCGTGTGTGTATGAGGAGAAGGTCCACCTCCTAGACAGAGGTGAGGAACTTACGCTGGCCATAGCTCTTAAAGTGGGTCAGCAATATGAGCTTTCAAGGACTCAAGTTCGCATTGTCCGTGATGAGGACACGAGTGTAGCTGCAGTACACTACAAACAAGCAAGGTCGAAACCACAATTTAACCCAGCATCACAACTGCCATCACACAGGAGATCAACCTCGAATAGACCCCAGTGTAAGGACAGCTGCCACCACTGTGGTAAGGATCCTAACCATGCACAGAATCATGGTGAATGGCCAGCAATTTGATCCACCTGCTCTTATTGCAAGAAACCGAACCATTGGCTTGCAGCTTGCCGTCGACATGCCAGCATACATTCAGTTGAAACTCAGTTTGAAGGTGCTTGTGCTGATACAACAGAGTATGTGGATGAAACCAATCGGAAAATTATCGGTGCAATGCAGACAACGGCTGCATCATGAGGTGATAAATGGAGGCAGTCTCTCTTGGTATCAGGAAGGCAAGTGACCTTCAGAATTGATACCGGAGCTGCAACACAATGACACGATCTGATTATCAGTGTCTCATGCACACTGCTGAACTCCGTCAATCAGCAAAGATATTGTGCACCTACTCTAATCACAGGATAAAACCCGTAGCAGCAGTGGACCTTCCTATTCAGTACCGTGGCAAGACATTCACCACAACATTTGAAGTGGTCGCTCTCTCACAGGAAAACATAATATCCAAAGATACAGCTGAAGTTCTGGGTCTGATCATCAGACTTGAAATCCATTGGAACTGAAGTGGAGCGAACTGGACGGAGAAAGAGCTCGGAGGAGATTGTCCTGCTTGCCTGCCGTTGCCCTGTGTCTGTTCATCACCCTGCCAGTGTCCTCATTATCATCCTGATCCCTCCTCATCACCTGCTTGGGGCTGCCAAATGCCCATCTTTCCACCTGCTACCACCAGAGCTGAGTCCCCCGGTTTTGTCCCTTTCTCATCTGTGATCGAGTCCGGAGTGAGGTGCCTTATTTTCTTTCGATTCGTTTTTACCTCATTGTATATAATTATTTATTAACTGTATTCCTTTCCTTCCCTCCTAACCTGCCGTCATCTCCATTCCCTGGTTATTTTTTTATTTGTTTGTGGTTCGGGAATAAACCCATTGGTTTTCAAAGAGCTAAGGTTCTGGTGTCTCTCCTCATGACCCACGTGTGCAAACCCACCATTAATTTGGAATGTCTACACAGGAGTTAAACCTGTTAGGTACATCGTGGGATTTTAACCTCCTGCCACAACGAGCTCGATGTTAGTTGAGCCATTGACGCTACAATATAATCAGTGAAAATATTTTTTTGCTGGACAAACAAAGAATGAAAAATGAGGTTCAAGTAATTTGTAAAACAAAAACAATTTTTTTTTCCATTTGAAGGAAAATGTCTGGTGTTGCCTTATCGGTTAAGGTGGCCAGCTTACGATCTTCGAGTCTTGAGTTCAAGCCCCTGTCGTGCCATTAGATAACCAGGTGGGTTGACTCAGCCTGTCATCTCTCTGAGATCGGAAAAATGAGTACCAGTTTACTGGAAACTGCATCAGTGTTACATCAGTGTTACAGCAACGATGCAACCAGCAGCCAGAAGTTGTATACAAAATAATAATAATAAAATAATAGTAATGAAAAGTTTTCAGACAATCAGGTTAAAGACAAGCTGCTTGTAATTCCTCTTCCATAATAACAAGGAGAACATTATTTGAGGCTTATTGTAACAGTTACCAAGATCTGACACTGGCTCAGACAGATTGGCGCATTTACAAAGGCATAAAAAGGTTCCACTCAAACATCTTTCAGCGCCGTTAAATTACGAACCGACGATCTTGTCATTAACATAGTATAATATGTGTCTGGTTCTAAATGCTCACAACATCATCATCACTGCAAAGACATCCTCACACAAAGCTTTCTTCATTGGCAACAAGCCCACACAGGTGGACGAGACAAAGACAGCAGGTAACAACATCTTTTCATTTTGTTTGAACTGCATTACTAAAGGCATGAATGCAGCAGGGCAAACAGCAACATGTTATTAAACCTGCCCACAATGTGAGTGCTTTGGACTTGCTTTTTCCACAAACTGCCAAGTAAATCCAATTACACAAAAGTTTTCTTCATGCAGCAATCATCAAAATCACCAGCAGAGTAAAAACGCCACAGCGACGGGCCTTCAACCATCGGTTACAGTGAACCGAGCTTTGTAACCATTATAACCTAGTATAACACAAGATAACGATCACACTATTCTACCCTTGAGGAAGTTCAGTCACTCAGAATTTTGGGTCTCACTCTCAGCCTTGATCTTTCTTGGGCAAACAACACTTCATGGTCGGCCTTCAAAGCCAGTCACTGACTGGGCATCCAGCATCATACAAAGTTCTTCCTTGGCACTCTTGAACTCCTATCCACCGACCAAGCCTTCATCTGCAGCTTGATGGAGTACCACCCCCGCCCCCCCCCCACCCAACACACACCCTTCTGGGCTGGCGCCCCTGTCTCACACCTTTCTCAGCTTGATGCCTTCAAAATTATTGGAATCTCCTGTGTTGAAGTTGAGTGTATGGACCTATCACTTTCCCATCAAAGACAGGTCGGTGGCCTCTGTCTTTTACCACCTCCTTTCTGCTCTTCCACCCTCTGCTCTTTCTGTGCTTTGCCCCACCCATGCCCCTTCAACCCACAGGTTTGTGCAGGGTGCACGTGGTGAAACTCCCAAAATCCAGAATCACTGTTCACCTCCATTAATGTGTTCCTCTTTTTTTCCTTCCTGTGGAATCAACTTCAACATTCTCTTCAATCTCATTCATCCCTCCAAGTCTTCAAGACAGCTGTTCAGCAACATCTCAGGTCATCCCCCATCCAAATCTATGGTATTTTCCTCCCCAAACCCACATCCTTCCAAATTTCCAGTTTTTCCTTCCCATGAGTTTGCCTCTGTATCCACATTGTCCAGCCCATGCATCTCCCCTACCCCTCTTTCCTCTCCACATCCCCCATTTGTCCAAGTTTCCATTTATTTTGTCCTTCAACCCTGCTGTTGTTGTCCACCCGCTCCCCCTTTTCTGGTCCTTTTATGCTGTTACATCCTCAGTGTTCGAACTCTTCCACTCGCCTCGACTTCATGTACAAAAAAAAATAATCACACCTGCATCGTGCTCTCAGCACCACCCACAGTTTAAAATGGCGAAGGTAAAATGTTGGCCGGTGTGTTGGAGTGCATTCACAGTCCTGTTTGCAATGACAGGACAACAATCCCCCATCTCCTCGCTTCCACCCACAACACCTAAATTACTCATTATTCCTCAGCTGCACAATCTACATATTTGGCCTTCGATCAAAACTCAGACAGAGGTGCAAACCAGAGACAGGGGTGAATAAAATTAACAAAGCAAAAGTACTACATCCTATTTAACACCTATATTTTCCTTAATAACATTGTACATACAGGCACGTGATAAATGAAGGGTACCAGACCAGAAAATACACTAAAATAGCAAAGCACTGGAAATTCACCAGGCAGAAAAGGAAACAAAAAAATGAAAAGAAAGAGAAACGAGAAGGGCACTCTTCAACGTCACCAGACATGCCTCTGCCCACATTATTACATCATTATACATCGTACTTGTACCAAGTTTGATTTAAATCCCTGAACCCAAATTCAAAATATTAAATAATTCTGGCTGCCAGACCATGCGTCCGATCAGGTTGAAATTTAAAAGTTATACTCCCCATGACCACTAGATCATAACTGTGGTGTTTCACGTCGATTGATGAAGCAGTTCAAGAGAAATAATTTGAGAACATTCGTTCAATCCAATTTGGTTGCAAGACCATGTGACCTATTATTCATGGTATCCCCAAGGCTTGGTGAACAAGTTAGTGAAGTTTCCCCTTGATCTGTCAAACTGTTCTGGAGAGGAAGATTTTTACAAAAGATTTATTCTTCAAAAAAAAAATCATAGCTGTCAAACCATGTGACTTATGACATCATAGGTGGAGAACTTTTTGTTCCTAATTCACAGGCAATCATATTTGTAAAGTTTTGCCTCGATCTGTTCGGCCATTTCAGAGATTTCTGAAGGCTTAATTATGTTAAAAACAAAATGACTGCCGAACTTCGTGACCAATGACGTCATCAATATTTTTTCTCCCGTACAATTTAGCCCTCGATGACCCTCAAAGTTTTCAAACTGATTGGATAAAGTGGTTGACGTATGTAATTATGATAGCATAATGACGCCATCTTTGACATCATCAAAAAAAAAATCGCACTTATTTCCCATGGGGAGTAATTGACATGTGCCAAGTTTAATTTTTTTTTCTTTCCATGGAATGGTTTGGGAGATGCAGAGGTCCAACATTTTTCCTTTTTTCCAACATGGCTGCCACACCACCTGACCTAATGAAACATTCCACATGAGTTGTCACACCCAGGGTGAAATTTCGTGTCAATCGGATAAGCGGTTGCAGAGGAAACAGAAAATTAGCAGGAACGGACATACGTATGTATACCGACGTACATAGTACCATACATATGTAAGCACGTACGTAAGGACGGACGTACAGACAACCTGAAAACACAATGCCTCAGGTGAACTTCATCAGAGGAGGCATAAAACCAGGTGTAACGGTAAAGAACAAGTAAACTCTAAAGCTTTTTCGATAAAATAATTTATAAAATCACTGATCGGGTCATGGGATTAAACCTGCTCGATATTTAACAATATTAAAAAACAAGTATGTTGTCATACTTTTGGACTGAATAATCATATTTCATCATCAGCAATGGGTAAGTTATTGTATGTGTAAATACCTGCATCTTTCAAAATAGGCACTCTTGAGAAACACTTAACTTTGGATTCCTGGAGCTGTGGGAAAGAACGATGGATGTGCTCTCTCTCCTCAAGAATGCCACACCGCTCACTTATCTGCAAACTATGAATGTATGCAACGACATTGTGCTGATGGACTTTTCACGAATTTGATTACTCATTACTTGGCCTATTTGCAGATATACATTGATAATAATTAGTGGCATGGGGTTTAACTGCCATACCTTATAATCGTGAAAATCTAGAAATAGATCCCACACAGGTTCTTGTTTTGGCCCTTTCTTGTTAGAAAATATATCATCGTACAATCCCACTAATCAGACAGTCAGATAATGATGCCAATTTAAGCTGGGCAGCAAGAATGTGATCCCATCATGCTGATATTCCAAACAATGTTAACGCTCTACAAGTTTCTAGTCCCTTTTTGAAATGATCCCTCCATTTGGGCACAGCCCATATCACGTACAGTAGGCATGCATGGGGAACCTGCGGCCATATACAGCCCACAAAAATCATCAGAATTACCAGCTTGTGAGAGTGTTTTGATCTGGCCCTCGTGGTGATATTTTGTTGAGTATTTTTACGATTTTAAGGAGCTATTATGTAGGAATGGCTGGCAGGATAATGTGGACGTATGCAGACTTGCCTCTGAACTGTCTAGACTGGGTATGAATCTTGACCCAGCTATAAACTGCCATCCTGGTGTTCCGTGTGCAGGGTGATTCATCAATGTGTGTGCCGTCCCTCGGAAGGACATTAACCTGGGTGTTCCGTTTGCTCGTATTGGTTCCTGTACATTTAAGGCGCCACTGTCTCCTTCGCGAAGAGAAGGCGAGCTATCGCCGGCACCATAAACACATTACAAACTCCTGCGTTTGGTATCATGCGGCGGAGTGATGACCCATGCCTCGACAACGAAACTGCCTCGAGGGAGGCTCAGAGTTTTATCATTGGCATTAAGAAGTGGAAAGTTGACTCAGAGTTCAGTGCTTTTCAGTCAGAAGTCAGAATGATTAGTTACTGCACATCACTTATCTGCACATATGCTGTTTAAATCAACAACAAATCACTAAGTATATATGCGGTCCCCATCAAGTTTAAAAATAGCTGATTCGGCCATCGGACTAGGAAAGGTTCTCCACCTCTGGTTTACAGCAATAAGCTCAATCGGTGTCCAACCTTGAAGAAGTGATCTCTTGACTTGCCTGCCCTAATCAAAAGTATGAAAGAAACACGATGGTACTACTCCAGCAGATGAGTCACAGGTCCACGAGTCAAGACACAAAAACCATGGTATGAGCATGAGGCAGAGAGTCATGTATTCAAGGTCTAATAGCTAATGTGCAATGAATAAATCTAATCACAGCTTAAAAAGAAATCAGAAGTTTAGATGCCTTAGTTTGAGGTTCAAGTCGTTCAACTAGCAGCAATAAATACAGAGCTGATCAATACTTGTAACTCAGGGCGTTCAGAGCTTAAAATATTTTTTTTCTGCACCGTCACCCGAACACACCCATTAATACGCAAAGGCCAAATTACCTTATGAATAAGAATGTTGTGCGAGAATATATCTTTGATCAAATGCGGTAGTTCATTCAGTTCATGGAAAACACATCAAAAGGGGATGAAGAATGACCAGCTTGTGAGAAAGGATGAGAACAGTTTTAGGATAATAAATTACAGGTGGGGTTCAGGGTGTGAGAAAAAAAAAGAGCATTATAAATGGTGTAGCTGGTTGGAATAAAGGACAGTATAACAAGAATCAAAGAATAAAAAATTCACACATATTGCTCGTTGAAAAGTCAAGTTCTTCTCTCCACTAAAGAGAAAATAAATCTGGACAATTTTCAAACTCGGTCGTGTTACCAAACACAATTTCCGACTCACCGGCATTCCTCGGAGTGCAAAATAGATGTCAAAGCTGAAAATTCTAAAGCTATAACAGGAAGAGCAATTGTTCAAACTTGTCCTCAAAATCCGCGTCGAGAAAGAAAAAAAATTAAAATAAATCAATTCATCATCGTTGTTGGAGTCGACAAAGCGGTGCAGAATAAATTATTCACCTCTTTACCGAACTTCTGTCTGAAATTGGTACCCCTTACGCATATGGCCCACTTGTGTAAGAGATCTAACGAATGCGAAGACAGCCCAACAAATGCCATCATTGCAAGGGGATGAAATCTCATATACATCGGCAATGCCTAAGTGTGTATTGGAAATGTCAGAACGTGTGAGTGGTGGAGCGATTGTGATAGGGAAGGATGAATACCCTTTTGGTAATCCCAGGTGTTGCCTCTGATGATTGCTTCCCCAGCTGAGTCTGCTATCAACGTTGACTCAATCGGCCGTGCAAAAAGGCTGCTTGTCACCCGGCTAAAGTCTTGCACCTTTTTTCTGACTCTGCGGGGACTGGCAGGGCAGTCAATCCAGCCGTGCCAATTTACCAGCTGGCTGCCTTGTCACTCTGCCGGAGAGGAATGGACGGCGGCATTTTTTTGTTCATCTTAAGTTGCACCTACAGTTATTCAGGATGACCTCCTGTAACAAAGGAACTGAAGGAAAAATAAGGAGAAATGCTAGATCAGGGAAAGCTTATTGATCCTGCCGTGGAAGTTCTGAGGGTTGTATGGTAGTAGGAAAGCAGAAAGAGGCAGTTGACTCCAGATTTGCTGGATGAGTGAAGAAAAATGATGCACGTTTGTTGGTGAACTACGTGGATGTATGCAGAGAAACAGTAAAGATGGTTATCTGAAGTCAGGCAACTAGAATGAAGACATATCATAGGTGGAGGAACTGAAGCCATAATTCTGCAAAGCAATGGTGATTCCTTGCAAGAGAAAGGGACTCTCAAACAAGCGAACTCTGCTATTGACATGTCCACGCATTCTGTAAGTGGTCCGAACGTTCAACAACATCACATTTCAGATTTCTTTTGTGATCATTTGGTTCACATCAGAAAGGTATGGACATTTCCGAGTGTCAAACCATGCTGGGTAATTCAGCGACTCATTTATTCACGACTTGAGTTGTCAATTTTAAGGTTTGATTTAGCCTTGGAAATGCAAGTTAAAACCATTTCAGTATTTGTCCAAGTCTGCCTCGATCTTGTCCTTCAACTCTGCTGTTGAGTGCGCTCTCTCTCTCTCTCTCTCTCCTCTCTCTCTCTCTCTCTCTCTCTCTCTCTCTCTCTCCTCTCTCCTGTTGCCTCCTGATCTGTTCATGGTACACTTGATGGACACTGAAGGATCAGGAGGCAACAGGACAAAAGGAACAGCTCTTTGATGAGCCTCTACTGTGTCGACAAAAAACAAAACCAAAACTGAAAGTGACATTGCAACCAAAGATGTGCTGCATTTATGAGTGCACAGTCAATTGAGGAATGAGCTACAGGTAGTGGACAAAAAAAATAGAAACACCAACGTAAAGTCACTTAATAGCGCGTTGGGCCAGTACGGCCTGCATTCGCCGTGGCATAAAGTCCACCAGCGTCTGGAATTCTGCAAGAGGGATGCGGCACCATTCTTCCACGAGAAAGTCAATCAACTCATACCTGTTTGATGGGGGTGGAAAACATTGTCTCAGGTGTGGTTCCGGAATATCCAATAAATGCTCGATTGGGTTCAGATCTGGTGACTGAGAAGGCCATGACATGTGGATATCATCAGTGTCATGCTCATCAAACCATTGGGCAACTACACATGCTCTGTGGATGGGGACATTGGGGGGGGAGGGGGGGTCTCCTCTTGCAGCCGTTATAGTCATAACCATAGGCAACCAGGCCTGTGCACAGCATTTTTATGCATGGCCCTAAGCATGCTGAGATGTTATTTGCTTCATTAACACACGCGCCACACCTGTGTTGAAGCAGTTGCCTTGTGTCCCTCATTTACCCAGGTGTTTCCAATTTTTTTGTCCACTACCTGTATGTCAGTGTATGTTTTATGCTGACCTCATGAGACAGAGACCATTATTTTGAAACCCATGCCATAGGTGTGTTCAGTTTATTAATGCCCTTGTTACCCTCGCCAAAGGAGAGGGTATTGCATTTGGGTCAATTTGTTTGTCTGTTTGTCTGCAAAGAACTTTAAAGTTTTTCTCTGCAATCGCTTGTCGGATTGAGACGAAATTTTCACCATTGTTGTGACTACTGATGTGGAACATTTTAATGATAACTATGATGTCAACGGTCACGTGGTGTGGCAGCCATATTGGAAAAACGGAAAAACCTTGGACTTCTGTATCTCTGAAACCGCACCAAGGAAAAAATTGAAACTTGGCACATGGCAACTACTCCTCACGGAGAATGAGACATTTATTTACGACATCATAGGTGCCCTCCTTATGACATCAAAATTGCATATGTAGAACGCCATATCTGATCAGTATGAAAATTTTTGAGGGTCATCTAGGGATAAAATAGTCCACAGAAAAAAAAAATTCATGACATCATCGGTCACGTGATTCGGCAGCCATATTGTTTTTTGTTTTTTTAAACCTTCAAAAATCTTCTCTGAAGTGGCAGAACAAATTGAGGTGAAACTTTACATGTATCACCATCTGTCCATGAGGAACAAAAGGTTCACATATGATATCATAGGTCACATGGTTTGGCAGCCATGTTGGATTTACCCTAAAACCTATAAAAAATAAACCACTCAAAAGAAGTCCTGGCGACGGTCTACAATCTCTGATTGCTCTTTTTCTTGCTGTTCATGTGATTGATGTACAACAGTCTTCTTTGGTGTCACAACTGTAACAAAAGTCGTAAGATGTAAAATAATAATAACAATAATAATTATTCATGACTGGCCCAATTTACCTCCTCAACCTGAAGCATAAACTGTGTTCCTTCTGGCATGTATTTGTCATCTTTTGGTGCTCAACAAAAAGGCAAACAGCAGCCTGAACAGTTACTATTCTGGAATGTGTGGTAATGAATATATATATATATATATATTCATTTCATTACTGGGTTGAAGTACAAAGCAAGCTCGATTCGAGTATCAAGGCGTCGATGCAGCGATCTACTTGAAGATGACAATAGAATGCTAGCCCTGCTGACCTGGCTGCCAAGAACAAAAGCAATGAGCTGACAGTAGATGAGAAACATTACATAGGTCTAGTTTAAGGGTTGCAGGAGCCAAAATGCTCTCAAGGGGATGCTGGGTATTGAAAACAATGTTCCTGGCCTATGTGACCCAAGGGTAAATGTTCTCATTGCTTTTCTGCTGCCCATGAACCAGAGGCCAAACTGTGCCTCACGTGAATCTTAAAAGCCGCTCAGACGGTTTCTTCCGAGTGTGAAAAAGGTTTGACAAACAATCATCCCTGCGGAAACAGAGTCCTGATGCAAAATCGCACCTGACATCCCAAACAGGATCCTCGATGACCAAAGCATGATTGTGCTGTCCTTGTATTCAAAGTCTTTTATCTTAAAATACCGAACCGTTGATCAATCATGGCAGAGATATCACATAACAGTTTATGGTGTGGTCATAGTTCGAAAAGGACTAACTACATATTACGTGTGCAAAGGATGGGAAAGGTCCAACATCAATTACCGTGTATATAAAGGGGCCAGATTAGCACAAAGTGACAAACTAAGAACTGAGCAGGTTGTCAGTTTTCCTGATATTGTTATTCCGCAGAAAACCCATTGTTTTTAGTTTTTAATGGTTTTTATCTGGTTTTTTTTGGCTTCTAAGCGTACAATCTGTCATATTCGAAGAGAGACCAATCATGAAATAAAACATGAACGGCATGTAGACTGAGATACAACAAATAAGTTTATAGGTTTGAAAGGCATCCGCAGCAGTCGCTGAAGGATAAATGCAAACGGATCAGTGATATGACGAGGGAAGAGTCGAGGCTCTATTGTGAATGCATAGTTGCCAACATTGAGAGTAGACAAAGTGGTAGGATGGAAACGTTCCATGGTGTGAGGTAGTGAAACGACCGAGGGGACGGAGGTCTGGGAGAGCGGCGGGAGGTGGAGGTCTGGGAGCCCCCCCCCTCTCTGAATAGCAAAATTTTGTAACTTTGGCTTTAATTTGCACCGGAAGGCAGACAGAAATCTTGCTTCTACATGAAAATCTATCAAGAACTTCGAAGACATTATTTTGTGAAAGCGGTATTTTTGGCTATTATTGGGCACTGAAATCGGTAGGAGGTTCAAGTACTGTAGACAAAAAGCGGTGGAGCTGGAAACTATGTGAATGGCCAAAAACATTGTGCACCCTCACTCCACAGTGTCGTTGATAATACATATTTTTATAAGAGCACTCAACCACTCAGAAAAGAGCACAACTCGTGTGTTAAGGCTGTCAGCAGATGTCTATCGCTTCTTCTCATTCCAATTGCTTTTCATAAGGCCTCAGACCGTCCACACTCATGTCGAATGAAGATAACTACCCTCACGAAGGGGGTGTTTGTAGCTGTGTGCATGGTGAGAAAAAAAAAACTGCACAGCAAAATTGCGGTGAAAGGGAAAAAAGATACATTTCACCTTGAGAGACAAGAAACACGTGGAGACCTTTTGATGGTATGGTGAAATACAGCTGCCTTAATTCGCACAATGGCAAATGGTAAGTAGGCATTTGAACATTGTCAAAAATAATTTATTTTGAGTGGCAGGGCTTGTGTGATCACCTTATTTAAATGAGCGAGGCTATCTCATGAAGAAACTTGGACACATGTGAAGGACAAGGACACCTTGTCCCATTGGGTGAACCAACATAAAACATGAGATTTAAATCAGAACCTTTACAGATGAAGAACAAGCACTCACACAGACTATAGAGGTTATTCAACTTGAGATACTTCGCAATGACAAACATCTAAAATACTAATTAGCTGGAGATGGGTAAAAATAATAGACACACAACCAACTTTATTTGCTTTATCTGTTTGATTTAGTTTTCAAAATGTTGAGTCACTTGTACAGTCCATCCTATATCATGCATTTAGTTTTGAGATCCAGTCATACCCCACATGTAATTATGTAATGTGTCGTGCCATCTTTTTTATGGAATCCTTTGGACTCATCTATGCATTAGAAGTTATTACATTCACAAAATGGCAGCATTTTGAACACTGCCCCTTCCCCCTCCATCTCCAGTACACCTGCTGGGCAGCTTGACATTTTAAAATTCTAACCTCTTTATCCATCAGTTCTTTGGTCCTGAACCCCCCCCACTGTACTTCCTATTTTCCAATTGCCTCCCACAATTCCCTTCCTTTTTCACTCCCAGATTCATTCATTCATTCATTTGTTTTGTATGCAGCCTGTGGTAGCATGTTGCATAATTTCTGGGAGCTTGGCTGTGACCCTAATGCAGTTCCCTCTGTAGGTCAGGGCAGGAATTTGTAATATGGTCAGGGTGCCGGTGATGGTTTGTCTACTCATCGTGAAGGAAACAATGGGATCTTTAATATCCATCAACCATTTCAAGCAGACGGGACACAAAGTTAAATAATCCAGCCGAGGGATGGTGTACACATTGACACCTCGCCCTGCCTGCGAGACACCAGGACAACAGATTATAGCCGGGCAGAGATTCAAACCCAGGCAGAAAGGCTTAGAGGCAAATGTGTGTAACCAGTGAAGCATTATTTCCCTTCCCTTGTAAACTGGAAGCTGCATGCCAAAACTGTCAGTGTATTACTTGCTATGTGTTAGATTAGCAACCAATGTATTATAGAGGGGGGCTAACCCATGTTTTGCAGCACTCATTTTCTGAAGTTGTTCTGACGAGTTGTTTCCTTTGATTTGTAAACTAGGAGCTGCATACCGAAAACCATGTGCGCATGAAGTGTTTCCCAATGCTCACAAAAGGTGCACCGCACTGGCAAATCATCGTTTGTATTTCCACATTAAATAAATATAAACCTGTTTGCTTACAGGTTTATCTATATTTAATGTGGAAATAATTGGTTCTGTATCATTTGACATTCTTCACCATCGGCATACATGTGCATTCCCAGATGAAGACCGATTCAGTGCTCAAAATATCAGACCCTGAGCCTTGCCTGCCGGGGCAAGCTCGATTTTTTTGATGGGTAGGTATCTGTATATGTATGGATATAATATATATATATATATATATATATATATATATATATATTATAATATATATATATATATATATATATATATATACGAGGTGTGTTCAAAAAGTATCCAACCTTAATTTTTCTGCGTAAACAAATGAAGCTAGGGAGGCGTGTTTGGTGCACGTATGTAGGCATCCTAATCCGTATGCGTGAATATTTTCCCGCCTGCAGAAGCTGTCAGTCGCCGACAGACCGCCGATGAGTGAGGAAGTGTAAGTGAGCGCCGTCGGATTTTCGTTTTTGACAAAATGACGGAAAAACTTGAACAACGCTACTGCATCAAATTTTGCGTAAAGCTTGGCGATTCCAAAGTGGAAACGATCCGCAAGATTCAACAGCCTTCGGGAACGAAGCAATGGGCACCACACAGATAAAAGAGTGGTACAACCGCTTCAAAGATGGTCGCACTCAGTGGAAAGTGAAGCACGTTCTGGTAGGCCCTCAACATCCCAAAATGAGATCGTCATTGACCAAGTGAGGACCCTGCTGATGCAGGATCGTCGAATCACGATCAGACAACTTGAAGACGAGGCGGGCGTCAGCATTGGATCCGTTCATTCCATTGTGACTGAGGATTGGGCTTAAGGAGAATCTCAGCGAAGTTCGTGCCAAAGCTGCTAACGATCGAGCAGAAGCAACTCCGTTTGGAGATCGCACAGGACATGCTGGAGACTGAACAGCGATCCCAACTTTTTCAACACAGTGATCACTGGCGATGAGACCACAGTGATCTGTCATTTTGTCAAAAACGAAAATCCGACGGCGCTCACTTACACTTCCTCACTCATCGGCGGTCTGTCGGCGACTGACAGCTTCTGCAGGCGGGAAAATATTCACGCATACGGATTCGGATCGCCTACATACGTGCCCAAACCACGCCTCCCTAGCTTCATTTGTTTATGCACGGAAAATTAAGGTTGGATACTTTTTGAACACACCTCAATACATATATATATATATATATATATATATATATATTTTATATATACACATATACATATACAAACACATATACACATCTACATATACATATACAGTGCCGATAGAAAGTCGACACCCCTTTCAAAATTTTCACCTTTTGTTGCCTTATAGCCTGGAATTATATTGCATTAAATTAGACTTTTTTCACCTTTATTTACACATCGTAAACCACAACTTCCAAGTGAAAAACAAATTCTACAAATTTCAGAAAAATTAAAAATACAAAACTAGATTATCTTGGTTGGACCCTAATAATACCAATTATAAAGTAGCTCAGGTGTAACCAATCACCTTCAAAATCACACACCAAGTTAATTGGCCTACACCTGTGTTAAATTGCAGTGATTCTGATGATTTCAGAATAAAATCAGCTGTTCCTGTAGGTTTCCTCTGTTGGGTAGTGCATTTCACAGCAAAGACTCAACCATGAGTGCCAAGGAGCTTTCAAAAGACCTCTGGGATAAAAGTTGTGGAAAGAGACAGATCAGGGGATGGGTATAAAATGTTTCAAAGACCTTGAATATCACTGGGAGAAAAGTCAAGCCAATTATTAAGAAGTAGAATGCATATGGTACCACCAAGACCCTGCCTAGATTGGGCCTTCCCTCCACACTGGATGACCAAGCAAAGAGGAGACTGATCAGAGAGGCCACCAAGAAGCCAATGGCAACATTGAAAGAGCTGCATGTCTTTATGGCACCAAAGACTGGTTACTGTGTGCACGTGACAACAATATTTGTTTTCACATGCACAAGTCTGGCCTGTATGGTAGAGTGGCAAGAAGGATGCCATTACTGAAAAAAGCCAGACTTGATTCCCGTTCAAGGAATACAAAAAAAACACTCTGGAGATTCTGAAGACATGTGGCAAAAAGTTTTGTGGTCTGACAAAACCTTCTGGCCTAAATGCAAAACGTTACGTTTCACCAAAAGAATACCATCCCAACTGTGAAGCATGCTGGTGGCAGCATCATGTTGTGGGGATGTTTCTCATCAGCAGGGACTGGAGCACTTGTCAGGATAGAAGGGAAAATGGATGGAGCAAAATACAGAAAAATCCTCAAGGAAAACCTGCTTCCGTCTGCAAGAAAGCTGAAATTGGGACGGAAGTTCACTTTTCAGCATGACAATGACCTGACGCACACAGCCAAAGCTACACTGGAGTGGCTAAGGAAGAAAAAGATAAATGTCCTTAAGTGGCGCAGTCAGAGCCCAGAGATAAATCCAATCGAAAATATGTGGCATGACTTGTTGATTGCTGTCCATCAACACTACCAACGCAACTTGACTGAGCTTGAACAGTTTCGTACAGAAGAATTGGCAAATATTGCCCAATCAAGGTGTGCAAAGTTGGTAGAGACCTGTCCCAACAGATTCACAGCTGTAGTTGCTGTCAAAGGTGCTTCCACCAAGTACTAACTCAGGGGGGTGGGATGGACACTTGTCCAACTAAGATATTCTAGTTTTGTATTTTTAATTAATTTTCTGAAATTTGTAGAATTTGTTTTTCACTTGGACGCTGTGGGTTACAATGTGTAAATAAAGGTGGAAAAAGTCTGTTTTAATGCAATTGAAGTCCAGGTGATAGAGCAACAAAAAGTAAAATTTTTGAAAGGGGGTGTAGACTTTCTGAAGGCACTGTATATTCTGTATTACAAAGGCATATATACATTTGTTTGTAAAATGTCAGAGTGTGTGTGTGTGTGTGTGTGTGTGTGTCCTCCATAACTCCAAAACCATGAAACCTAGCAGCATGAAACTTTGTCAATGCAAACTAAGGAACTCTCAGGAAGTGTAGAGAGTGAAAATTGGGTGTTTGGGTTTTTTGTTTTATTTGTCTGCACTGTGAGCTCGTATGAGAGCTAACATACAGAACATACAACAAGGGAGGCAGGAGACAAGAGGGTGGAAGAGGGAAGGAAAAAACAGAATGGAACAGAGACATGAGGAGATCTGTTGAAGGGAGAGTGATGTGGTGGTGTACACAGGTAAACAAGAATGGACACTACAGGGACTTTCAGGTCCTTACACGACAGGGGCTTTCAGGAAGGAAAGCAGGGAATTTGAAATTTGGGGTGGATTCCCAGGGGTAGAACAGATTATGGTTTTGGATGGGGGAAGATATGAGATTGTGTTGAACAGCTTGTTTTGAAGACCTGGAGGGAAGAGTGGGATTGATGAGAGTGTGGGAGTTTGTTCCAAAGGCGGGGAAAAAATAGGAATGAAAGAGTGAAAGGTCGAGCAGCTGATTCTGGATTTTGGCAGTTTTACCAGAAGGGAAGATGCTGGCAGACCTTGAGTGCCCTCGGAAATATGGGGGGGGGGGGGGACAGATGCATGAGACAGAGCGGGGGGGCAAGGCCAGAGAGGAGATTGGGTGGAAGACAGAAAGCCACCGACCTACCTGTGGTGAGAGAGTGAGAGAACCCAAAGACTCAGCCTCATTGGGAGATGAGTGGTAGCATGATCCTAAATGCCTTGGTTTTCCACAGCAAGAAGCCGAGAAAGATGAAGGTGGGAGCACCAGCCTAGAGGGGAAAGCAGTACTCCATCAGACTGAGGAGAAAGCTTTGTATGTGGTCAGGAGCTCCAGTGGGCAAGGAAGGACTTTGCACGATGGAGGATGCCCAGTCGGCAACTGGCTTTGGAGGCCAGGTTGGAAATGTGGCTTTCCAGGAAATATCATGGCAGATAGAGAGACCGAGAAGCTTGAATGAAAGGACTTCTTTAAGAGGATTGTTGAGAAAGTTGATGGGGGTTTTCCAGGCGGTCTTTCAGAGAGACAGAGTGAGAGTGTGAGATTTGTCATGATTGAAAGAACATGTTCCACGAGTTGGACCAGCTTGTGATTCCATCCAGATCTGGCAGAGAGTGAAGAGGCTGCTGCTTGCCAATCTGAGGGATGACAGATGGTACGGCAGAGGGTGGAGTCATCAGCAAAGCGATAAAGAGGATCTTCCAGAGAGTCAGAGAGTCATTGATGAAAACGAGAAAAAGAACAGGGCCCAGAACACTACTTGAGGAATCCAGCCTGGACAGGAATAGGGATGAGATAATTACGTTAAGGGCCACACGTTGATTGTGACAGGAGAGGAAGTCTGCAAGCCATGAATGGAGATTGCCTTGGATACCACAGGAAGAGAGTTTGGTGAGCAGGGCAGGGTGCCAGACCGCGATCGAAAGCAGGCGATATGTCTCGGGATAGGGCTTCTGATTTCATGTCTGGTATTGAGGATCTCCATCCATTGTTGGGAGAGCAGAAGCAGCATATCGCAGCATAGAGTGACCATGAATGGCTCGAGATCGCAAAATTGATGATCGGAAATCAAGCCATTGGAGAAGCGGAAGGATTTAATCTCAGAAGCGATGATGGATTCCATAACCTTGCTGATGATTGGGAGAAGGCTGATTGGTCTGTAGTTGAAATTAAATGAACATGAGTGGTTGATTAAAACCACTGAACATGAGTTAACTTGTGTGGTTGAATGATTAACATGAGTGGTTGAATGATTAAAACACTCCTTTTGAAGATAATTAACAGCCATATTTAATTACATCCTTCATCAGGCACATCCTCGGACACCTCTATGGGGTCTTAAGGCGTATCCTGGGTTACCTCGCTGGGGTATGAAGCCGCCATGTTTTTTGGCCTGCTCAACCACGCCCTGACTTGGAACAGGCCACAACAATTTCTTAACGAATAAGTTTTTTTTCACTTTCTTCACTCATATTATTGAATGCCTATTCATCATAGCTACAAATTGTTGGGTATATTGCAATGCTTATAATCACCCAGAGACGCCAGCATATGTGGCTTTATTTCCATTCCGCACATGCCATAACCTCGAGAATGTCAAAAACAAAGCCAAATTACAAAATGTAAGCTGCAGAATTGAACTTAGCAGCAGTTCCGACGCTAAAAAAAATGGGTTCATTTGTCCAATTCGGACATTGCTTGGGCGTTTCAAAGTGAATGGGTTTATTGACGGCAATTGGTAATCGCTTTCCAAGGCAAGCATTTCGTTGAAGTGCTTGCTTGAGTGCTTAAGTGACTTGCCAAGCACCCCACAGTTGATGGTGGTGCAGTTCGTGTCCCAATCGGGATGTACAGTCGACAGTTACTAAAAGGCAGAGGTACGAATGCAGCACACACGGACGTGGTACATATGGTTAGATTTGGATCTGCAGGGACTCTGCAATTGTGTGGGCATGCCATGCGTGTTACAGGTGCCGTGGTGGCAAAGGTTCATCCCATATCTTATAGAGGTTTTATCAGGTTTTCATGCCGCTGATGGAACAGCTTTAAGACAAAGGTTAGACACAGCAAAACATCAACCTACGTGTCCAACTTCATCTCCAGGCAGGGAATTTGGCCAGAGTGGAGCACACACACAATGATCTATTTTTTCAGAGAAATGTTGTGGAACCGTTTACATCCAACACCAAAATGAAGACAGGACTGTCGACTTTGAGTCCAAATACAAAATAATTCATGCTTCAGGGTGCAGCACCCACTGCAAAAACTGTATCAGGATGGCAGTTTTCATTGGATTTGACTGCGAGAACAGACAGCCCAGAGGTTAAAATATAATTCAAGCTGTAACACAACAAAATATGACAAAATTCGAAGGGTGTGAATACTTTCTGAATTCACGAAGTATTGCATCAAGACTCAGTGGAACTGGATGGAAAATTAGAATTAACAAAAAAAGGGGGAGGGGTGAAAACAGTTTAAACAAAGACAAGCCAATTAAAGCAGTTTCATTCCTAATATTGTTACGAATTTGGAAGCTTACTGCACTCAGCATTCAGGTCCTCATAGAACAGTTATTTCGGTAAGTACGTGTTTCTAGTTAGGGTCCCTTCCCTAGTCTAATGGGATTTAAATGTTCATGCGCCGCGGAGTTATTTTGATAGTTAGGATTTTTACATCAACGACAACAATGCCCACCTTCACTTTCACACGACGACACTGCTCGCGGCATTCTTCGCGCGTTCGCCAGCAAGCGCGTGCATGGGCGGAGTCTAACATAGGCATGGCGTCCCTCTTTAGCCAATCGGCAAGGAGCGGGCGTCTCACCCGCCCCGTTTCCAACTCAACACGATCGCCATTACGCACGTGGTCGGAGATGAGGAGGTGGGCGGAGCTACAGGCGCCTCTGATCGGGACTCCATCCAGAAGGGTGGGAGTTGCCCCGCCTACCGTGGACCTGTCAAATGGAGGACGGCCAGGGAATCGTGCGATGGGTCTGACCAATGAGGAGGCGAGTGGCCAGGAGAAGAGGCCCCTCCCTCCTGGAGAGAAAGAGTGGTTGTCGGGACGAGCGTGAGGAGAATTTGCGTCGAGTCTGCTGGAGTTTTGCATCCTGAGTCTGCTTGAGTGTGCGTCTCTGCCTGGGTTTGCGGCGGACTACATCCCGCGCTTCGAGGGTGTCTTGTCCGGCGTGTTGCAACGAGTGGTCGAGTTTCATCGGGGGAAATCGCCTCGACTCGCCTCCGCTGGATTCGGCTGCCCTGGTCCGTCCTTTGGCGACCGGAGCTCCGGGAAGGGGTGGACGACCAGCCGCGCACTCGCGGCCAGGTAGCTAGCCATCCTGACTCCCAGCCGAACTATCCTCCTCGGCTGGAGAGCCGAATAAAGACCCGGCGGGTCCATTTCTTTTTTGGGTGTGCGTCTGTGTGTGGGCCCGTCTATAAGTAGAACTGTTAAGTGTTTTTGTTGTATATTATTCACATTTCTTAGTCGTGATAACTCTGCCCTTACGTGCTCCTCTCTTCCCCCCATTGTAAAATAAATACCCCTATTGTTGAATGTATCAGCTCGTTTCTGTGTTTCTATCATTGGTTTGCCGCGCTGCGAACGGGAACAAGGAGGCTTCATTGTTGCCGTAATCGTGCAATCGGCCCGGCAGGAATCTGGTACTCTCCGCTCGGGGTACGGCTCGGATCCGGCTCGGTAACGGCCCAAATCGCGCAGATCCTGCCGAGGGTGAATTTCCCCGGTAGTTTGGACGACGTGGGTATTTAGGTAAATCGAAATTGGCAATCGACCCTATCCCACGTGGTCGACCTATTGGCGATCTTCGGTCTGATAAGGGACCCGTCGGCTCCGGAGTTATCCGGGGTGACGACCTATAAATTCCGGGTGTTCGGTGGAGCCGGCTCTACTGCTCCACCTAGCGGTCGTGCTCGCCACCGAAACTCGGCCCCACAACAATATTCCATCTATATACAGTGCCTATAGAAAGTCTACACCCCCTTTCAAGATTTTCACCTTTTGTTGCCTAATAACTTGGACTTCAATTGCTTTAAAACAGACTTTTTTCTCCTTTATTTACACATTGTAACCCACAACTTTCAAGTGAAAAACAAATTCTACAAATTTCAGCAAATTAATTAAAAATACAAAACTAGAATATCTTGGTTGGATAAGTGTCCACCTCCCACCACCGAGTTAATACTTGGTGGAAGCACCTGTAACAGCAATTTCCAGCTGTGAGTCTGTTGGGATAGGTCTCTTTGTATTTCCAATCAAGATATTCTAGTTTTGCATTTTATAATTAATTTTCTGAAATTTGTAGAATTTGTTTTTCACTTGTAAGTTGTGGTTTAAGATGTGTAAATAAAGGTGGAAAAAGTCTGATTCAATGCAATTGAAGTCCAGGCTATAAGGCAACAAAAGGTGAAAATTTTGAAAGGGGGTGTTATCTTTCTACAGGCACTGTATATGAAGTTGTATTTTCTGTCTATCTGTCTGTCTGTCTGTCTGCCTATCGATAGAATCGGCCCCACCAATAGTAACCCCATAATATTGCATACCGTTGGAATCTTTTGGCAAAAGGACATGTAAGAAAACATTTTTTTAACTGGCAGGGTGGTGGGAAGACCCTCATCCTCTCTATGTAAATGTGTATCATATAGTGCCACTCAGTGGTAGAGAGTATTAGAAATCATTTTGGATCTAAACTCTAAATTTCTTCCACAAAAGGTGTGTGTACCTCTGCTAGTTATCTTATCAAATCCAGAATACATCCCGACCATCCCATCCTGACTCATGATCATTATTATCCATATTAACGCTGCCTAAACCAACCCGAGCGCATAACCAACATGTTGGCATATGGGATCTGTTCCGGCTTTTTCCCCAGATATCCCTAATATATATATATATAATATAATATATATATATATATATATATATATATATATATATATATCTTCTTCTTCTTCTTTCGGCTAGCTCCCGTTAGGGGTCGCACAGCGGATCAACCGTCTCCATTTCGCTCTATCCTCCACATCTTCCATTGACACTCCAACCACCCGCATGTCCGCCCTCACCGTATCCATGAACTCTTCTTTGGCCTTCCTCTTCTCCTCCTGCCTGGCGGCTCCATCTTCAACATCCTTCTCCCGATATACTCCGCTCCCTCCTGTGCACATGTCCAAACCATTCAATCTCGCCTCTCTCACTTTGTCTCCAAACCGTCCAACTGCGCTGTCCCTCTAATATACTCATTTCTTATCCTATCATCCTCGTCACTCCCAACGAGAATCGCAGCATCTTTAACTTGCCACCTCCAGCTCCGCTTCCTGTCTTTTTGTTAGTGCCACCGCCTCCAAACCATACAACATAGCTGGTCTCACTACCGTCTTATATACTTTCCCCTTCACTCTTGCAGCTACCCTTCTGTCACAGATCACTCCTGCAACTCTTCTCCAACCACTCCATCCTGCCTGCACTCTCTTTTTCACTTCTCTCCCACACTCTCCGTTACTTTGGACAGTTGATCCCAAGTATTTAAACCACCACCTTCCCCACCTCAACTCCTTGCAACGCACCATACCACCACCCTCCTCTCATTTAGCACAATGTACTCCGTCTTACTCCGACTGACTATCATTCCCCTTCTCTCCAGTGCGTACTCCACCTCTCGAGGCTCGCCTCAGCCTGCTCCCTACTCTGCTACAGATCATGATGTCATCGCGAACATCATAGTCCATGGAGACTCCAGTCTGATCTCGTCCGTCAACTTGTCCATCACCATTGCAAACAGGAAAGGGCTCAGAGTCGATCCTTGGTGCAATCCCACTTTTACCTTAAAGCGGTCCGTCATTCCTACCGCACACCTCACCGCTGTCACACTGTCCTCATACATATCCTGCACATCCTCACATACTTCTCCACCACTCCCGACTTCCTCATACAATGCACAACTCCTCTCTTGGCACCCTATCATAAGCTTTCTCCAAATCCAACAACACACAATGTAACTCCTTCTGGCCTTCCCTACTATTCTCCATCAACATTCTCAAAGCAAACATTGCATCAGTGGTGCTCTTTCCTGGCATAAACCCATATTGCTGCTCACAGATCGTCACCTCTCTTCTCAACCTAGCTTCCACTACTCTTTCCCACAACTTCATGGTGTGGCTTAACAACTTTATCCCTCTGTAATTTCCACAGCTCTGCACATCACCCTTATTCTTGAATATATAGTAGTAGATCTATATATATATATATAGTAGAAATGTGGGCAGATTAGAAAATTTACTCGTTGCAGTATGTATGTACTGTATACATATAATATATATATACGTTATTATATATATATATAATATATATATATATATATATATATATATATATATATATATATATATATATATATATAGTCAGTCGTCGCTTAGGACCACGATCGGTTCGACCGACCAGTCGTAAGTCGATTTGGTCGTAAGTCGGCCAACCTTTATTTTTACCTTTATTTATAGTGTATAGGCCTATGCAAAATTTACCGTATGTATATTATACTGTATAATGATATAATAATCATCTGTAAGTCATATTTTATGAACATTTTCTTTGTTCATTATTGTTATAACCATGGTTATAAAAACCATTTTTATTGTTACTGTATAACGTTTTTACGTCGTCAGGTTTAAGTCAAACACTGCATCAAACAGTAAATTGGTTTAATATTTGCAAAAACACAAAAATAGAAAACATTTTACAGTATAGTACGTAGTTACAAAACATACTAAATTTAAAAAAATACAAAACAAAAAAAATACAAAACAAAAAAAATACAAAAAACGGATCATTTCAACGCCGCCTTCCCATCAGCAATCGTCCGCTTGGGCGGTTTGCAAACACGGAACGGATCTCGCACGCAGCGTTCCGCGGAGCCGGCGCGGTTCCCGAAATAATTCCGTCCGTCTCATTTGGCTCATTAATGAAACAGACTTCTACCTTCGTCTGCACAGTAAAAAGGCTTAAAGGTGTCTTTTTTGGATCTGATCTTCCATCCAAACATGCAGCAATTTCTCCATTTCGTGGATGGGCCCGGTCCGTTCCGTTCTTTATCCTTCAAAATCGTCGACACAGTAGAGTGAGATAACTTAAGATCACGTGCGATCACATTCACTTTCTTTCCTCCTTCGTACTGTTTAATCACCTGCATTTTCGTGGCGAGATTAATGGCCTTTCTTTCTTCTTGGCAGGTTGAGGAGTAGAAAAAAATAATTTCCTCTTGGTAGACATCTTGGGGGTTTGAAGTAAAATTTTTAAGACAAACGGATACGGATAAACTGCGCTATACTGAGACCACGCTAGCACTGCCGGGGGCGCTGGGGCGGAAACTGAACAGTCTGAGTGGGCGGAGATGCAGAGCAGTCTGGTCGTAAAGTGGTCGTAAAGTCGATCAGTCGTATAGGTCGTCAGTCGACGACATACTGTATATGAATATATGTATATGTATATATAATATATATATATATATCTATATATAATATATATGTATATATATATACATTTATATACTGTATATGTATGTATACAGTACATACATACTGGAACGAGTAAATTTTCTAATCTGCCCACATTTCTACAAAATGAACAAATTATCTTGGTTGAACCACAAAATGAACAAATCACAGCCGAGGTTAAAAAAATATGGTTCACTTGGATCCCCGATTATGATGATGCATGTCTTGTTGGTAAAAATGCCAAATTTAAACATATGTTATTTTGCAGAACTTTTTATGTGATCCTGCTTCCTGGGATTGTGTCGGTTAATGTGGTGCTTCCCTTTTAAATAGAAGGCATACTTACACAGCATATGTCACAACGGAGACCCTAGTGTGTTAAGGGTGTGGTGATTTTAGACATCTGATTTTAAAAAAAAACCTGTCCTAAAAATTCCCCAAACCCAACTGTCCATCAAGATTCTTCAGAATACAGGAACCCCTTGCAGCTGCAAACGTTCATGGTCAACTAGGGGTTCCTAATGGAGGACATTCTGCGACCAGTAAATGCCCTAATAGACCCCTTTCACCATACTGAGCCGGGAGCTAAGGTTCCTGTGACAGCTGCACCTCCTACCTTTACGCAAGTGGTCGCAGGTACTTGCCCCACGACACAGACCTCCTGTGCTTCTTTGTAACCAATACCCTCCAGGAGTTTACTCTAACCAACATCACATTCGAAAACACGTCCACTGAGTGTGTCCCCATCCATAATGGATGTCGAGTAAACAGGAGAAAACCCTGAAGGCAAAGGTTCCGAGTCTGACTTCAAATGCGCTTGGGCAGGAAGAGTTTCTCCCAGACAATAACCCTGAAAATACCATTTCCTCTTCAGACATTTTAAATCTGTTAAAAAAAATACGAGTAAGAAACAAGTTAATGTAAATGATTTTGTCTTTCTTGATTTATATTCCTTTATTGTTAAAAAGGACAGTGTCTTGTTAAAAGCCATATTTGCAATCTCTGATTGCTCCTGCAAGAGATTGAAAGATATCTTCTGACAGCATAAAAAGATTTGTATATTTAAATGGCTTTGAATTATCTTTCTTCATTTTATGATTGCAGCAAATCGAAACACAAACAGTGGGCATAGCCCTTTACGCAAAGTTTTCACCTCACAATTAATTATTAAAGCAGGTGCAGACATTGTCCTATCGCAAGAAACTTATACTACTGCAAGTTACATGACAGTTTGGCAGCTGACGCTGACAGGTACCTCTGTTTTTCAGCAGCAATGCCTCTTGCGAGAGCTGGTGTTGTCTTTTAAATTTATGCACACCTTCCCATCTCCTCATCTTTTAAAGGAAATTGTCCTGATCTTTTTTTTTTAATAATAATTATGATTTTTAAAATAATGATTTATAATAATTACATAATCATGATTAATGATTTTATTGAATATAATAATCAGCACATTCTAATTGCTAATGTTGATGCACCAAGCAATCGTATGGCTTGAACCACCTGTTTTACTGAGTCCTTTGCCTTTCTCAATAATCTTCCCCTGATAGTTTGGTGTGTTTATGGTGATTTTCATTGCATGTTCGATCCCATCTTATATCGGAATAGTCCCAAGCCTCATCCCAGCCAGTACAAAACCCTTACCCACACTTTCAGCGAAATAAAATTTTGGCGGTTCGACAGTTACAGCATGTTTATTCTCACCAATTACTGTACATGTTGTCACTGTTTGTTAAATAATTTATTGCTTGCAAGTCGATGCATTTTTCATTAATCTT